>PVJD01002462.1:0-202999 GCA_004026545.1 Mormoops blainvillei | reverse complement strand
CTTTTGACTTGTTATTAATTTTATTTCCTTTTTTTGTGTTTGTATATTCAAGCACCAACACTACACTATTTGAATTTTAATGGTTTTATAATCTGTTTTAATATGGAGTAGGGTTAGTTCTACTTGCAAATTTCTCATTCTTTCTTTTCCTTTTAAATGATTCTTGTATGTTTATTTGTCTATATTTATTGGTATCAATTTGTGTAGGTACATAAAAAGCTTGTAGTTATTTTTAATGGAATTGGTTTAATTTATAAATTAATCAAAACTCACTTCTTTAGAACATTTAGTAATCTACAAAATGTATATATTTCTATTTAATTTTACTTGTGTATTTGTTGAGCATCCTAGAGTTTTCCTTACATGTTTTAAATATTTCTAGGTTTTTGTTTATTTTAGCTTTTTCTTAACTATATTTATCTTCTTTGTTTCTGTGGAGAGCACGACCAATAAAATGGCATTTGTCCAGTCAAGACAGTGTAAAGTATATAAAACAAACTGGAGTCACTCATGTCAACCAAGATGTATGCCAGTCAGCCATGACACTTTGGTTCAAGAGGGAAACTGCCTAAGTCACATGAGACACATCTGGCAAGGAGGCACACCTAAGATATCTGCACACATGACCAGAACAGCCTTGTCTGTGGAGGGGGACCACCCATAGATAGGCCCTTGGGAATTTTCACCACTTGCCATCAGAGGTGCCATGACACTTATCAAGAGACCCAGAAGGGTGGATTACACTACTTTCAAGGTATAACTGAGGCAGGCTTCAGACCACCGCTGAGATAGCTGAGTTCCACACACAAAGATGTTGTACCATGCCACACTGATCTCCCTCGGCATCAGCCAGCAGAGGCTCTGCCTTGCTGGACTGAGGACTTTATCTGCCCTGCTTCCCACCTGGCTCCAGAGATTCTCCCGTGCAAGATGCTGATGGCTCCCTTGTTCACTGTGCTATCTCCTGGACCTACGGACTGAGACTCTGGAACTCGGGTTTGTTATCCCCCAATTCTCTCATGTGATGTTTTTACTGATTGTTTCTGAGTAATTAGCATTGTTATTAGGTTAGTATAGATTTGGATTAAATCTGCATTAATAAAAGCTGAGTGAACCTGTATTAATAAAGTCAGAGGAAATAGCATAGTCACCTTTGTTGGCTCTCTGTTATTTCTCAGTGCCAGTGCCACCTGGAAGACTGGTAGTTGTACTGGTGGCTCCACACTTTCACCTCTTAAGGCCTGGATCAGGCAATATGAGTGGGGACCAAAGGCTGTCTTATAGGAAAGACTAAATCGCAAACATATGCTAGTGACAGCTTCTATTGTAAGTGATCTTTCCCTACAATTATATCTTCTAAATCATTTCTTGTGTAAAGGAAGACTACTGATTTCTGTATGCTAAAACTATACCTGCTACCCTAATAAATGTTTTGTTTGAAAAATTGAGTGTTTTAATTTCCATTTTTATTTCTTCTATCATTCATGAATTATTTATACCTTACCTTAAAATTTCCAAGCAATTGGATACTTTCTAATTATCTAGTTGTTCTAGAGGTTGAATTTAATAAAATTGTGGTCAATAATGTTTCTCTCAGTAATTTCAGTCTTTTGCCTGACAGGCCTTAACTGGTAGGATGAGATACAGTTTATATTAGATTTTAGATAAATGTCTTAATTTATGTCTGATGGGAAATTTAATATCTGAGAATAAAACTATTGATATCCAAAGGTAAATGTAAAAGCTGTGAATCTGTATATTGTTAAGGTGAATAGAATTGCTGGAAAGTCACATTAAAAATGTAAATCTTCATGCCCTAATGAATGTGCCTTGTTTTATTCAGCACTTTCAATGAGCATTTTAAAATCATACATTCTAGATGAATGAAGGTAGTTTGGGGAATATCACTGTCGAAAGCGGGCAAGGGGTATTAGTACTGGGCCAGTCAGTTCAAGTATCCAAACTAAAGTTTCTATACTGAGATAGAAAAACTAGGTTACATTAAGGTAGAGAGGGAAAAAAGCCATAAACTCTAGGCATGATTCAAGAAACTGAAAAGTAGCAGTTCATTGAGTCTTGAAAATACCAGGACCCCTCATACAGAATGACTGTTGAGTGCTACAAGTTCACATCTTAGTGAGAACTCTGATTCACTGTACTCACACTGTAAGGCAGTGTGACTAACCCAAGGTCCACCACTGACCTTAAGAACTAACAGTATGTCTGAATAAGAACTATTTTGGGAATGTGGCATGGATTAGCCTATATAATAAAATTATCTTATTGGTGCTTATTGCTAAGAAATGTTAGGTGTGGCATATTCTTACAAACCAGTACACCTGGTTATAGACTGATATATTGAATATGTCTAGGTATTTTTTTTCTTGTATCATTTTGGATCTCAGACTTTATGAAGACTTTATGTACTTTGGGCTATACTTTATAAGTAGTGGTGTGCAATTAATAGACTTAATTTGGTAAGAGTTAATGGTATAAGTTTCTTTTTAAGGAAAGTTTCTTTGCAGTAAAGAAAATGGAGCTGATAAAACTATGAAAGTATTTTCAATAAAAATAGTAAACAGATAATCATACCATGTGAGTTACAGATGATATGTTTTTATAAATAATTTGGTATTAAAAGTGAGTGAACCTATTAATTTGACATACAGATAATCACAGATCAAGGATCTAAACAACTCAGTTGGTCAAACCAATTTACCATTTTGACTCTGTTGTCTCATCAGTAATAAGGGGTAAATAAAATCTCTCTTAACTATTTCCTACAGCTATTGTGAGGACAAATTAAAATGGTGATTATAAGGCTCTTAAAAAATAAAATTTCAAATAAAACAATAGGTGCCATTATAATTAATTGTAAATGTTAACAAATTCTCAGAAATGTCTAAAATTAATATTATTTTCATTTAAAAAAGCCAAGTAGTCCTTTCCTTTTAAGTTCCCACTTATTTTTTATTCTTTGAATATTTCCTAATGAGTGTATGGGGAGAATGTTTTTTATTACTTATATGAATTAAACACATACATATACACCATACAGACACCTTTTTCTATGACATATGGGTGACATTTTTCTGTGTAACTGCACACTTTCTCAACATAATTATTCACCTTTGTTTTTTTTGTCCCCTCCTCATGGCTACCTGAATAATCAGGTATCATAGATCTAGTGACATAAGCAGATTAAAAAGACCATGGTTGCATCATTACACACAGACCATGGAAAGACATTAGAGCTTTATAAATTTAATAAATCTACTTGCTGCACTTATTTTTATTGTGGTAGGCAAGTCTTTTAGTATGGTCATTAATCAAAGTGGATGACACATTGTTACATCACCACTACTTTGACATATACAAGATTTCATATCCAATTAGTTGCAAAAGATTATGTTAGATCGGGAGGTCTAAGTTTCTGTCTATCTTCAGTTGCTAACAGACATTGTGATTTTGGCTAGACTCTCTTACTTTGAAACCATTTCTTTTCAGATAAAATGAGGTTGTCAGTATAGGATTAATTTTATGATCCTTCCCAGATTTAATATTCCATGATAGTATGCAACATTAACCGTTTTGATTTCAAATCCTTACGTAAGACCTGAATTCTTTGAGGGACATGGGGACATTCTAAAACATACCTTAGAACACTATTTAATTGTGATTTCCTCAACACTTATCAAGGTGACAAAACTCTCCACCACCCTATTCCCAGAAGAGAAATGCAAAGATAAAAACAAAACTTAAAAAGTAGATACTTTGATTTTCTACCCAAGGAAGAAAAATAGAGCTTTAAGAAAAGGACAATGAGAGTTTAAGTAAAAAAATTTGGAAGCATTCATCCATTTAATAAAACTCTGTGCCAACTGCTATTGGCACACATTTAAAATCTATTGTCTACTAGAAAAGACCATAGAAATCGATGATGAACCTAAGGAGAATTGCAGACAGGAAGATTGATTGCACATAAACCTTATCAAGGTCATTTCTGATAGCATATATTTTTTAATAGTATGACTTCTTTATTTAATTTACTGGGAGTTCTTTATTTACCCCTAAATCTAGACCTTATGAAAAATTATCTTATTAATATAAGCATGGCAAAGGTATAAAATGTGTGATGATCTTTATAAATGTATGATGCCTCTCTCAATAAAGAAGAGTAATAGCAGTAGAGGTATTGATGTGAGTGTGAGCATCTATTGGTGATCTTCTGAGAGTGGCATAATATCTTTAATATGTTCAGGGGACAGTAATGTGATATCTCTTAGGTGCTTGTATAGTGTAGGATTCCAGAATATTTTTCCTGAATAAGTGTTAAGTCAATGATATATCTTAAGCAGTGGTTTTCAGTCTAAACCAAATTAGATCAAAATAAGAAAGAGTCATCAAAATGGAAAGCCTAGCTGATCAGGTAGGAAGAAATTTCTAAAACAGATGGTAGGAAAGAAGTAAAGAAAATCCCTTGACTCCCAAGCAAGGAAGTGAGATATGTTTGTTCACATGGATCCTTTCAACACTTGAAAACACTCTAAAAGCTGAAGACTACAGGCTTGGAGACATTAAAAATAATTTGGTCTAATTCTGCAATGAACATAGAACTGCAAATATCTTGGATAAAGAAGATATGGTGCATATATGCAATGGAATACTACTCAGCCATAAGAAAATATTAAATACTACCATCTAGGATAAGAATGGCTCTTGAGAAATAAGTGAAATAAATTCAGACAGAAAAAGTCGAGGACCACAGATTTCACCTTTAGGTAGGATATGGAACTGAAAGGAACAAATGAACAAACAAGACAAACAAAACAAACAAAGCTCATAGACACAGAAAACTGCATGGTGGTTATCAGAAGGAAGGGGAGTGGAGCATAGTAAAAGGTAAAGAAGTCGAATATATGGTGAAGGAAGATTTGACTTTTATTTTTGGGCACACAGTGCAATATATAGATGATGCATCACAGAATTATACACTTAAAACATATATAATTTTATTAACCAATATCACCTCAATATATTTAATATGTTAAATATAATATATTTATTATAAAATAAAAAATTTAACATGAAAGAACATACATCTGCTCAAAGCCATGCCCCATTTAAAAAAAAAATTTGACTTAGGAAAAAATAAATAAAGTAATATCAGTAATTTTTGTTAAATTTTATTGAACAATTACTATAAAAACCCAAAGTAGTCATTTTGTTTTTCATGGTCTCTGATAAAGGTCATGGTCTTTTAAAATATTTAAAATGGAAAATGCAGGGGGATAAATAGTGGTGGACAGAGGCTTGACCTGGGTTGGTGAACACGCAGTACCATGTACAGATGAATTGTTGTAGAATTATGCACATGAAACCAGTATAATTTTGTTAACCAGTGTCATTCCAATAAATTTAATAAAAAGAAAAAATGTTATTTTCAAAACAATAATATATATACCTTCCCAAGGAAACAAATTTATGTTTTTTCATATTCAGTACATTTCAGTACAGAATAACGTACCAAAGAAGACATAAAACAACAAAAAAGTAGTTTTCCAATTGATTGTTACATGTTATATTTTTACTATTCTAAACTATTTCCAAGTGTAATTTCACATGTGATTTCATATTAATTTATTATTTTTATTTTGCAAACTAATTATAAAACAGTGTGAAAAAAACGTACATTTTGAAAGATTATTTAATTAAATCCTATGCATTCTTCATGACATCAAATTTATTGCAATGATTTTTAGAATTGCTATTTAGTAAATACATGACATAGATAGGATCTTGTAAGCTGCTAATATAACAAAACAGCAGTTCTGCATGCTTTATTTTAATCAAATTTTTTTACATGACTGAAGTATTTAATAGTGAAATCTACATTTTGTTTTAAATTTGACCTACTATAGAGTTGTCTCTCAAGAAATGCAATGATCTGAGGAGGAAAAGATGGTGGAGGACTGAATGGAAGTAACACTGGCCTCCTCCCAGGACCAATCTGGAATTACAACTAAATTTTGGAGAAATCACTGGGAGCAAACAACTGAACAATAATGAGACAGAAGCCTTTAACCTCAGACTGACAGAAGAATCAGTTTCAGCACAACCCGATGGGTAAGGAGTTCAGCGAAGACTCAAGAAGGTTGGCTGGGCACCCTCAGGTGGCAGTACCAGAGGGATATTTAGTAGCCAACTGGATCCCCCTGAGAAGAGTGGGATCTAAACCATAAGCAGGGATCACCAGCCTACAGCACCAGAGTCCAAAGAGTAGACAGATAACAGCCAGCTGCAAAAAGCGACAGGGCTTCTCTCTGCCAGAAATGGGTGACTGGAGACTGAAAGAGACATTTAAAGGGCCAACGTATAAATTTTCATTTGCAGCCACTTACTCAGGGCTCTAGCAAAGGCAGGGGCAGAGTGGGCTAGAGACATCTGAAGAGAGAATGGGTATGGCGGCTTTGGGGAGAGAACTGAGAAAGTAGCCACCAGGATCCTGGGTCTGAGTCAACCCCAATGCAGCAGGCGGCAGCCATCTTGATCAGGTAGACCACTCCCCTGAGCGGCAGCAGCCTGAGAGGAAACGATAGCCCAGCCCCCAGGAGGGACTCTGCCCTGGCCCTGTGGTGCTTAAGCCTGACTGCTGAGTGCAGAGTGGCAGCCTCAGACAGCAGATACCTGCAAATGGGGGGGCAGAGTGGACTAGAGATGCTTGAGGAGAGGCTGGGGATGGAGACTTTGGGGACAGAGCTGAGAGAGTAGCCTCTGAGATCTCAGTGCTGAGTCATCACCCATAAGGCAGCAGCCATGGAGCTCACACACACCACTCCCCTCTGAACAGCAGCAGCCTTAGGGGAAACATTAGCCTGGACCCCAGGAGGGATTCTGCCCCGCCTTATGGTGCTTAAGCCTGACAGTTGAGTGCAGAGTGACTAGATTAACAACTGAAGGAGATAGACACAGACAATAGGTCCCTGGAAGTCTCAAACAGGCTGCCTAAGGTCAGACGGGGTCAACATCTTACATCGCCAGAGGCAGATCTAGAAAGAAAAATCAGCAGTAAATACTAGAGGCTACTGAGATGAAATCCACTGTGGTTCTCTCCATATTTTGCAATATTTTCTTTATTACATAGCTTTTTAACATCCATTTCTTGTCCATCAAGTTTGCACATGTTAAGTCGCTAGGTTTTATACTATAGTTTATTTCTCTCCTTTTTTATAATAGTCTTAATCTCTTTACAGCCTTATTAGTACTAGTTCATTTGCTGTCGATAGTGGGATTGCAAGGGGCAGTTATTATTGAGGACTTGGGTTTGTTTCTGGGGCTTCATGGTTTTGCTCTGACAGCCAAATAATGGGAAGATAAAGAAACAACCCTCAATTGAGAGGAAAGGAGGAATCCTCAGAAAGAATACTAAATGAAAGAAGCAAGTAAGCTATCAGATATTGAGTTCACAACAATGTTTATAAGGAAGCCCAATGAACTCAGAGAGCTCAGAGAAAATTATTAAAAACTACAGGGAAACAATGAGGAACTTACTGAAAACTTTATCAGCATGAAAAAGGACATAGAAACTATCAACAAGAACCAAGAGGAAATGAAGAATACTATTTCTGAATTGAAGAGCACAGTAGAAGGAATAAAAAGGTTAGATGAAGCAGGGGATTGAATCAGTGAGCTGGATGACATGGTAGAAAAAAATTCACAGAAAGAGAAAAAAAAAGAAAAGAGACTCAAAAGGAAAAAGAGGGGTTAAGGGAAATTCAGGACAACATGAAACATAATAATATTCATATAATAGGAATGCCAGAAGGATGAGATGAGGAGCAAGGGATAGAAAACCTGTTTGAAACAGTAATGATGTAAAACTTCGCTAATTTGAGGAGAGAAAAAGTCACACAAGTCCAGGAACCCAATCAAGAGGAACCCAAAGAGGCACACTCCAAGACACATCATAACTAAAATGGCAGGTATCGAAGACAAAAATAGAATCTTAAAGACAGCAAGGGAGAAGCAGGAAGTAACATACAATGGAGCCCTGATAAGGCTAACAGCTGACTTCTCCACAGAAACACTACAAGCCAGAAGGGAATAGCAAGAAATATTCTGAGTAATGAAAAGCAAAGGCCTGCAACCAAGACTATTCTACCCAGCAAGGTTCTCAATTAAAATGGAAAGAGAAATAATGAGTTTCCCAGACAAAAGAAGGTTAAAAGAATATACTTCTACCAAATCAGCATTGCAAGATATGCTAAAGGGACTGCTTTAAGAAGATGATGAAAAAGAGTGAGAAAGAAAGGAACACAGGTACAAAAGGAAAAAATGAATAAGTACCTATTAGTAATAACTTTAAATGTAACTGGATTAAATGCTTCAAGACATAGAAAGACATTAAAAGATAAAGAGTAGCTGAATGGTAAGAAAACAGGACCCACACATATGCTGGGAAAGAATAAACAAATGGAACTTCATCAAAGTAAGAATCTTCTGGACAGCTAAAGAACACATTAGCAAAATGAAAAGAGAACCTACCTTAGGGGAAGATGTATTTGCCAATGATACCTCAGACAAGGTTTTGATCTCAAAAATACATATAAAGAACTCACATGACTCCACTCCAGAAAGACAAACAATCCAGTTACAAAATGGCAAAGGACCTGAACAGACACTTCTCCAAGGAGGACATCCAGAGGGCCCAGAGACACATGAAAGGATGCTCAGTATCACTAGCCATCAGACAGATACAAATTAAAACCACAATGAGATACCACTTCATACCAGACAGAATGGCCATCATAACCAAATCAACAAACAAGTGCTGGTGGGGATGTGGAGAAAAGGGAACCCTAGTGCACTGCTGGTGGGAATGCAGACTGGTGCAACCACTGTGGAAAACAGTATGGAATTTCCTCAGAAAACTTAAAATGGAACTGCCTGAACCCAGCAATTCCACTGTTGGGATTATACCCTGAGAATCCAGAAACACCAATTCAGAAGAACCTATGTACCCCAATGTTCATAGCAGCACAATTTACAATAGCCAAATGTTGGAAGCAACTTAAGTGCCCAATAGTAAATGAGTGGATCAAAAAACTGTGGTACATTTACACAATGGAATACTACACAGCAGAAAGGAAGGAGGAGCTCATACCATTGACAGAATGGATGGAACTGGAGAGCATTAGGCTAAGTGAAATAATCCAGGCAGTAAAAGACAGATACCATATGATCTTACCCTGTAAGTGGAACCTGATCAAGAAAACAAACAAGCAAGCAAAGTATAAACAGCAACACTGAAATAAAAAAACGAACTGACAGTTACCAGAGGGGAGGAGGGAGGTAGAAAATGGGGGAAAAGAAGGGGACGATCATCAAGGAACATTCAGAATGGACCCATCGACAAAAACAAATGGAGGAAGGATTGAGGGTGGGAGGTAGGGGGTGGGGGATGGGGAAAGTGATGGGGGGAAAATGTTGACCAAACAAAATAAAACAAAAAATAGACAGGGAGAGGTTAAAAATAGTATAGAAAGTTGAGAAACCAAAGAACTGACATGTACAACCTATAGAACTAACTGCACGGGGGAGGATGATGGGATGGTATGCAGGGTGGAGGGGATTAAGGGGAGAAAAAAAATGGGAGGACTGTAATAGCATAATCAATAAAATATACCAAAAAAAAAAATGTGTTTGTTACTGCTATGAAAAAATAAAAAAAGAAATGCAAAGATCTAATGATTGATTCATTTTGTTTTCAAGAATTGACTCAAATGATAAAGAACTATAAATACAGAGGAATGTCACCAAGCATAGCATATGGCAAAAACAGAAATAATTTGAGATAGTTACCTATAAATTTTCATTTAGAATATAATAATTTTATCCAAAAATCCCATGTTCTTTTTATTATAACTTAACATTTAAGAAAAATATACAATTATTATCCTATGTGTAAGAGGATGTGAAATCATTGTTTAAATTTTTTCTTTCCCCCCTCTTTCTCTCTCTTTTTCTCTCTCTTTCTCTCTCTCTCTCTCTCTCTCTCTCTCTCTGTAGTTACATACAACAACTAGAAAATACTTTACCCACAAAGAAATTTTGCCATGCTTTTAATACTTTAAAATGTATGCTGTCTCTTTAAGGTCACTCATGCTTTGATAATTTATGAAAGTGTATTTAAATAGTGTGCAAAAGCCATGGTAGGAACTCATATCCCCAATTAGCAAACTTTGTGTTTTTGTTACTTCTCTAAAATCAATTTTAATATATATTCTAGTATTAAAAATATAGCAATATTAATTTCTCTTTTTGGACCAAATATTTTTTGTCGCTATATATTTTCTAATTGTTTTTCCATATACTTGAATAATTTTAACTCTGCATTTTCTCATGATTTAAATACTTTTTTTCTTTTCTGGTTGAAGGTGAATTCCTTTATTAAGTTTTCCCTGGTTTCCCAAATAGAAATATTTTTCCTTTCTATGAAATTTCACAGTATTTCATCTACCTTCCTTTAAGACACTTTCCTCCCTTGTATTACATTTGTTTATATTTATATCCTCCTTTATCCCACCATATTTATTGGAGATGTGTAAGGTTGATGGCTTTTTATCCTAATAGTAATCAAATGAATATTTTGGAGACAGTCAGGTGTTGTTTAACAAGACGAATATATTCTGAAGAATGCATTGTTAGGAAACTGCATCATTGCGGAAACATCAGAGAGTGCACTTACACAACCCAAGGTGGCACAGCCTACCACACACCTTGGCTATGTGATATAGCCTATTGTTCCTGGGTGACAAACCAGTACAGCATGTTATTGCACTGAATACTGAAGATAATTGTAACACAATGGTATATATTTACATTTCCAAATATATCCAAATGTAGAAAAAGTAGTAAAACCATGGTATAAAAGATAAAAAATGGTGCACCTGCATAGGGCCGTCACCATGAACTGAGCTTACAGGACTAGAGGTTTCTCTGGGCGAGTCAGTGAGCACATGTGAAAAGTCTAAGATGTTAATGTACACCCGGTACACTACTCTAGACTCCGTAACATTGTCTGCAAGCCTGCCCCTGCTTCCTACCGAGGGGGTAGAAATAAAATACCAAAGCTGCTAATGCTGCTCCATGAAGAGGGATGTAGACTGAACTAGTTAGGGATATTAAGGAGAAACTGGCTGGGTAACGCGTGGATCACTATAATAGTTAATATCAAAAAGGAGGAAAACATGGGCTGAAGATCAGCAGGAATGAGAAATTAAGACACAGACATAAGGAACATAGATTGTCATAGCAATGAGTTTTTGGCTATTGCATGTTGGAGCAGTAGTCAGATTAAAGTTTTTTATGGTATCCGTAAAATAGAGAGTGTGTAATATAGAGATAGTATAGAATTGGGGACCAAAATTTTGATTTTGGAAATTTGTTATTGGTTCCATTGATCCTATATAGCACAAAAGGCTCTCTCAGGCTTATGAATTAATGGAAGAAATAAAACTGATCGATGCTTTATGTCATTACAGCCTAAAAATATTCTCTAAGTACAGGGACAGTTTGGATCCACACTATCCTGGAAGGCTTTTACTAAAGTGGCAGTGGCACTTAATACTTGTTAAGATTGCTCCTGTGGACTTGGGCCCTTGTATAGGGTTTTAAGTCCTGAAAAAAGAATGTATAGCAGTGTACATTGAACACTATCGAGGCAGATCCAGGAGGGCTGTAGTACCCTCTGAATGTGCAGCACTGCAGCGACAAGATCATCTGTGCTCAAATAGCTCTGTGGCTAAAGGACTGGGATGTGATCTGTGCACTCAAAATTGAGCTGCAGTGAATGAGAGGAAATCTACTGAAAACCCCTACAGATACTGCTCCTATCAGAGAAAAAAAAACCCTCCTGAACCATAAATCCATCCATTTTTAATGGAAGTTGAGCTTGATTATAATCTTACAAGACTACTAATTTATATGCATGTGGTTCATTGTTCACCAAAACATCATTATGCGGAGTCTGAGTGTGTAACAGGTGCTCTAAATGTGTGTTCGTTGTCCATTACTACCTCAAAGCACAAAGACAGAATAAAGCCCGTTTTTCATAATCTTTCAAAAGTTATATTAGAAATAAATTTTAGACATGAAATAATGAAAACCTTTCAAGATAAAAGTCAAAATATCACTTAAATTTTATGCTCATTTCAAATGGACTTTGTCTGAATTTAAATGCTATAGAATATTATTTCCTATCTTCTCATAATAGAACCACTTTTAGTGAAACAAATAACTTCAAAGAAGTGACACATCATCTACTTACGAGCATTTACATCTAGTTTCTTGAATTTTCCTCATTTATGTGAAGTTGTGGCTCTATAAAGTGTGTATTTTCCTAAGAATAAAATTTTTAACATTGAAATTGTACATGCAATTCTAAAATAGATTGTTTCTAAAATATGCTCAATTGCAGTTTAAATCAAATGCACACTGTTGGGTGTATGATATTACTACCTCTGGAAGTAGGATATGAAATATTTGAATCATTATGTGGCTCACACAGTGTGAAATGCAAAGAGTCCCATGGAAATTTGTTGATAAAATAAATGTGAATTTCACTCAAGTTCTCAATTTAAAACTCTAGTGTGATATGAAAGCCAAACTTCTGATGTTTGTAAAGTAAAAATAATTTTATATTTATAAATTAAATTGTATACACAGTGTTGTCATCTGTTAGGCTCAAACCAAATGTAGTACACCTCCAAATTTGAAATAGTCATTAGCATGGAAAGTGGCATTTCTGTCTCTCTCTTACCAATGACTATGTGGAGCTAGAATAAATGCTCTGTTAGTATTTTTTTATTACAGTTTAATTTCAATATTTTCAATACAAAATATTACTTTGCATTGGTTTCAGCTGTATGTATAGCACAATGGTTAGAAAATCATGTACTTTACAAGGTGTTCCCCTGCTATTTCCAGTACCAACCTGGCACCATACGTAGTTATAGCAATATTATTTTCTCTATCCCCTGTGCTGTCGTTTACAGCCTGATGACTCTTTTGTAACTACCAATTTCTACTTCTTAATCCTTTCACCTCTTTCACCCCATCTCCCAACCTTCCTCCCCTCCGTTCTAGTTGTATTTTTTAAGCAAGTATCTCTAAATGTCAATTCTGAATATTGAGCTGGGATTTCATTAACTAAGGTGTCAACCCAAGATGAAACTCATTTTTTTTTCTTTATTGTGTTATGGATCTGTATTTTTAAAAAATGCAGGTAAGACTAAGTGCAGTAGACTAAACGATTGATGTTTAAAGTTGGCAAGGAAAGCCATAATTTGTAATCATTGACCATTATTCTGCTGAACATACCTATCTACTTTGTTATAATACTTCAGTTGTTGTTTAGTTAAATTAAGCCTATTATTGGAACATTGTTGGGTGGTTATATGCCAAATATATCTAAGTTTGGGTTAAATAAAACTACAAAGTGCGTTGGTTTAAACTGTTACAACAATCTGAATGTTTGTGTGCCCCACCTACCCTAAATTTATAAGTTGAAATCCTAATGGTATTCGGAGGTGACTACAATCATCTAATGGTGATGGTATTAGGGGCCTTTAGGAAATGCTTAGGTCAGGAGGACAGACAGTGTTGTAACATAAAAGAAACCCCACAGGATTTCCCAGTTCCTCCTACCATGTGAGAATACAGGAGCCTGCGTCCTAGAAGAAACAATGCCCTCATCTGTACTGCCATCCTGCTTCCAAACTTGCAGCTTCCATAACTATGAGAAAGAAATTTATGAGGTTTATAACCTAGCCACTATGCGATATTTTGTTATAGCAGCTAAAATGGACTAGAGTAACAGTTAAAAAGGAAAGAGAACAAAGAAAAGAGAACTATGAGTCCTTCCTATTTTATTTCCAGTATAAGTAAGAAAATGAGATTAATAGCTACTATTCTTATCATAAACTAATCTCATAAGTATATTTAGGAAACACATCTCCATGTGAAATAAAATAGCAATTGATCCGCTCATATAAAATGAGATTTAGGTTCAATTCTGCATATTTTGTTAAAAAAACACACACACACACAACTAATCCAGGGTGAGAGAGAGATGGAGAGAAATTTTACATTTCCCTTAATGCTGGCAAATATTGTCAAATTACTTTGAAGAAATCAAATAGGAGTTTATTTTACCTTGTATTTAGTAAATATAATTTTATCTCTAAATAAAGTTAATTTCTATCCATTATTTTTATTTAATGTATAATCTGTGATGTTCTTTGTAGGATGTTGGAAATCTTACTTTATTTTTTCCAAGACATACAAAAACTGAGGGAATTTATCACCACAAGACCTACTTTAGATAAAATACTGAAAGAGGTTATTGTACCTGAAACAAAAAGACAAAAGGATATAAAACCATGAATAAATAGACTAAGAAATAGACAGAAACTGGAAATTGCCCCTATTCATAATAAGGTATTATACCCTTAAATATAACAGAAAAGTTTTTTTAAAGGTAAAAACATTAAAAAAAGAGAGAGAGAATACTCTAGCTACTATAATTTGAAAATGAACTCACATCATAAAAAAGGATAATTTGTGACAACAAAAACATAAAAGGGGTGGGGATGAAAGTCTGAATTTGCACAGGGGAAAGGAGACAAATGCATTTAGAAGAAAAAGGACTACTGTGCACACGAAACTTTGTTTTGCATAAACCTAATGTTAACCACAAAAGAGAAAATAGGGAACTGATACATATAACATAAAAAAGTGTAACAGAAGAAAAATTATAGAGTACCACCAAAGTAAAATAATAGACAGAAATACAAGGGAAAAAAAACAATGGAGACACGGAGCTATCAGAAAACAAAAGATAAAATATAAATCTTTAAGTAATAACACATGTGTGATACATTGTAACTAAAGCTCAGTGCTGATGGTAATTATTAAATTATTTGGAGCATTATTTTATATTTAAAAAATTTTGAACCTGTGGGTTATATTTTCAAGGAAAAAAGGAGAAAAACATGATTCAAAATAAAGATTCCTTTTTTAAAAAAATATAACTTTAAAAGATAAATTTTAATTGCTTTATTTTCCTTCCTAGATTACCACTATTATTCAAAATTTTAAGGAGTGATATGCTATTTTTTCATTCAGTTTGTAGTATTTAAATAAATCTATCAGCTAGGTACTTTTACTTTTCTTTTTACTGGTTTACCTATATAACTATCTAGGTAGCTTGATATGTAGCAAACGACCCAGAGATACCATTATTCTTTGTTTCTTGTTTTTAAAAATTTAATATGTTAAGTATAAAGATATTTGCTATTTACTTTTAGACAAACTGTGTTTATTTACCATAGAAACATCTAGAATTTATACATTAAAAAGCAGCTTGGTTTATTATATGTCTTGTGAGATATACATTCTGTTCCAATATCAAAAATCAAATCGAGTGCTTGATGAGACAAAATGTAGAGATCAAAAAGTGATTGCACAATGCACAATATAGGCAGAGATAAACATTAGTTTTCATAATCTTAAGTAAATGTTGTTTTCCAATGTGATTATCCTACATTAAACATCCCCCCCCCTTTGGTGCTGCAACCTTGGAGCTACATTACACATTTTTAATAAACATGCTTTCTAGAAATTGAAGAAATGCAGAGGCGCTTCCCACGGGTGTCAATATCATAAAATCAGTGCCATTTTTATTTACAACTCAAGCCTTGAAAAAAGACTATTGGGTTTATCTGCATAAAATATGACTAGCAGTCAAGCATGTCAAAGATTCACTTTGAGTCTTTAAATTAAACATAGAGTAATTTACTACTAAGGTCATGTGGCCAAATTTCCTTTTACCAATGTGGTTATGGTATTTTATTTAAGTTTACTCTCCATGTATTTATTTACCTTTTTAATAAAAGACATAGATCCATGATAATTAGTATTATTCTTGTATTTATATATATGAATAACAGATAATATAATAGATAATAACAGATAATAACCTTTATCTGTAAACATTAACTAATAAATATATTATTAATTTAATAAATCCCCAAAGGCCATTCATAGGGTGAGCCACTACTTACAAAAGCTGAAATTTCATACACATAGTTCTTCAAATGTGAGAAAATTTTATACTTGTGCATTAATTGCAGGGTATTAAGAGCAAGCTAGAATTTTTAATAACTGATGTTTAATGAATGTTAATGAGAAGAATGAGCCTCTACTGCTAAAATAAACCCCTGAGGTCTCATCTGGAAATACATAAAAAAATAAGTTGTATTGAAAATATACGTAATGGCAGCATGTCTCTCAAATTATGTTATTAAAACCTATTTATTTGATTCATTTCAGTGATGTTTCTAGTGTGATTAATCTAATAAAATGTAAGTACCAAGTTTTCCTTAAGTTTATAACACAGATTTAAATTTTTCATTTTTTTATTTTTCCAAAATAAAATATCTTCAAAAATGCAAAGTCTAGTTTACTTATTACAGATTTTTTTTATTTTGAAGGAAGCTACAAAAATCTTTAATTTATAATTTTGTTATTATTTTAACTACATTCTTTATGTCTATATATGTTTACACTTCATTGGATGATGGGAATTTCATGTTTGCTTTGTGGAAGCCACTTTGCAATTTCTTTCAATCACTATATATTAATAAATAAGTTGATTTTTAATGTGTCAAAGTGACTGAAAGGTAACACAACAATATGTGAACATACTTTAGAACTTATATTACTTCAACTAAGTAATATATAAATAACTAAAGAAAAATTTAGGTATGCAGGCAAAGTGAAACCTGAGAGAAAGACAAAGTTTCAAAGGAAGTTTGGTTTGACACTGTGTTCAGGAAGATTTCTTATTCTGTAAGGAGTTCTTTAAAATGTAGAGATTAGTTTAGTTCGAGTTCAGATAAATTGAGAAAAAAGGTAATTTCGGCAATCTTGGAACTATACAAATTAAGGAACCAATATCATAAACTAGATTTTTTTTAAAGGCAAGGTAATAGAAAACTTGGGTCTACAACATTTGAACTGTGAAAATAAATGGTATATAGCTACCTGAGATTGCACACTGATGAGTTACATTCTTTCCACTCTTTTGTGCTTAAAAGTTATGCATTTGGATGGCACCCTATGAAGACAATGTACTACAGATAATTATGGTGTAGGACTAAATTTCAAAGTGAAATCTGTAAAAAATAAAAGAAAGACATTTTACATGGTTTGTATCACTCTTCCAACTCATTAATATTTCTACTTCAAGAGGATTAGATACTCATTAATTATTCAGAGTATATTTGATTATTTCTAAATAAGATTTAAAGTATATGGAGGTTTTGAACTTATATATTTAAATCTAATATTGATTAATTCATTAACTAATGTATTATTCTGGGGAAAAAAACCTGCTATTTTTATTACATATTTATTTTAAAAAACCTTTTTTTCTTGTTATTCTATACAGTTGTCCCAGTTTTACCCCTTACCTTCCTCTGCCCATCCCACACACAGTCAATTTTTATGGCAAAGTGTTTACTTAATTTTAACTGATGATTATCATGTTAACTAATGCACTAAATAAGAATTTAAAATTCAGTTATTATTATATAATCTAGTACAAGTATTTTCAGTGGCAACAACATATGTTATAAAAATTATAACATAATAAACTTATAATAAAATGAAAAATGTGATTATGGATCCATGAGTTTTCATACCAGGATGGTTTCATATCATAGAGTAAAAGAAGCTATTTTTTTATTATCTTCAAAAAAATATTGTAAAGGATATTAGTAAAAACTAAGCAGAGAAGAGCAGAGAGGAGCAGACACACAGCTAGAACTCAAGAGGTATTTGTTTAAATGACTTTAAGGATTGCAGTGTCAAGTCATCTAATAGAGCAGCAAAACAATAAAAGTAAATAATTTTTGACACATTTGTAAGTCCTAGGAGGAAGTAGATTGACCAAAACATAAAACAAATGAAAAAAACCTGGTCATTGACGCTCCCTTAGCAAATAATTTCATATTCTAAGAAGAGATAAAGAAATGTCAGGGTAAAAATGTTTGATAAATAGTAATTTTAATTATTCAAAATTTATTATACTTAAAATTGTTCACTTATTCCATAAAGAACACCTTTATTTTCTGTATATTTATTTGATTTACTTCATCTTGAGCATGAAAAATGAGTTGTCCTACTTACCAAGATACAGAAAGTTATCCATGATCTGTGGGTTAAAAAGGGGGAGGTTTATTATTATCTCTTGCTCAAGCACTTTCACCTCCCTTGGCGCTTGATTCATTAGATACTTGTATGGCCTTGGAAATTACTTTCAAACCTTTCAAAGTTAATTGAGCTCAGAACTAAGGTCCAAAGCATCTGTACTTTTCTCCTTTACTGAAATAAAATATAAATCAGTGAACCAAATAGTCTTCTATATTGCCAGCAAGCTTTGAAATTTGCTATTAAACTGTCCCATAATATATTAAATAGAATTACATTTTTCTTGTTTGAAAGATGCATTTTTCCTCAACTAATGTGAGATATTTTAAACTACTGTTTTTCTTTCCTCTTTGTGATAGCATTTATTTTTTAATTAGGTTTTATATCCTAGCCAAAACAAATTAAAAAATCAAACCAACTAATTAAATTAAATATGAAAACCAATGTGTACGGAAAGGAGCTAGGAACATTATAAAAGGGATGCAGGTAGTTTATGATGTTCTCAAGTACATTTCTACAAGCATCTTTCATCATAGTCTGCCTCACTTTGCTTGATTCTCTTAAAAAACACTACATTTAGAACTTCTCTTCCAGTCATAATGAAGTGACAGGAAATAAATATATATATTTTAGACATTGGACATCAGGTAACAACGGCTAGTTGTTTTGAGAGAGGGCAAACAAATGAAGTAACCCCTACAATAACCCCAGCTCACTTCATGAAGAGAATTCCCAGACTCTGATACAGGGAAGGGATCCTCAAACAGAAAAATCGGAGTAGAAGAGACCATGTTCAGAGTTTATGGAAACCAAGTTGTAAAATTCTCAGAGCAGGTTAATGGATAAAAGAAAACTACGTATAAATAGAGATGGCTCTGGATATGTGAAAAGGGTCTCTCTTTGGTCTTCAGATCAGCACATATCAGTGCATACATGTGAGAAAACTCTCCAAGACCACAGAAAAACCATCGGAAAGGATCAGGCATATCAATCACCAGGAAACACACAGACCTGAGACTAGGTCATGATTTCAAAAACTGCAGTGGGGATACTACAGAATACAAATTCTTAGAACTTTAAAATAAAATTAAGTGGGTAATAAGAACAATTTCAGGTCAATATGTTTAATTCATTTTTTGAAAGATACTGAAACCCCACTGAGAATAACAAGAATAGTTCTACATCTATTAAGACACTGAATTTTTGTTTAAACACTTTCCTAAAAAGAAAAAAAAAACCCATGCCAACTTAGATTTCCTGATGAATTTTATAAATTTTAAAGAAATAATTAAATGCCAGTTTTACATGAAAATAAAAGAAGATGAAAAACTACCCAACTTACACTATGGGCAAGCATTATCCTAACATCAAAGTCAGATAGAGGCATTACAAATAAAACTATTATACAGGTATTCTCTATGAATATAGATACCCACAGCAGGTCCTTGAACAACACTGTTTCATTCAGTGTCATTTCAAGAATAATGTTAATGAGATGCTATAGAAACTTAAATTTTATTTATATGAATTATCCTATAGTAAAATTGGTTTTATATGACATTTTGCTGCAGCTCCAGGAACCTATCCACAATGTTAAGTGAGGATGTACTGTACATTCTTAACAAAAGTTTAGCCAATAAATCCATAATAAATAAAATAGTGTATATAATACAGCATGATCAAATAAGTTTTATCTCATAAATTAATTTTGGTCTGATTTTTGAAAAATCAATTTATTTGACTATACTATGAATATAACAAGATAGCCATTTGCTAAAATTCAACAATTTTGAAAAACTTTTTGATAAAATTTCATATTTTTGAAAAAAGTTTAGGCAAACTAAGAACATAAACCCCTTTGCAAATAATAAAGGACAACAGCCAGGATGTCTGTGCTGAGTCATTTCATTTCACACACTGCAGAGACCATCTTTCTCGGGCACAGCAATCCCCTCCAAGTGGCATCAGCCTAAGAGGAATCAATAGTCCCACCAACAGGAATCATTTTCTCCATCCTGTAAAGCTCAACCTGTCTGCTGAGTACAGCAGGAGGTTGTTTCAGTGATTAAGTTCAACAGCTAAGTCAGGTCTCTGGGAGCTCTGAGACTTTAGCTGACCCTCCCTTGAGAACAGTGCTGGTGAAGGAGGGCTTGGCACACAGCCTGGTTCTTTCTGCATGTGCCCTGGCCCAGCAGAGAGAGCCACAGACTCTGGCTTGCTGGTAGCCCGGGGCCAGTCAAACGCAGTGTCTGACATAGGCCAAGGTCTACCTTAGATCAAAAAATACACACAGACTAAAAGCAAAAGGTTGGGAAAAGATATCTCATGGAAATGGAAAGAAAAAAAAAACTGGGTAGTAATACTTATATCCAACAAAATAGACATTAAAATCAAGGCTATAGTAAGAGACACAGAAGGACACTACATAAAAATAAAGGGAAAAATTCAACCAGAAGATATAACCCTAGTAAACATTTATGCACCAACATAGCAGCACCTAAATATGTAAAGCAAATCTTGATGGTAATAAAGGGACAGAACAGAAATACAGTCATAGCAGGTATTCAGAACATTTCACCCCAAAACAGCAGAATATAGATACTTTTCAATTACATATGGAATATTTTTTTAGTACAGATCACATATAAGGACACAAAACAAGTCTCAATAAATCTAAGAATATTGAAATCATATCAAGCATTTTCTCTGACCACAGCGCTACAAAACTAGAAGTCAATCACAAGGAGAACATTGGAAAATGCACAAACACATGGAAGCAGAATAACATGCTATTAAACAGTAAAGGGTCAACAGTAAAATCAATTCATTTTGAATGTGATGGTACACAGTACACATGCTTCCTCAATGGCATCTACCACCCCAACTGACTAGTACAATGAAGTCATCATTGTTCATGCATGTGCATTCCAGTCCACTCTCCTTGGCGACCAGGTCACATTGATGTTGCGCAAACTATTCTCCCTATACTAACAATGGCTGGGCTTTTTCTGGACAGAGCATCAGACTATATGCACATGCACACACATAATCCAGTCTTAAAAAATAATAAAATCTTGTCATATAAGGAAACATGAATGGTCCTTGAAGGCATTATGCTAAGTTAAATAAGTGAGACATAGACAATTACTTCATGATCACAATTACATGTGGAATTAAAAAAAATAGTTCCTAGATACAAAGAACAGACTGATTTTTGCCTAAGGTGAGATGGGGGTTCGTGAATAGATAAAGGAGTTCAAAAAATACAACCTTCCAGCTATAAAATAAGTTATCAGTCTATAATAATATATGGCATGACAACTAAAGTTAATCATAATGTATTATATATTTGTAAGTTGCTAAAACAATAAATCTTAAAACTTTCATCACATGAAAAGTAATTATAACTTGGTTTTGGATGTTAACTATACTCATTACAGTAATTATTTCATAATATATGCAAAAATCAAATCATTAGACATCGTAAACTAATGTAAAGTTATTTGTTAACTATATCTAATTAAAAAAACATAAGTTTGGTAAGTCCCTGAATTTAAGCAGGTTTCATGAAACAGTTACTCTTCAGTGTTGCTGGAGAGAGTATATACTACACATTCCTCTTGAACAAAAATGGAAAAAGAAAAAGAGAGAGAGAACTCATGGACAGGGGCAACAGTATGGTAGCTGTGTGCATGTGGGGTGGTAGAGGTGGAATTGGGTATAGGCGAGAAAAATGGTGATGGAAAAATAAAAATAAATTTGAAAATGGCTTTCTAAATTAAACATATTTAAATATAACTCAGCAATTTTATTACTGGAAATGTATCCTTCAGTTAAAAATGTGACATGTTGGGGTATAGTCCTTCATAGGTTTTTCACATTTCTACATATTTATATTTTAGTAAGTTTCTGAAGATTTTTATTTATTTATTTATAATTTTTAGAGAAAGGGGGAAGGGAGTGAGAAAGAGAGGGAAACATCAATGTGTGGTTGCCTCTTGTGTGCCCCCTAATGGGGACCTGGCCTGCAACCCAAGTATGTGCCCTGACTGGGGAATCAAACCAGCAACCCTTTGGTTCACAGGCCGATGCTCAATTCATTGAGCTATGCCAACTGGGGCATATTTCCACATGTTGTGATCAGAGTCACTGACAGTCTTTTCTTCCAAACTAGCTCTTCAAGGAACTTTGTATAGTGAACAGTCTTGGAAAACAGAGATAATATTTCCTCCAGAGCCAACGTCAGTTTTGTTTACTATTCAGTACAATAAAGATAATGTCTCTCTCTGGGGCAAAATTTAGGCAGATTGTGTTTTTCTTTTAATTCAGTGTTCTTCTCATGTAATACCCTGCACAATTTGCAGGTGCCACCTAGCTGCTTTTATATTACCCTGTGTGAGCTGGGGCACTAGGAATTAGCACAAATAGTAATAATGGCTACTGCTACTGCTATGAGTAATGTCTTCAATCTATGAGTTTCATATCTTTCGCCAATATCCCACAAACAGTGGCATGATAAACTGTAACTTTGAACAAAGGGTCAAGTTTCAAACCATGCACAGTCCTGAGGCAATAGTTAAGGTATTATTATTTGCAATATCAAATTATGATGAAACCTTTATGTCCAACATAAGGCATAATTATAGGTTAAATAAATTATGATAAATACATAGGATATGCTTAAAATTTAATATTATTACATCATTAAAATAAATTTAGCTCTATATTTATTCATATAGAGCAAACCCCAAGACATATATTTTAAGGAAGAAAGGAAGGAAAAAATATTTTGTAACATTTGATACGATGTGTATAAACAAACCAGAGACAGGGTGAGAGAGGGAGAAACACTAGCATGGGCATACTTTTATTTGATAGGCTGTGTCTTAAAGTCAAATTTAAAAGTTAGTAAAAAAATGTTCTTTTAAGAAAGAATAGCAATTGTCCTTTTGTTCTTTCTGAATTATATATTATGTTCATCTGTATCAATACAAATGTAATAAAAAATGATAAATTATTTTTGTATCCAGTCAATAATATTGCAATAAGTTTGTATGATGATAGATGATTACTAGATTTCTCATGATGATCACTTTGAAAGGAAAATAAAGGTCAAGTCAATATGTTTAAACCAATCTGAAACTCATACAATATGGTATGTCAACTATACTTTAATTAAAAAGAGCTTCACCTCCCAGATGGGAAAAAAAAAGAAAGAAACAATAGTTTTCCTTATTTCTTTCTTGATCTAAATTTTCTTCAATTATTTATGTACCATTTGTATGAAAAGTTGACACTTAGGAATTTGGGGAAAGGAATCAAATTATTATAATTCCTAACATAATTAAGCTGCCAAAATATACTTAAATCTACCTACTAGAAAAATTAAAAAAACTAATGATATACTGTATTTTTATGTAAACATGTGCTAGAATGGTTTGAATACAAGCCTGAATAAGACCTCTATGTCATGATATTTTGATAGAGATAGGTAAACCTAAAATTTCTCCTGTAAGTGATGTAATAGAAGCATGCACAGTAAATAAGACTTACTGTTTACCAAATAACATAAGTGAAAAGAAAGAACTTCAGTTTGAGGCATTATGGAAAGTTTGTAGCTATTAAAAAACAAAACTTAAATTGGGACTTGAATATGGGTTTATAAAATATGCAGAATTTTATATATCAATTAGCAAATGACCAGAAATACATAATTTGAGTAGAGTGTAAAGACAAGGAGAATCGAGGTGCGTATGGACATTTGGAACAGAAGGATGCCATTACTTAATTGAGGTGGTGGGATGGAGGAAGAATTACATGAGGAAGAGAGTGGATATAGGAAGAGCAGTTGAAAAGATATTGCAGCGATGCTCTGAGCATGGTAATGATTATCTGATTTGTTCTAGATAATAAATTTAAATGGGAAATTATTAAAACCAACAATAAAAAAAAAGAACATTATCAGGGTTGATTATTTAGGAAATATAAGGAGAAACCCCAGAAGTAACATAGTAGTGAGTAAAATTTTAAGCATACAGGGTGGGTAAAAGTAGGTTTACATTGTTCATATAGAAAAAGAAATGCAGGTTATGATTATTACAACAGTTTGGTTAATTCAAAAGAATTTCACAATAGCATACTGTACTTAGGTACAACCTTGTAAGCACTCGAATTGCCGGCCTTCATTGTTTACATGTTCTGATAGCCTACTTGCTATACTCAAGCACATTTGTCACAGAGTTCTTTATAAATCTACATTTGCCCATCCCTGTATTGATTTTGTCAAATCCTTGGCACATTCACATAAGTATTTCCAACAATAAACTATAAAAATATGCTGGGAACCAGAAAAAATTCAAATTTGTTACAAATTGTGATAATACTTAAAAACTATGGACAAAATGTGGTCAGTCAAGAGATAAAATATAGCGCGATGGCTGGTGTGGCTCAGTAGATTGAGTGCTGGCCTGTGAACCAAAGGGTCACTGGCTCCATTCCCAGTCAGGGCACATACTGGGTTGCAGGCCAGGTCTCCAGTTGTGGGCACATGAAAGGCAACCACATATTGATGTTTCTCTCCCCCTCCCTCTCCCTCCCTTCCCCTCTCTCTAAAAGTAAATAAATAAATAAATATTTAAAATATATATAGCATAATTATAGCAAAGAGACAAAAACTATTCTTTGTGGAGTACCTATATTTAAATCTTGGGCACAAAGATGATCCAAAGAGGAAAACAAAGATTGTTTTGAAGAAAACAGGGGGGAAAATTATATTTTAGTGCTATGCAAACAAGAAAAATGAGAATTTCAAATAGGAAGGCTCAGTCATTTCTATATACTGTACGATGTGTTTTTTAATGAATTAAGAGAAGCTATTTAGATTAGAAAGTTATGATAAGATCAAACAAATTATATACACCCATTTTTCCCAGCTCTCACCTGATAACCACCTTTATAAATCCAGGAAATGATGTAAGAAACACCAAAATAAAAACTAAAAAGTGTTAAGGAGAAGGCAGACTAATTGTGGCCTCAAAGATTGGATGAACAGCACATCTTGCATCTCCTTACCCAACAGAAGAAGACCACACAAAAACAGTGTTTCCAAAATTTGGTGCCAGAAAAAGAAGGAAGTCTAAGCAGATTTATTTTTCCCCTGGACTGAAATGAGAATCCCTCCATTAATATCGGGTGAGCATAATACCACAGACAAGACAGAATTAGAATTTTTAGCAAAAATAAATGTCCAAGTGAAATAATACATTTCATACCAAATGTGAAATTTCTATGTTCTCCAAAAAAATACAGAGGTAGACCAACAGAAAAAGCAAGACAAACCCAGTTTTAGCAGGCAGAGCACTCCAGGAAGCTTTTTAACTCAATAGGCCAAGATTCTTCTTTCACACAAAGATATTGGGGTAGGTAGGTAGAACAGGAAAAGGAGGCTCAGTTGTGAACTCACAACAGGAAGCCTGTCTGTGTCTGAGGGCCCAAGTGTTTCCTTCCCTATTCAGAAATTGATAAGTGAGGACAGACACCAATAGACACAGCTATAACAAACAAAACATATCTCATAAGGGTTATCCAGGGTTTATTAAACTTATGTCATGGATTTGTATCTGGGAGTTCATATGAGCCCCCCACTTTTTGAGAAAGTATTGAAATTAAGATACATTTCTTTTGAAGTATAGAGAGAAAAGCTAAAGTATCTCTAAGTAGTTACTTGAGAATCTTCTGAAACAGATATAGACATTTGGAATAAACTGGAAGATTTTGAAAGAATGGAATACATAATCAGCCATCAATAGTACAGTTCTGAGATTGTGCTGTGAGTTGAATGAAGGAGATCTTTGGGTCCTTATACCCTGAGGGAATTAATATAGGCAGAACAAGTTGGATGAAGGAAAGGAGAAGATAATAGAAACTAAAGTCCATTATAGAAAACTAGGGTTATAATAGGGGGATTTAGGTGGATAGCAAAGGCGATGCAGAAAAGAGTTGAGATGAAATAAGATTTAACAAAGGGCAATAAAATTGTGAGAATCAGAAGTAGATAGGGAATTTGCAGGGTCTTATTTCAATGTCTTGGATTGAAGCTAACTACCTCATGATATTATCTGCTGGTGCAAATTTCTCCAGAACGCTGTCTACTTCATGGTGCCTGCCTCCTTAGGACTTTCAACAAAACCTTAGTTTCAGGTTTCTGAATGAGGTTGAATTTTATTAAAGTAGCTTTTCTCTTTTTAGTTGAGAGATATGAATCTAGAGTTGGACCTTCTGGGCTTGGGAGCAGTATTAGTGATGAGAAATATAATGTGTATGGGCACTTTTAATGTTTTTTTTTTTAATTAGTGTTCTAGTGAATTTATTCCAGGGAATGATGTCTCTAATACCAGTGGAAATACAGCCACTTATATTCATGATAAGTGTGTTCAAAATTAACCAGTTCTTTGAGGTATCTTAGAATATCTGAACTGGGCAGTTTAGAGTATTGGCGATCCCAGGAAATAGGAAATGTTTATGAGTCATCCAGCTATTGTTTTCTAGGAGGAGTTGGTCCAACCCAGAGAGAGTGAAATGAAAACTAATCAGGCCTATAGGGAAAAATAAAGGTAAAATCTTGGGTCATAGGAGACATTGACTTTTTCCTGTTACTTTAGCAAGTTTTAATTTTAATAATCTACTAGCTATCTCCATTATTTCAGATGAATGAGGATGAAAAAGATAACATAATTTGGGAGAATAAGAAAGAATCATTGGCCTCCTTGAATGACTTTACCAGTGAAAGGGAATTCCATGTGGAAGATATCTGTTCTGATAAAAATTTAACAACAAAAATGGCAGTGGTCCTATTATAAAGGGCAGTTTTAAGGCAGTGAGAGAACATTCATATAATAACAAAAGAACATATTTATAAGCATAAAATTTAGGAAACTGAATAAAATCTAATTGAAAATGGATAAAATGTCTTAAGCACATACATTAATAAAACTCATAGGTGACTGATATGAACTCCCAGTTGAAAATCACTAGTCTAGACCTGACTGGTGCGACTCAGTGGATTGAGTGCCAGCCTGCAAACCAAAGGGTGGCTGGTTTGATTCTCAGTCATGGCACATGACTGCATTGTGGGCCATGTCCCACATAGCGGGTACATGAGAGGATACCATACACTGATGTTTTTCTCCCTCTCTTTCTCCCTCCTTTCCCCTCTCTCTAAAAATAAATAAATAAAATTTAAAATAAAAGAAAAAATCACTGGTCTAGAATATAATGGATTTAAAGATATAAATTGTGACCAAGTTAGTATTTTTTAAAAATAATTTAAATTATAAGTGATAACATTGACTATTTAATATCTGATACAGCAGATTTAAAACTCTTATAAATCAAAATATATGGACATTAATGGCATTGTTAAAAAACTCAGATATATTATATGCTTTTAAATATTTATGTTAAAATGTTGCAAATAGTACTCATAAAAATATAATATAGGGAAAGCTAAGCATGGTCTTTTACTTTCTAACACTTCTTATACATTACATATAATGTTAAAAAAACCTAATTATTTTTAGTACATCTCTTTTTATGAGGTGAAAGGACAAATCATTTGTAATTGTCCAGGGATCTTTTGGGAAATACTAAACTTAGTTTTATGTGTGAAAATGTCATTCTGGATTGGATTTTCAGATGGCAAAAAGTCAAAAGTTGCCTGGGGGTATGAACATTGAAGACAGAAGAAGATTTGAGAGGTAATACACAGACAATGCAATATACAACTGATGTATCATAAAATTGTGCACTCGAAAACAACTAATTATATTAATCAATGTCATTCACAATAAATTTAATAAAAAATAATTAAAAGGGATCGTAGGTCACTGAAAAACAATACTGGTGCTACTTATTTAATTATAGTGACAATAAAAATTTTTAAGTAAATACGTACATTAGGTAATCTTATTGTTAAACCAAAACAAAAATAACAAACAAAAACCCTAACTTTTAAAGTAAGAAGACTTGGTTTTCTTAAATTAAGACATGATAAATCAACCCAAAACACTAAACATTGTTCTGAAGGAACACACAATCTTTGCCTTTGGACCGATAAAAAAATATCACACACATATATCATGCATACCTTGCATATTTAATTTAACCTAAGTCTTAGGTCCTAAGTAACCAAAAAGGCTTTGAAAGTTGTCTTTAACCTGATATATTATAAAACATAATTGTGTTTAAATAAAGTTATTGAGAATAATGACTCAATGGAGTAAATTCACATTTATGTTTTTATAATCTTAAACCACTAATAGACATAATGCTTGCTTATTCGACTAAGACCTGTAAAGTTTAGGAAGAACATACCCAAGTAGAATTTTTAAAATATGTATTTTTTATACTTCTCATTGATAATTCAGAACATATAGTTCTTTTTATTGTACCAGCAGTACTAAACTAGGTTTGTTAGCCAAAGTGTAGATCAAGACTATGAACAATTAAGTGGCAACAAATACATATCTATCAACAACTGAATATAAAAAACAAAGTAGGCAAAAGAAGAGGAGAGACAGAATTGTGGATACAGAGATTGTTTTAATGGTTGCCAGATAGAAGAGGGTGTGGGGGAATGGTTGAAGAGGTCAGGGGATTAAAAAGTACAAATAGGTAGTTTAAAAAGTGGCCATCAGGATATAAAATAGAAAATGAAGTAACCAAAGAACCTTTGCATGATCCACGGACGTGAACAATGGTGTGGGGATTGACTGAGGGAGTGTGGGGAGCTGAGTGGAGGGGACAAATGAGAAAAAATTGGGATAACTGTAATTGCATAATCAGTAAAATATAACTTAAAAAACTTCATTAAAAAAAGCATTTGGATTAGTTTTCATAATGTTTACATAAGCAATATTCGAAATTCAGTGTGTTTTTTTTAATTTCTGGAATTATAGGTTTTTTAAATTTATATAAGCATTTATTTATCTCATCTGATTAGACTAAAGATACTTTATGGAATTTTATAAGTTAATTTGGTAATACAATCTAGAAGTAAGAAAACATAACACACTCATAACAAGTGGAGGCTAACGGTTCAACACGCAGGCTAAAGTGTACCCACCAATATTTGTGGAAGATACTTTTAAGATTTTTTTGCCAAATGAGGGATCTTATACAGGGTTTGGGCTCAAGTTGGGGCAAAGGATAGAGGAGCCACCATTTGGCCATCTGTGTATTTCCAAACTTATTTGTGTGGACAAAATATATAGCCTGTTTCCATTTAGCTTCTTTAGTCTCATATGGTTACTTTTTGTGGTTCTTGGACCTCTCAAGTCTCACTGATGGGGGCAGCAGGCCCCAAATCATAATGATGAAAGGAGTTGAGAAGCTAGAATGGGAATGGACAGGTCTGGTAGGAGAGGAAAGATGAGGGAAGCAGGTAGGGATATTGAAGAGGATAGTTCAAGGAATTCAAAGCAGTTGAAAGGAAAGTCAAAGGCATAAAAAGTTGGAAGGAAGACCAGGGGTGATGGAAAGAAGGACCTTTACCTGAGCCAGCTTGGAATGATGGAAAATTTTTCTAAGAGATTATTAATATTTCAAAGAATAGTTTGAGAAATTTTGCAATTTTAAAAGAGATTGGACAGAGTTAGTACACAGCATGAAGTCAATGGTGGGGGAAGATAGACTCCAAGTAGATAGAGTGTTACTCCTAAGAGGATAAGGATTAAGTAGAAAAAGAATTTTCTTTTGTAATATCCTAGCTATTGAAGGAAATGAAGTTTTGCTAGAAAACCTCATGCACATTCTCTCTCTAGGAGCAAAAGGGTTTTCTCATACAACCTTGTTTGGAAGCCGAAGGGCCCAATGCACAGACAAGAAGCCAGGAAATCAAAGTAGCCAGAAACTTGCTGCTCCAGCATCAGGGCTAAACTCCCTTTTGAAAAGGTCTAAGAAGACTTCCAGCCAGGAAGAATCTTGCTCAAATACAAAAGAGACAGAAAGCACTGGTTGTTGCCTGGTGTTACAAAGAGTACGCCAACACAGAAGAGAAGTGGATATGGTTATAAAAAGAAGGATGTTTGTGGTGCTGAAAATATTCAGTATATTGACGGGGGTTGAATATAGAATGTATACAAGTAATAAAATTGTATAAAACAACATACAAATAAAACTGAAGAAATCTGAGTAAGATACATGGATTGCATCAATGTCAATACCATTGTTGTAATATTTACATTATCATATTGCAAAATATTACTGTTGAGGGAAATTGGATAAAATACACAGCAAAGCTCCCTGTATTATTTCTTACACTTGCATGTGAATTTACAATTATCTCAATAAAATTTTCAATTTATAAACAGAATGAAAACATGATCAGTTCCCTGGAATCAGTATTATAAGAGTAATGAATATCGACTCCGGGATGCCAGGAGTTTGAGAATTGTGAAAAGAGGTAGTGGAGTTAATAGGTTAGAACTTCCAAATGATTATGATCATTAAGTTACTGGCAGTTTGAAGGAAAAACTCAGTTCGCGATTTCTTATAGATGAGACTTGAATATGTGTATATAACCATTATAGAAAGAAGGAAGGAAGGGAGGAAGGGAGGGAGGAAGAGAAAGAAAAAAAAGAAAGAGAAAGAGAGAGAGAGAATAAGGATAAAATAAATGACTCAATGTGGCAATTTTTGTTTTAGAAGACAATTGAACTAGAATTTTTAGAAGAAAGAACAATATAATTTGAGGTGAGTGTGTGATACTGCCTTTGAACAGTATTTTGCAAAAAGACTGAAGGAATAGCTGTTGGTTATTTAACGTCTACAACTCTTTCATATCTGTAAACCTCAATGTTGGTATTATTACCACCCATAAATATGGAATTTTTTTTTTCATGAAGCAAAAACAAGAGTAAAGGTAGAAATGAATACAAAATCTCTTAAAGCATTTAGGTGAGGGGAAAAATAGTTAAAAACCTCACATTTCATTGTGTCAGTTTTAATATAATGGAAGCTTAAGCTATTTATTAAGAAATGGGGTAATTACGTTCAGTACTTCAAATATTCTTGGTTGCCTATATGATTTGGTTTGTACAGAGAGGATATAATTACAGGGAGAAAAATCTAAAATCGAAAGGAAGGCATGGGAAATACAAGTACATTTAGCATAAGAAAACAAGAAAGATAAGAATATTGGATTGATTAATTCATGAGTTTGAGATATCAAGCCTGACATAATTTTTTTACTTAACTCAATTATTAATTTTTCTATTGTTGTTCAGTTACAGCTATCCTGCCTTTTTCCCCATTGCTCTCCCCTCCCCCTCCCACCCCCACTCCCACAGTCAATCCCCCCATTACCCGTGCCCATGTGTCCTCTATTTGTGTTCTTTGTTTGCCCCTTTCCCTTCTTTCCCATGTTATCCCCCTCCCCCTCCCCTCTAGTCACTGTCGGTTTGGTTTTTTTTCAAGTCTGACATAATTACAGTGATGGCAGTGCCTATAGAGTACATATTTTGATGTATAAATGAAATGAAGAAAAACTGAAATACATTGATTTAAAACTATTAAGGGAACAGGTCAAAGAACTATGAACTTACAATGTTAAAGAATTATCAGATCTGATGTTTCCTTTATCAAATATCATGTCAGACAATTTCATAAAATAGCCTTTATATATTTTTCACAACTCATGACTTTAACAACTCCCACATTACAAACATACAAAGAAGAAGAATAAGTCTGTTAATTTTAGTGTGGATGGTGAAAACAGTGGCACTGGTTAATTCATTTTCGGTAGGTATAGGCGCAGCCTCACTTGGAAGAAATTGAATAACTTAGGTTCTGGTGGACTGCCCGTGGCTCTTGATTGCCTTTTTTTCAGGCAATTGATAGCAAGATCTTTTCTTCACTCATTCCTCCTTGCCCATTATCTCCTTTTAGGAGACTCTCAAGACATGACCATAATGTGTTCAGACCCTCTAGGGTCAGTAGCACACTATCTCTCTTTCACCCCTCTCTTATCATTTCCTGGGCTTCAGAAATCCACTTTTTTTCAGTAAGTCAAAATTTTGAGACTGCAGTTCTCAGGACTTACCAAACTAGGAATGTTTATATAGCACAGCAGAATCTATCCATGACTTTCTAAATTTCCTCACACAATGAAGGAATTCAACAAAATATTCCTGATTGAAACATGAGGAATAAAATAACTATTATGTAACCATTCTGAGGAGGTATTTAGCACATGACTCATCACAACTGCATACTTGTTTTACCTGTTAAAACTTACAGCATTCTAAGAATTACACCTTTTTCTTTCATATGCTGTCCAAACTAAAAATTTAGATTACTTTTCATACAGGATGTTAGGTATATAATGAATGAAATAATGATGGCTCGATTGTGGTTGCTTTATTTTTGAAAAACTATCTTAATTCAAGAGATAAGTTTAGCATGAATAGAAAATACATCAGAAACAACAAATATTGTTTCTCCTTCTATCATCTATCATCCTCCTTCTATCATGGGAAAGGATGCCCACTCCTTTCCCAAATATAACTTTTATAAAGCATATTTGTGGCAGATAAATTTGCATGATAATCTTTTACAGTTTCCTCTTTCCTTTCATAGAAAACTAGTGTCACTCACTCCAATGAAAAGAGAACATAATCTACAGTAAGTTTGTCATTTCTCAATGATTACTATCAGACTTTAATATTATATTATTTAGTAAAATATGCTAAGTGCTGTAAATATTAAAAAACAAAATTTATAAAATTAAAATTTTATAAGATTAAAAGTCTGAGTAGTACTCTGATCAGTAGATATTTAGATTATGATATTATCCATTTAAAAATTAAGAAATAAAACAATGAAAAAGTTAATATATTAAATGCAGTTCAAGTTATTTTAAAATTATATTTGGATATACTTACAATATGGGATCTTCAGGTATGCCAGCTAGATTTCTATAAACAAACAAATGGTCTTTTCAAACTGTAATTGGTGGCATCTTTACTAAATTGACTATTGATGAAATCTGCGTGATCAGGTTTTAAGGAAACCAGCAAAGATTACATGTGCCCTGAAACCTTAACCTAAAGCCTGAACAAACAAAAGATCAGTTTCCAGAACATAAAGATGGTGTAGATAATATGAAGGCCCTGCGATATTAGCTATGGCTTTTACAAAAGGAAACAGCCAACCCACTGCAAATCAGCAAGCAGCGAGAGGAGAAAATAAATACCCTGATCTCACTTACCAGACAAGATGCTGGGTATTTTACCGGATGTTTTGCAATTGCATTTACATACCTTGAAATCACTAACATTTTGATAATTCTATGAATTGGAGTAAATTAATAAATAGCATGTTATATTTTCCTGTTGTGCTTTTTAATGTGTAGGTGTAACTTGTTTTGGTTTCTTTACTTTGTTGACATAAGTGTTTTGTTATTTTAATCAATGATAATGTATCACATATTAAAGACTATAATATAATGCTATTCACTGTTAATATCAGCTGTTAAATATAATCTATTAATATTCTATTTGAACTGTGTGCATGTATATTTTTAAAGGTATACAGCTAGATAAGTAGGAAAATAGAAAAGCTAGAAGACCACATATTGGTTACTTCTGTTTTTGTGAATACATTGTTTATCTCTTTTTGATTTAAAAAATGTTTCCAAAGTTGTTTTTTCCTTTCCCTCTAGTTTTGACTTTTAACAGAAATATTATTTTAGAATCTTTTTGCCATGTAGAATGTACTCCTGTGTATAGTGCATACACATGTTTTTGGTCCAAACTTTTAGGAAAAAAAATTTTTCATTTTAATTTTTAATTCAATTTTATATTTATTTATATTTAGAAACAAAACCGATTATCATATTCCAGGGCATTAATTTTCATACAGATATCGTTATTGCTTTCTAAAGTTACACTTTTAACACATAAGCATAAGGAAAAGGATTAAAAACATTTATATAGATACAGAATTAGTACTATCCATGTATAACACGCATCCTTACGTTTCCCTCAAAAATTTGGGCAAAACATATGTATTATACATAGAAAAATATGCTAAATATCTGCTGGAACTTAAAGAATAAGCCGCCTGGTGGGATTCCAGCATAAGTCAGGGAAGCACAAGAATCATAAATAATGAAAGGACAGAGTTTGTAGAATGTCATCTTTTTTTCCCCACTATAATTGTGTTGTAAAGGAAATAAATCCTCAGAATATGCATCTTGTATTAAAATTGCTAACAGTTATTAAGAAAATCAAAGAAAGGCACATACTTGTATAAAATACATCCTGTGTAGTGTCCATAAATATTTGATAACAGGGATAATGGTGATGATCAGTGACATAGCTAAGATGCTGTCTATAAATAAATAAAAATCTTTAAAACAAGAATAAAACTATCATATTGATTATGAAGTATAATTTAAAGAAATGTTATAAAAGAATAAAACCGTGGGCAAAAGAAGTGGAAGGGGCAAGCCAAAGAACACGAATAGAGAACTCATGGGCACAGACAAAGAGGGGGGATTGACTGTGGGGGTCAGCTGGGAGAGGAGGGGTGAGCAAGGGATTAAAAGGAGGGGCAACTGGAACTGAACAACAACAAAAAAGAATAAAACCAAAATAAAAATGCTGTCTATAATATTCAGCTGACTACTGATTGTGACCATGAAACACAGCAGAGTATTTTTAATGCTATTATATTAGCAGTCTTACAAAGAGAAATAAATAATGAATGATAAAACATTAACTCAAGCGTTTTTAGCTCTTTACTCTCCATGAATATATTTTATGTAAGAAGAATAAGTTTTGATAGCAAAACCTTTACGATGTCTGTTTTACAGACTGGATATATCTCCAATTTAAATATTATGTGCTGTAGGTATTATTGGTCCCTCATTCAGAGCCTCTCTAATCAAGAATTTTTTTTTTAAGGCTTAGAAAATACGACTTCCCTTAATAAAGGCCATTGGAAGTGGAATAAGATACAAATATTTTAACTTGAACTTACATTTACTGTTCTTAATAGTTAAAAATATTTAAAAATAAACCAAAAACCTTTTCCATATCTTATATATTTCTTTGTGAATACAGATTTTATTAATCTAGCTAAATATATTTTAATGCTTCTTTCTTGACCCTTGTACATTCAACCATTTTTTGCCCAAAAGAAATATTGCCAAACAGATAGCTTTGTTAAAAAAAAATCATTGCCCTTATTTTATTATTATTATCATTGTTATTACAAAAATAAGATACCTAATTCCCCCTGATCCCATCAGCACTGAAGTACTCTTTATATATACTTTTCTTCTTTGATATCAATTAAGCAAAATCTTTAAAAAGTATTTTAAATCTCTGTACTTCCTTAGATTACTCCCCATAGACTTTGTCTCTAAAAGCCTAGATTCATGAGATTTTATAATTTTGTTTCTAGCTATTAGGTGGGAAGGTTTTTCTTGAAATGAATCTATTCTATTCTAAGAATGGTAATAACCAATCATTTTCTCTTTATATGGAATTCAATGTTATAAAACCCATTGGTTTTACAAAACCCATTTGTCATTTTACCCTCCACCACTAATCTCCTCCTATATTGAAATGTCATAGTTTACTCATTTTATTTCACTTTGAAGTGTTTTCCTCAGGTGCTATACATGCCTGATTTACTCTCTCAATTGTTTTACTTTTTTTAGTATTTCATTTATTTATTTATTTATTTTAGAGTTAGGGGAAGGGAGGGAGAAAGTGAGGGAGAGAAACATCAATGTGTGGTTGCTCCCCACACTGAAGATCAGGCCTGCAATCCAGGAATGTGCCCAACTGGGAATTGAACCAGTGGCCCTTTGCTTCACAGGCCAGCACTCAATCTACTGAGCCATACCAGCTGGGGTTCAATTGTTTTATATAAACTAATATCTTTCTTTAATTATAGTAAGAACATTACAAAGTTAGGCTACATTTAGGATGTTAGCATCACTGTATATTTTTATTGTAGTTTTAGCTCTTATGCTGCTTTCCCTATAGTGTATTTTGAATGAAAATCAGATACAAAGTGTTTCCTTAACAAGCTGTCTGTGTGAGTGTGTGTGTGTGTTTAGGTCAGAAAACATTAATCTTTTCTGGTGTAATTTCTTTTTTTGTACTTATTTAATCTGCCTAGCCCATGGTGAATCATTTCAATCTACAGACAACTATAGATGGTGTTATCATTTTTATTACTCTATTTTTTTACCTCCTTGTTTATTTTCTTTTCAGAAATTGTGTTATCATCAAGTAAGATCTCCAAATTCCTTTATCCTTTCCTTTTCTTTTTTGAAATGTTCTTTCCTTTCTTTGTAGTCATTGTCTTTTTTTGTTTTTGTAGTTTCTGCATTACTTATTTGTGCATGGCTGTTTTTTTTCTTTTGATATTCCAGGCAAATAATTCAGCACTCAATAATCATTATCCTCTCATAGGTCATTAACTGGGGTCAATAACTCAAAACTCATTTTTTCTAAGAAATATTTCCTTATAATTGACTCTTTTAATTTTATTACAAGTTGGATCTGATCCTCCTTTTACAAGTGTTTTATTTCACCAGGAGCTAACTACTTTAAGTGTTTTGCCTGGTCTTTGGCACACTGCTCATTTCCTTATTTTTTAAAATCTGTTTGTTCAAAGCTCTAATTATTCCAGTGATGTCTTTTGAATCATTTTTGTGTAAACAAACCCACAAGTGATCGTGAAGCCTGTGTTGGAGCTCAGGCATCATATAGGTTTAAGTTCTAACTCCTCAGTAGGAGCTCTTGTCTTTGTCCCTGGCCTTTCTGCTGCTAATTCCCTGCACTTGCTCAGGTCAGCAAGAATTAGTGTCACCCTTCAAATGTCAAGGCAGTGCTTTAGAATTTAAGAAAATCTTTAGAGTATTTCCAGTCACAAGTAAATGAAGTTCAGTGGACATTTTCAAAAAAGGCATCTATTTAGGTTTGCATCTGTTAATATATCACACAATATCTATCTATCACCTATCTGTCTATCATCATCTGTAATCTATCCATCCATCCATCCATCCATCCATCCAGGATACAGTAAATGTGAGGCTACTTTTGAGGTCTCTCCAAATATCAACGTTCAGACAGCAGACACAAGTTATTTGTAGGCCTAAATTGAAATGATATATGCATACATTACTTCCAGGCACTTTATATCAGCCAAAATTTGGATATATGGCTGAACCATACTGCAGTAAATGCTGGAAAACGTAGTCTAGCTATGAGCCTAGGAGGAATAGGAAATTGGTTTCATGAACAGAATGTTAAATTCTGCTCCACCTATTTTATTCAGTTAATCATGTACATGTGATATTTCTATTAACAATAAAAGCAAAAACTCTCTCAACCAACCTCCAAAAGTTGACTTTCTTCATTAATAATGTTTTTCATTAAATCTACAAAATATCTGCAACCATCCTGAATGTAGCTATCAAGTGATTTTCTTGATGTCTGCTCACAACTGCCTCAATTATTTGAATTGAATCAGTACTATATGAGGGCTGAGTCTCTTCCTAAACCTTGTTGTTGAATCAGTTATACTTTTATTTTGTATTTATATAAGTGAATACTATATAATTCAGTGTGTCCACATAAATTTATTGATTTTTACTTCATGTTTCAAAGTCTCATTTAAAATTTTATTACATTTTCTTATTGAATTGCTCTTTTTATTATTATGTACAGAACTTCTTTATATTTATGTCTTAAATTCTGTCTGGTATTAATATTGTAACACCAGCCCTCCCTCTTTGTATAATATTTATCATTATACTCTTTACATTTCTTATTTTTACATTTCTTTTGCATGTGTATGTATGGGTGTGTTTGTTTGTGATTTAGGTCCTTTTCTTAAGGAACCAATATTTTTTTTTCCTGTTTTTCTAAGTCACTGAAATGAACAATGAAATATACAAACAGCTTTGAAAACATCAATAATTGGAAGTGCATGGCTTAATTCTCATAAAAAGTCAACACTGATGTCTGCCTTTTACAGCTTCTCCTGACAGCATTGAACAATTTTCACATTTACTAAGCAGTTCTCACTTGATCCCAAATGTCATCACATATCATTTTTGATAAGTGAAAACAGGTGTCATGTTTCTTCTCACTTAGTCATATATTTTATAAATCCCTGCCACATCATAAGTTTTCATATTTAATATCTGGTCTTACAAGAAAATTAAGATGGGAACACATTGTAGGTATATAGCATGGACCTAAAAGTACAGAGTGACCGAGAAGAAAGAAGATAGATCTATTTCAGGAGTACATTATGATCACGGAATTGAACTAGGCAGTTATCATTCTTTATCTGTGTTTGGTGTGATCCTGGCCCGTATCAGTGATATGACATTGAAAAGTTTTATTCCCCCTGAAGTTTCAGTTTCCTAAACTATGCAATATGAATAATGATAGTCCTACTTTTGACAGATAAAACTGTTTATGTATGTGCTTATAGCAGTACTTCAAGGCTTAAGTCTTGAAGTTTATTGCTTATATGCTATATTTTAAGTTCATTATTATTATTATTCATCAAAGTTCTTACTCAGCAAAGTCTGATTAGTTCTTATTACTCATCAAAGACATGAAAATTAATGAAAAACTAAAATACTATTATTTTATATGACAGTCTATTTTGCTCCTGTGATTACACATACATTGACATTCAACTTAAAATATAATAAGTTGACACTGAAATTTAAATTTAAACATAAATTAAATTCAAAGTTAATACTAAATTTAAGTCCCATTTAAAATTTTCCCCTTTAACATGTTTAAACTATAAAATTTTCTTACAACATTAATTGTTCCAAAACAAATTTTCAGTACACAGATTTTCTTTTCACATTTTAATTTTAATTCTTGCTCACTTACTCCAAAAGAGCATGAAAATATATTTAATGGAATTAAAAAAGTGCATGACAAAAAACAAATGCTTATTTTATTTAAAGTAGTTGACTCCTATAGATTTTGTTTTTGTTTTGAATTAGTAAATTGTAGCAAACCTAGTACTGAAGGGATTATACCTTTGTAAAATGGAAAAAAAAACATTTAAAACTAAATAATTTAATGTTAATATAAACAGAACTGAATTTAATACAGATTAAATAATCAAATGGGCTTAATGTCAATTTAAATTGATCATAGACCCTGACATAAACTAGCTAATCAATAAATATTTTTCTAATGAATGAGTTTTCACTACTTCTTGGAGATGGGCACTTCATTGCGTCTCTCTTTCATTGCAACAATGGTAATCAACTAATTTTCATTTCCCAATGTTGCCATGTGTCAGACATAGTTATATCTTAACAGACTTTTTTTGATTGTTGTGCTTATCTTCAGCATGTTTGTACACTTTCATTAATGTTAAATTCATTCTATATTCATTGGCAGTACCTTCTTTACAAAACTGCACCTTATCAACTCGTTGATCAAATATGTTCTCTAAGACTCTCACTTGCACACCTATATAGGTCCTTAACTGATATACAGAGCTGTCTATATTTTCCCAATAGACTATACTCTTTTGAGCAGAAATACCCTGAGTATTTAACTTATGAATTATGCTCATTCTCTGGCAACTAATATGTACTCAATAAATATTTCTTAAATGAATAATATAAGCTTGTGCTATCACTATTGAATGTATTTATCCTGTTGCCTTTTCCATAGAATATCCGTTCTCTACATCAAGACCTGGTAAACTCTCATACATCCTCAATAGTTAGCCCAAATGCCCCTTTCCTGTGAAATGTCAACTTAGACATCATTTTGTGCCACACTCACTATGAGCTATCTGAGCTTTCCCATGTATTACACACTCAGCAGTCTTGGTTTCCATTGTCATATATCTTGTATTACAGCTTGACTGGGGATTGGAACTTTGCTCTATTTGTCTTCATATCCTCAACACAGTTACCTTGTGTGTGATATCTCAAAGCTCATTCTTTTTCTTAGAGGGCATAATGGACTACGTTTTAGGGAAATAGCTCCTTCTTTTAGATATTGTGAGAATTTAAACATGGGATTGATGAAACAAAAAATTAAAGACTATGTTGTCATGAGAGTGGTTATATTTAGTCTTACTGTAGGTAATTTTAATATGACTTTAGGTCACATCACTAGCTGCTAGAGGGAAGAAACCTATTTCATTTTAATATTTAGCATGAATACAGACTATGAGAATTAGATCTGATTCTTTTAATGTTTTGGGTGGTCTCTTATATTGGAAAGAGAAATTCCTTTTATGTGCAATCATATTGACTCTCATTAAGCACTCTTTTACTAGCTGTAATACTATACATCAAAATTATAAGAATTTATTAAATTTTAAATAAACTAAAGACAATATTTTAAAATCCTCTAATAATGAAGAAGTATTGAAGTTTTTCAGAAACAAAGCTACAAGTTTGAATTATTTTGGTTTTTAAATATTCTAATTTTCTTTACAATAGTTCATCACTAGGGTATTCATATATAAAAGGAAATCATTTTTTTTTTTACCTTAACCTGAGGACATGCTTATTCATTTTAGACAAAGGGGAAGGGAGGGAGAGAAGGAGAAAAGCATGGATGTGAGAGAGAAACATCAATCAGTTGCCTGAATTGCAACCCAGGCATGTCCCCCAACTGGGAATTGAACTTATGACCTTTTGGTTTACGTGATGATGCTCCAACCAGCTGAGCCACAGTGACTAGGGCAGTAAATCATTTTATGGCATCTGAAATCTTCTTGTACTTATTCCAAAGAGGAACCTGTTTAAAAGTATTAGCACAAGCAGGCAGTAAGGTGAGTTGGCCTTTTACCTGACAAGATTTCAGTCCAAGTAGAAGAAAATTTACTCTTAGGGAATAATTTCAGAGTCAACTTTTCTACAGCTACTTTGTTAGTTTGTTTAATAGGTTCCACATATAAGTGAGATCATATGGTATTTGTCTTTCACTGACTGGCTTACTTTTCATAGCATAATAGTGTCCAGGTCCATCCATGCTGTCACAGAAATTAAGAATTCCTTTTATACTGCTGCATAGTATTCCATTGTGTGAATGCACCAGAACTCTTTTTTTTCCCCATTCATCACTGATGGGTACTTGAGCTGTTTCCAGATGTTGGCTATTGTAAATAATGCTGCAATGAACATACGGTGCATATTTTCTTTTGAATTAATATTTCTTAGGATATATTCTCAGAAATGGAGTTGGTGAGTCAAATGGCACTTCTTTTTTTAATTTTTGGAGGGAACTCTATACTGTTTTCTACAGTCACTGCACCAGTCTAATTCCCAACAGTGCATGAGGGTTCCCTTTTTTCCATATACTCACCAGTACTTGTTTGTTGGTTTATTAATGATATCCATTCTGGCAGGTGTGAGGTGATATCTCTTCTGGTTTTCATTTGTATCTCTCTGATCATTAGTGACATTGAGCCATTTTTTCATATCTCTATTGGTCATCTATATGTCTTCTTTGGGAAAGTGTTTATTCAGATTCTCTATCCATTTATTAACTGGATTGTTTGTGTTCTTGGTGTTGAATTGTTTAAATTATTTATATATTTTGGATATTAACCCCTTATCAGGTATATCATTGACAAATATGTTTTCCCATTTAGTGGGTTCTCTTTTCTGTTTGTTGATTTTTTTTAATTTTTTAAATTTTTTTTCTTTTTGCTGTGCAAGGGCTTTTTAGTTTGATGTACTTTCATTTGTTTATGTTTTCCTCTATTTCTCTTGCCATATAAGATATACTGGCAAAAATATTGTTATGAGAAAAGTTTGAGATTTTCTGCCATGATTTTATAGTTTTGCAACTTACATAAATCTTTAGTCTATTTTGAGTTTATTCTTGTGTAACAGTAAGAAGGCGGTCTGGTCCACTTTAAATTTTTTGAGGCATCTCCAACCTGTTTTCCACAGTGGCTGCACCAGTCTGCATTCCCACCAGCAGTGCAAAAGCTCACCCCTTTCTCCACATCCTTGCCAGCACTTGTTTGTTGATTGATTGATGACAGCCATTCTGACAGGTGTGAAATGGTATCTTATTGTGCTTCTAAATTTCATTTCTCTGGTGATTGGTGGTGATCATCTTTTCATATGTCTATTAACAATATCTTTGTCCTATTTGGAAAAGCGTATTTAGATCCTTTGCCCATTTTTTAATTGGGCAAAGGACTACCAGAAGACTGTAAGAGATTGACACTAACTATAAATTATGTATTTACATAAAAGCAAGCATTTTGGTAAACATTTTAGAGGTCATTCATCCCAGAGAACAATGGGGTATAATATATAATGTATATTAAATACCTTCTGAAAAAATTTCAATCTATTTTATTCAATATAAGTGATAAGTTATATTTAGTACAACTGTATCTACCTTCTATAAAAGGTGTTTATTCTATGAAATAAAGGCCCTTCCCTGTAAAGTGGAATGTCACCTTACTTAAATAAGTGCTAATTAAATTCAACTAAATGTGATACCCCAGTATAGTGTTTATGGACATGCGTTGCTACATTGTAAATCACTAATAGTGACTTATGTCCCTTTTTAAATTGATGCAGCACTGACATGCTTTCAATTATAGTGTCTTCTTTTTACTTTCACAGATTACTTTTTCAAAAGTTCTCACCAGCTCCTCCCTAATCGACTTCCAAGATTATCATATCTTAACTCTGGCTCACCTTGTAAGGCGCTCACCCATTTCAAGCAATATTAAGATCCTCATCTTTAATTTTTAGCATGTTTGTTCCTGAGCACTTCTACAGTTCCTCAAGCACCCTCACTTTTTCCAGTCACTGTTCACCACAATACAATGTAATCGCAGCAAGAGAGACCATGAGTGAGGACATAGAGGGGCAGGTGACACAAGCTAAGAAAAAGGCAGTATAGCAGTGTAGCACTGTCATTCATGGTTGAGAGTATAAGTAGTACTTTTTAACCATATTTTTGGAGATATAATAAATATATTTGAGTACATACTAAGTTTGGGAATAAATGCATATATGCATGATATATCAGTATTTACATATATTATTGAATTAGATTATATACATGTACAAAGGACATGTTTCCATAAAAATTTATTAAATTTATGAATTACTTTTGTACATTTTTACATATTTTGTTGAATATTTATAGATTATCATAAGCTTTTACACTGCCTCTCTATGTTAACTACTTACTCAATTGATTGATTTCCAAACTATGTTTATAACCTATGAAATTTTTATTACATCATGTATTTCCTAAACTACTTTTCATGAAACTCATTAGGGACACCTGCTATTTTCTTTTAATGTGAAAAATATTGGCTTTATAGGAATATTTAAAGAAATACTTGAAAATTAACAAATTAAATATTAACATGTACTACAACAAATTTATAATATTCATATATTTAAAAAATAAAGCTATAACAACTTAAAAAACACATACGATCAAATTCTTGAAATCTAAGGCTAAGCAAAGGGTTTGTAAACCTGACACAAAAAACTACAATTGATAAATAAAACAATAAAAATAAATTGTTGCTGATAAAAATGAAAAGCTTTTGCTCTATGAAAGTCCATGTAAAGTAGATAAAAATACAAGCTAAAAACTGGTTAAATATCTTTGCAAACAATTTGCCTTGCAAAAGGTTAATATCATCTATATATCTACATATCTACATATAGCAAACCTCAACAGTGAACACAGAAAATGAACCAAAAAAAAGCAAGAAAGGACATTTAACTGAAGAGAGTACATAGATGGTAAAAATAAATAAGAAGATATTTAATGTCATTAGCCATCAAGGAGATCCAAATGAAATCACAATAACATATCCTAAAACATGTCAGAATTGCTAAAATGAAAAATAATGGCATCACCAAGTACTGGAGATGATATAGAGAAAAAAGATCAGTCATACATTGAGAGGGAGAATGTACAATAGTACAGCTATTCTGTAAAACAATTTTCAAATTTCATTAAAAACAATATTTAGTTTTCCAACAGCAGCAATCTTTTGCATTTAACCCAGATTAATATCCAGATAAATGAAAATTTATGTTTACATAAAACTTCCCTCTGAATGTCTGTATAAAGTTTATTCATAATAACTCAAAACTGGAAACAGCTCAGATGTCTTTCAATAGGTGAATGGTTAAACAAACTGTGATGCATCCATGCATTGGCATACATGGAATGTATCCCAGCAGTATGAAGAAACAAATTAATCTTACACACAATAACAATGTTCACAGGCAGATGCCAAACCCATTCTGTATGATAATATTTATACAATTTTTTTAATGTCAAAATTTTAGAAATGATGGGTCAGATTATTTGTTTACAGGGCTAATGATAGGGTTCTGGAGGGGTAGGAGGGAGGTGAGTGTCATACAGGGGCAACAACACCAGGGATTCTTGCAGTGATGGAACTAGTCTATATGTACACTGTGATGGTAAATCCATTCACCTATGTGCAGTATATGATGAAAGTACCTAGAAATAAATTTGTACACATAGAGACAGGCAAAACAAATGAAGAGAAGTAAAACTCAGCAAATCTAAATGTGATTTATGAATTACGTAATGTCAATATCTTGGATGATACATTTACTGCAGTTTAATAAGATGTCTCCCCTACTGGAGGAAACTATAAAAAGAATATAAGATCTTTCTGTATTATTTCTTATGACTCCAATTACATCTACTACTATCTTAATAAAAATTTCAATAAAAAATATTATCCTGAAACACTATTTTTGAACTACCACATTGGAAAATTACAAAGCTTGAGAAAACATTATTTTAGTGAGGCTGTGGGGAAAGAGGCACTTTTGAATATTGCCTCTGGAAAATGAATGAGTACCTTTGTGGGAAATTTGGCAATACATAATAAAATGATGTGTGTGCTCACTTTCTGACCCAGCCACCATTATAAATTATTCCCTGACTGTAATCCTCCAACAATACTGTACATGTCCACAATATATTCCACTGTTTATGAATGCACTCTTTTAAAAATAATCTAGATATTCAAACATTGGAATGTGCATCTATCTTCACAATATAGTGCAACTATTAAAAATATAGAATCCATTTATGAACTGAATACACAAGGAGTAGTTCCTGAGATGGAGTTCTAAAGGAAAATAACAAATTTTAAAAGATACCATTGGTGTGATACTAATAACTGTTGAATAAGAAATAGGAACAAATGCATATATCTGCTGATTTTTACTAAAGGAAAGCAAGAAAGAAAAGATAAACCACAAACTATGGAGAGTGATTACCTATAGGGAAAGATTAAAAACAAAATAAAAGAATGAATGGTGGAGAAGATGTGGGACTAATATGTAAAAGGAATACTTCTCTGAATATACAGTTTTATATAGTTTTGACTTTTAAAACCATGTAAATCTTTGCTAACTCAAAGTTTTAAAAGATTGGAGAAAACAGAATCTTCAATGGAAGACAAAAATAAATTCAACTATATTTCAGATGACTGAGGATAGGAGTGGCAAACAAATTCCAACAGCTATTAAATACTGTATTTTGATTTTAATCACTCAGATTAAAACCTAAGCATACAAAATTACTAAAAATACTAGTTATCTTTTGATGTTTGTACTTTTATCATTCCCATTTTAAAGACAAGAAATCTAAAATACTAACGTGTTTTTTAAAACTTACATATATTTTGCAAGTACAAATTATTGTTGGTACACAAGTCAATGTGTATAATAAGTGTTTTTACTCATAATTCCAAACATATTATTTAAACATATTAATACTTGGGATATTCAGTATGGAGAATCTATGTGTTCTCAGTTACTATGTGACACAATGAATCCAGAATTCACTCAACAGCTAAATAATAATAAAATCCTAAGTATTTCAATAACTGAAATAAAACTGATTATAAAATATTAAATTTACAGTGTTGCTAAAATCATACATTATATTAATATTTCTACTTAATAACCCAATTTCATTATCTTATATAAAGTGAGTCACAGTGCATTTAAATCTTTGAAAAAGTATGATGCCCACAGAAAGTTGTTACCTTAGCTTTGTTGTTGCTGTTTAGAATCCATAAGTTAGTTCCAAGATATACCCTGAAATTTAAAAAACATATTAGATTATCATATACCAATTTCCCAAGGAAAATAAAATTTCATTGTATGGTGTTTTTCAGGAAGAGAAATATTGACAAATTCTCAGTAGAATGTATTAAAACAAAACTAACTCATTGAAAGATTGCATGTTATTTCTCCCAAATAGTTATTCCAAAGTCATGCTGAATGATTTATATTACTGCAATCAAATTCATATATACAGTTATTGCAGGATGTATACTTTTGTATATTAGTCTATTCTCTTAGCTTCTGTGGACATCGGTTATTGTTGTTTTAAATCTGAGTAACGTATAGCTAACGGTTATACAATGCAGACTTTTTTACATATGTTTAATAAGGTGATACCTATTAATTACCTGGAATTCATTAGAACCGTGTTACATAAATATAACACCATAAATATCTCAAATTTATATTAAAGTTGTGTATGTAAAAGTTTATGGTGGAATAAAAGCTGATTCAATGTGTGTGTGAGATTTTTTTTTTTTCCTTAACGGTAGTTCAGGAGTCTGCTTTCAAAAATTGATTCATGTCCTAGGAACTGAAAGAAAATTGATGCTTGGATATCTGTACACTCCTGAAAGATTATTTGACAGCTTTCCATTTTTATGCCATTTTGACCTGAACATCATGTCCTTCGAAATATGCATTTATGATGTGAGTCCTTTAAAGCTACAGAACTCTCAGAATTACACCTTACCTGATGTGCAAATGTGCCAAACGTTGTCATTCCAAATGTGTCATACACAGTGAGACAAGGTCTATGATGGGTCGTATCAATACATGACCTCCAGGAATGCCAGAATGGTTTATGGATGAGTTTGTCTTCTATTTGCCAGGCCAGTTTGACATGTGTGTCATTTCATTGTGCTTTGACCAACAGGTCCTCGTGTCAGCCCCACTTGGAGTATAAAACATGTTGACTCTAAATCTACCCTTCTCGGTGCCTTAGCCTGTGATTTGAGGTCCTATGTTCTTTGATGCTCTTTAGAAAAAACAGGCAAGCAAAAATATGAAAAAAGGAAAAGGGATGTTTGCATATACCTATGTAAATAATATTTAATAATTAATATTTATATATAAAATTTCACTTTTAATTTATAATTTAACACTATTCAAATGACTTTTAAAGGACAATTCAGTGAAGGTTAAAATATTCAAGTGCTCTATTCAATATTTCAGAAATGGATTGCAAGCTTTATTTTGTATTGGTCTAGTTCCCTGACTACAAACTATGACCTATGGTTCAACATTTGTCCACAACATGAGTAACTAAATAAATTTTTATTAGAACAGTGTGCATATTATATATATATGTAACTGGATTCTGAAAAATACTAATAAGTCAAAGTTATCATACACATGCAAACAGCAAGAAAATCACAGCTCTTTGAATTATCAAAAAGTGAAGGTGAATAGAATAAAAATATAGATAAAGGAAAGTTATAATGACATACTATCTGCTTAAAGGTTAATTTTTTTCTTTCAAAAATATATTAGCTTGGAAACTGACAAAACTAATAAAAATTATGCTTAAAAGATAGTTGTTCTTATACTTTTTCCAAATAGTGTACTTTAGAGATTTAACAAACAAAAAAAATACATTTCTCTTGTGTGTAAATACTCTTTTAAGTCTAAAATATCTAAGTCACTCTTGGTACCTTTATAAAAAATAATGGGTAATTGAAAAGCAATGTTCTCTACAGAAAACAACAAAGAGAATATTTTTCTTATCATGCACTTATTTCTTAGGAGTAAACTTATTCTAAATGGACAATTTTGAATCTATTTTGTAATGATATCTTTCCACTGGAATGTTTCTTGCCATGTCAAAAGTTTAGTTATATTATTACATAGTTCCCACTAAATAAATATCATTAATAAAATATCTCAATAATTATGTCACAAATTTATAATTAGTACAACTCTTGCTTATGACATGCAAGTATACTAATCAATTTTTGCATCATGTAAGATTGATGTCACTTAGTACTAAATATATGGTAATTTATCCAAAATCTTGGATGATATCTACCAATATGCCCAATATGACTATGGAGTTCTCTAAGTTGAACTCTGAAATCAATAGTTTATTTTGTAGAGGAACAATCAATTTTGAATTATTTAATACTTCACTCTATTCTGAGGATCACTTCTGTATTGTATTCCGTAGTAGGACTATGAACTTGAACATGCTTGGATAGTGATATCTAACAATTTCCTATTTTTAAAACATCAAAAATACCCCCAACCAACAAACATCTGAGAACCCATGTGATTCCAGGAGGTATTTCTGGAGGTTATGCATTGATACTGCCCACCATAGGCCTTGTCTCACAGTGAATGACACATTTGGAATGGCATTCTTTTTAGTGATTCAAACTAATATAATGGGGAAACTATTCGATAGTTTTTAAGTCAGTTTAAGTTTGATGTAGTTAAAGTTTCGAATAACAACTAAAGTTATAAAAATAAGTATATGCAAAATAAAAGTGTCTCAAGTTAGCATAGAAACATAAAACAATAATGGGGAAACTGTCACATTAGAGGAATGTAATCAACAACAGGATATAAATATCTCAACATATAATTGAACCAAAATTCCACCTACAGAATCTTTCATACAAAAAGGTCTCAGTGAGCAGTTTAATGGCACTATCTCAATTTTATTTAAATTATTTTTTAGTTTAGAGTACAGACCCCAACTGGCATAAAATTTAGAGAAATATAATGGTCACTTAAGAATTAAAACTGAGGGAAATGTTGTCTCACAAAATATTCATTTATCGGATACAATTTAATCATGTTTGCATCACAAATATGTGTAAAGAATAAGAGAGCCATAGCAAAGAAAATCATATTTTGGACAACGACTAAGGCCCAGGTGAAAAAGGCAAAGAGAGAAACGCAGGGAGTAACTTAAAGGGTAATATTGTATTTACTGCATTTTAAGTATAAAAATAAGTATATGAATCTTAATTTTATTTACGATGACTTATTGCCCAAGGCAAAGCTTCTGTATGTGTTTCAATAGCTGGACAACTATGTGGGTTAAAAATAAGAAGACACCCATTACTTTTTACTTCTCTCTCTCTCTCTCCACGCTGACACACCGTTATCAATTTTTTTCGTGTGATATTGCCATCCTTAACTCAACCACTATTTCCTCCCGCAGTTCCCCTAAATATAATACATTTAATAAATTCCCTTAACTGTATTTCCGTGACAAATACCTGTGCTTCTATCATTTTTAATTAACATACGTCTTTCTTATATTCTAACGTTCATTCATTCCTTGCATTTTTTTAAAACAACACTAAATTTAAAATTTGGTTTCCATTATGCATGATGATTTTAATCAGTTAAATACAATACATATAAAAACATTAATTTCATTTCCACTTGAAACCTAATGAAAACACTGTAGAGAGTAAAAGTTAATTAAGAAAATGCTACAGAAATGAAGAAATTAATCTGGAACTTGGAGAATGATTTGCCAGAACAGAACTGAGACCTAGGCATAAAAAGAATCTAAGTACGCAAGGTGAATTTATATTGCACAAACCTACAAAGGCCTAAAGATTGGAGACATCAGTATTCTTAAGATTGGGTGTAGGCCATGGCTGATAAAGGAGAGCACATTAAACATACTTATGAGAAGCACATAGAGCCTGAGATGACTTCTTAGCCCAAAACAGAAGACTAAAGTCTCTGGACTCAGAATGAACAGCCAAGGAATGAGATGAAAGATTAAAGAGAGCTATAAGTGAAAATCTAGAACTCAATCATGAGACATGAAAGATTTTTTATTCTTTTATTCAATAATCAGAATGTTGGCAGTCTACCTTATGCACTCCTGGCAGAATATTAAAATATTCTTTTCTGGGGAAAACTATATGACCTAAAATAAAAGACATTTTTTTTTAGGATTCCCAACCAAACTTCTGGTCTTCACCCAATAACCATATAGTTAACCAGCATTTCAGAGTCCTAATCATAATATAAATATGCAGCAAAATGTCACCAGATATTTGTGGGAATATCCTCCATTAACAAAACAAAATGTGCAAATCCCACATGGGAAAAACTTTGAAATATTATTGACACACTAAAATATTCTTTAAAAATTAGAAGACCTAGCATTTGTGGAAAGCAAGTTTCTAAAACAAATATGCCAAGCCTTTGTAACTCACTATGAAAATAATGTAATTATAATGAATATAACAAAGTTAATATATTTTAAAAATCTAGAGAAGTTAATCCTATATATCATAAGGCCTGTAATTTTAAAACCAATATCAAATGAAAGCAAATGCAAAAGAAGTGAAGTGAGGGATAATCCTATCAGATATTAAAACATATTATAAATTCTCAGTAATTAAATAAATGTCTCATTGATTATGAAATAAATAGCTAAATGGAAGAAAATAGAAATCTCAGAGACAGTTCTAAATACGTTTGGGGATTTTGTGTATGATGAGATAACATCTCAACTCAGAGGGGCAAAAAGACATTTTTCTAAGTTTCCTTTTAGTTCCCTCCTCCCTTTTCATTGTGAGAGTCCAAACACTGAGACTGTTTGAAACTGTTCAACAGAACTTACATTCTGTGGGGTTTGTTTTTTTTTAATTTCATTTTCCTCAGCTGGATTTAAGTAGAGTTTCACTTTTTTTCATTGTTGTTCAGTTACATTGTTTCCGTTTTCCCATTACTCTCCCCACCCTACTCACCCCCACCTCCCACATTCAATCCCACCCCACCTTGACTTTGTCCATGGGTCCTTTATACATGTTCCTTGAGGACCCTTCCCTGTCTTTCCCCCATGATCCACCTTCCCACCTCCCCTCTGGTTACTGTCAGTTTATTCTTTATTTCCATGTCTCTGGTTATATTTTGCTCACTTGTTAGTTTTGTTGGTAGATTCCATGTATAGGTGAGAACATATGGTATTTGTCTTTCACCACCTAGCTTATTTCACTTAGCATAATACTCTCCAGTTCCATCTATGCTGTGAGTTTCACTTTGTTTTTAGAAGGTAAGGTAGAGAAAGTGAGTAAACAGTGTTTATAAGAGAGTTATAGTACTTACCAGAATTTAAGCTGGATAAAGGGGGAAATTAGGTTACAAAGGAGGGTAGGATGAAATGGTTATATTTCCAGAATTATTGGAGTTAGATATTAGCATAGGGGGATTGGAAATTCAGATTTGTTCCCTCTTAACTCTTGTTAATGGAATAATAAAGCAGAAATTATGAAGGATGTTTAACTGTTAGTAATGACAAAGGTAAGTTATAACAATAAATGTGGCTGAGTTAGGGTGAAGCGGGAAATAATTGAAAGTGAAATATCCAAGGAATCAAGAATGCTGGTTATCACAAAGACTGAAATCTCCAGTGAACAACAACACAAATAGAGTAGCTGATCATACAAAAGATCACCTGATCCTCACAATTATTTATTATTGTTGTTGTTGTTGTTGTTGTTGTTTCTATGGAGAAAACAAAGCAATGACCTGAATGCAGCTCAAAAGAATACCTCTATCTCACTGACAATCAACGCAGAGTGTAATAGCAGTAAAAAATAAAAAGGCTTCAGGAAATGCACGTTATCAGGTTTCAGAAGAAAAAAATATAGGGACAATTCTTAGAAACTCTTGATGATGCAGGTGTTTTACTGATGCCTGATAGGGCATACCTGAAGCTTAGGAGAACAGTTATGGGAGCTAAGAGGGAGTGTTGGAAAATGAGTCAGAAAGGTGATGTTAAATCTCTTTTGGGTTGTGGATTCAATGGGTATGAGAGAACCTAGAACTAGGGCTTCTTATGGGAACAACAAAAGAGACAAGCGTTATTATGGAAATAACCCTGCTCATTCCCAGGGAGATATTGCTGTAAGACTGTGAGAAATAGATGTTAAGAGAGAAAAAAGGGTGTTTTTCCTAGAACATTCATGGTTCTGGGGCCCCCTCTTCACTCTTGTTAATACAGTTGGGAGGTGAGTGTGAAGCACTGGTGAGAAGCATAAAGGGCTGTGTGCTCTCTTCGTTCATTGACATCAGAACATGATAACTGGCTCCCCAAGTATTTCTCACATTTTTTATTTAATCAGGGCTATACTACCTCCCCTTCTGTGGCATTCCAGAGTTAGGTTTAGGATAAAGTAGCATAAGCCACTTGATAAATTCATTGAACAAAAAATACATAAGATGTGTTTTTCCATTAACTAAAATATGGTTATATATTGTAATAATCTACTCATTAAGAAACCTGGGAGAGAAAGTTCATATTGAAAGTTTACATTAAAAAATATTAATTTCCTTTGTTTTTTACCATATTTGGCATATAATCTCATTACCAATTCAATCAAATAAAAATGACACCTCAAAAATCTCACATTGAAAGAATTTTGTATTTTAAAAATCTTCATTTTTACTTATTGTATTTATATTTAGTATGTGTGGATTTGACATTAAACAAGAATATTTTAATAGAAAAATGATATTACCAGATGTCATATGATACATAGCAGCTTTTTAAATTTTAAAGCCATGATTTGACTATCCTATAGTATTATTTTTATTGTGACATTATTTTAATACAATATAGTTATTCAGTAAATACTCAGAATTTTTAAATAAATTTAACAAAACTGAAAAAATGGAATATGTGAATCCATGACACCTTTATAAAAAAGACACAAAAACAAAATTAATGTTTACATTATTGTACTTCCTTTGATATTTAACATTGGACTTATATAAGTGGTAAAGGCAAAGAGGCCAGCTGTTTTACATTGTCACGTTAAGATCTAATTGTGTATTTCGGTGCACTCTATAGGCTACTGTGTAGGGAGAGAGAATCATGATGAGTTAAGGAGACAGAGACAGAAATACAGAAAGGCTGAAGAAAGAATTGTCAGGCAGTGCTCCAGAGCAAGGCAACAGAACTTGTGAGGAAAGAACAATCAATGGAGATCTGTTAAGGCTTATAGTAACTTCTAGAGTTCAAACAGAAGTTACTCAAGTTACATACAAAAATTGTGGTTAAATCTCATTGAATCAATATGGCATTATTAGAAACCACAGTAGGTTCTATTTAAGAGAGGGGGCATAGGTAGGCCTACCGTAAAGATTAACCTTCATTCATTCTAAAAGTTCTTAAGTGAGTCCTGAAAGGATCAAATTAACCGGGAGGTAAGAAGAGTTGCATTAAAAAAAAAAAATACAACATTAAACAATACAAAATGCCAACCACTAAACAAAAATCAGAAAATATAATTTAAAAATATACCTTAGGTTCACAAATAAATTTAATAACAATGATGCTACCAAATTTTAGAGACTAATTTTATAGGAATTCAATATAATAGAGATATAGTGTAACTATCAATCTTTTGTAAAAAAAATTAATCTTTTATAACCTGAGGACATGAAGTGGTAATAATAAAAACAAATAACAACGTGGAAAGTAATGCTCCCTGAAAGTGAAGTAAAAGCCTTACTTAACATTTTAGCATATGAGCTGCTGAAGCAACCATGTAATGAAATTTTAAAAGAGTAACAATAATAACTGGAAAAAAAAGAAATAATAAAAACAAAATGTTTACCGGTACTTGACTGGTTCTCAATATATTTGGAATGAGTGGAGCCCTCTCTGTCCACTGTCTGGCAGAAAAGCCAGAACCCTTTAGTCAGGGATAAAATCCTTTAGTCAGGGAATAAAACTATAAAAACTATAAAAAACATATTGGATATTTGTGGATAGCTATATGGAATCCTACAAATTAAAATGCCAGTCTTCCAAATTGTGGCTATTGTAAATAGCACTACTGTGAACATACAGGTGCATATATTCTTTCGAATCAGTGTTTCCGGTTTTTTCAGATACATTCCTAGAAGTGGAATTGCTGGGTCATAAGGCAGTTCCATCTCTAATTTTTTTTTAGGAAACTTCATACCATTTTCGTATTAACTTTTCATCAGTCTGCATTCCCACTAACAGCGCACGGGGGTTCCCCTTTCTCCACATCCTCTCAGACATTTGTTGTTGATTTATTGATGATGGCCATTCTGACAAGAATGAGGTGATATCTCATTGTGGTTTTAATTTGCATTTCTCTGATGATTAGTGATGTTGCACATCTTCTCATAGGTTTATTGGCCATCTGTATGTTCTCTTTGGAGAAATATCTAGCAGGTCCTTTGCCCAGTTTTAACTGGATTTTTTTGGTGTTGTTTTATAAGTTCTTTGTAAATTTGGGATATTAACACCTTATCAGATGCATCATTGGTGAATATGTTCTCCCATTCAGTGGATTGTCTTTTCATTTTGTTGATGGTTTCCTTTTTTGTGTAAAAAAATTTTTAGTTTGATGTAGCTCCATTTGAGTATTTTTTTTCTTTTGTTACCCCTGCCCAAGAAGACATATCAAAAAACATATTGCTATGAGAAATGTCAGAGATTATACTGCCTGTTTTCTTCTAGCATTGTTATGGTTTCAAGTCTTACATTTAAGTCTTTAATCCATTTTGAATTTATTCTTGTGTATGGTGTAAGAAGATGGTTTAATTTCACATTTTTGCATCTATCTGTCCAATTTTTTCAACACCATTTATTGCATAGACTATCTTTACTCCATTGTATGTTCTTGTCTCCTTTGTCAAATATTAATTGACCATAAAGGTGTGTGTTTATTTCTGGGTTCTCTATTCTCTTTTGTTGAATTGACACAGACAACAGTATGGTTATTACCAGAGGGAAAGAAGGGTGAGGGAAAGAAGAAGAGGATGGAGAGGAAATAAATGATGGTAGAAGGAGACTTGACTTGGGGTGATGAACACACAATATAATATACAGATGATGGATTACCGAATTGTACACCTAGAACCTATGTAATTTTATTAACTAATGTCACCCCAATAAATTCAATTAAAAAATAAATGAGGACAGTTCAGATAATAAACAGCCATATGACACCTATAATTAAATGTGATAGCAACCAGGTAACCCCACTATGTTTCCAGCACCAAGTCTTTAAGAATAAAGTTAGCAGTTATAAGCCCATTTTTCCTCCAACAATTCATATCCTAGAAATTTATTAGAAGGTCACAGAAAACAAGAAAGTTGAAAATGAAAAGCTTACATCAAAAATTAATAATACATCTGCCTCCAGGCATCTTCTTAGGTTTGTCACAGCAATTTTATTTCACAATGCACTGTTTGCTTTTTATTTAAGGGACAGTGTATTTCTCTCCCAGATGCCTATCAGCAAGTTATTTTAAGGGGATATTCTTAAAATCATCTTCAAAACCATGTGTTTAATCATTCTTTATAATATATGACTAAAAACAAGGCCAGGCTTAACTTTTTAAAAATAATTTTATAGAGATTGTACCATTGTCTTTATTGTATACTGATAGAGCAAATGTTCATTTACTGTATATACATAGAATGTGTACTGTTTGATTAATGAGTGTGAATATCAAATTCATTGTTAATAGAATAAACTATTTTTGAACTATAGAAAAAAACCTTTTCATGGCAAATAAACACATTGTAAGAATCAGATATTTCTCCACCTTTTTAAACTATGTCAAAAATGTATGAAAATACAATAATCAAAAATAACCAAAATTATCATATAACCTCTAGTAAGAATTTATTTATCCAGATTTTTGGGAAAATATATATATATATATATATATATATAAAGTTTTCTGATTTGATTGAGAAGATCTGTATGATTTATACCCTTAATCTCTCCAAAATATCTGACTGATTCCTTTGACCCTTTGGTCTTAATAAAGCATTAGCTAAAGGCACAGCTACCCTTTCAGTCTTTCCCTATGGTATACAATCCTGACAGTGAATTTTATTATCTTTGCAATCTTGATATTTTAAGAATTTCACAAATTATCAAATCCTAGTTTCTTTTCGTGGAGTAATTTTTTTCTCCCAATTTCTTTCTTTCCTCTCATATTTCACTGCTACTGTCAAATAAACCAGGCCATGTCTTCCTTAACATTTTGCTTGGAAATTGTTTCAGCTAAATGTCCAATTTTATTGTTTACAAGTTTTATTTTCCATTTAACAGCAGTACACAATTCTTCTAAGTTTTCTGTCACTATGTAACAAGGATTTCCATTCCTACAGTTTTCAATAATGTGTTCCTCATTTTCTTTTGAGATAGTAGTGCCTTTAATATATTCCTACCAACAGATGATTTAGGTAAAATACATTTTCTATACCTAGATCCTCTCTTCTTTCCAGGTACTAATGTGCAAAGATTTTTAACATCCATATTTTTATTAGTAATTTTTTTAAAGCAATATAGACCTTTTTCATATTGTTTCTAAAAATTCGTCCAGCCTCTGCTCACGGACCAGTTCTGAAGCTACACTCACATTTGCAGGCCTTGTTATAGCAGTATTCTACTTCTAAGTACCAAAATCCATATGTTGTATGGTGCTGCTATAGCGAATTACCACAAATTTATGGACTTAAAACAACACAAATATATTATCACACAGTTCTGTAGGTCAGACATCCTAAACAGGTTGCATTGGGTTTAGATCAAGGTATAGTAACGCTGTATTCTTTTCTGGAGACTGTAAGAATTAAATCATTTTCCTTGCTTCTTTCATATTCTATAGACACTTTCAACTATCTTCAAATCCAGCAATGTGACATATCTATGGTTCTTTTATTTGCGGTGACAGTTCTCTCTGACTCTCTTCTGTTTCTATCTTCTGTTTTTCAAGATCATTGTGATTATATTGGGCAGATCTGATATACTCGAATATGATCTCCCCATCCCAAGTCCCTTAACGCAATCACCTGCACAGTCCTTTTGCCATGTAAGGTAACATATCCATGGGTTCTGGAGATTAGAATACGGACATATTTAGGGAACTGTGAAGATATACATAATCCAACTCAGCACATCCCCCATGCTATCACTGTGCTCAAGTTCTCAAACATTTTTACCCTGAAGTATTTCAATAGCCTCCTAAATAGTGCTTCTGCTACCATTTTTTTGCCTAAACTGCATTCTCAACACATCAACCAAACTGGAATTTTTTCAGTATTATCAGTATTATACTACTTTGTTCAAAACCCTCAAATGATATTTTACCTTACCTATAGTAAAACCTAATGACATTACAGTGGCTTACAAACCTATGTCATTTATTGTCCCAAATTTTACCTCTATCTATTCATCTCTGCCATGGCTTCCTCACTGTGTTTACAAATGGCAGAGCCATACTCTATTAAGGACTTTGCCTTGGAATTCCATGTGTCTAGTACATGCTTCCCTTCATTATTTCCATTTCTGAATGCCTCACCACCTCACTTTTTGCAGGTCTCCTAAATATTACTTTATCTATGATGACTTCCTTGATTATTTTATTGACAAACTTCTACCCTGTTTCTCTTTAATGCTTTATTATTCTCTATACTACTTACTTTTGCTTTATAAAAGATATCTTTCACCTCACTTATTTGTGTTCTATCTCTTCCCACTAAAATATAGGATTCAGGAATGTGAGGACGTTTCAGCATTTTGTTCACTGCTATACCCTCAATACTAACAATAGTACCTAGGCTATAGTGAAAGTTAAATAAATATTTGAAAACACTGGCATGAATGAATGAATTTATGAATAACCCATCTGAAAACTGGCCCTTTGTTGCAGAACAAAATCTATGTACCTTGGTCAGATCCTTTATATTCTGCCAGTACAAGCCCCCTTTCTATTTAATCTATCCACCTAAAGTTATATCAAATCAATAATTTAAAGTCTGTACACTCAAATATAATTTCATAGAACATACCCTTCTATATAACCCAAAGATTATAATTTTCTCCTAAAACTAAATTTATTGTATTGCAAAATTCTTAAAATAATCTACATGTCAATCAGCTGTCATCTTCAGAGAGAACTTGTATGTTCTGTATGTTGATTTTTTAAAAATTGACAAAAGTATTTGCAGTTTTTAAAGCGTTCTATAATTTAAGTTTGATGTGATATAAGAGAAACAAAAGTGATTAAATTCTAGGGGGTATATTAAAACAAAATTAACAAAAAGAATAATCAATGGTAGAAAAACATTTATGTGCTGAAAGATAAACTCATTATAATTTAGGCAAAAATTATAAAATTGGAAAACTTTTAGTGCAAGAAAGTAAAGAAAAATATTTTGTAGGAAAAATAATTAAATACAAAAGCAACAAAATCAAGTCATTTTACAACTCTTCTATGTAATACTCAAAACTAGAAGCCAGAAGAACATAAATCCATTTCAAGTATGAGCATCATTTGTTTGAATCTCAAGACCTGCTATGATTAAACTAAACTGTAATAATGTTGCAGAAATTAAACAAAATATGAAAATATACTAACCACTCAGAAAATATACTAACCTTTGGCTCATCTCTGATGTGTTCCCAGATTTTGGTCAAGAGGACAAAGAGAGATCCTACTTCACCTTTTTGTCTAAACTAGAGTTTCTTAAAAATTAATACATATTTGAAGCATTTGGGAAACTGGTTAAATGCAAATTATGATGCAGTAAACCTGAGCTTGGGCTTAAGCATCTGCAATTTCAATAATTTTCCACGTGATGGTAATGCTATTATATATTTGTTGATCACATAACAACAAGCATACAGAGCAATGATAGGTAAATAAATGAGAGAGACAGTGCAAGGTACAAAGCAACATAAGCAGGATGGAACATAATACTCATATTATCAGCCTGAAAGTGCTTAATATGAAAGGAGAGTCTGGAGCCAGTCACAAGTTTTAAAGCTAGCAGCTGATGTGAAGTTCCTTTATCTCAAAAACCTGCTAAAAATTAAAGGCGGCTCACACTAGGCCTGATGCGAGGGACTTAGAGCAAGATGCAAACTTCTGAATAATGGAAGATAAGAAACTTTGCAAGTAGAAACAGATCCAGTTTTCCCATGGGTCCATGGATGCATTTCTAAATCAAATTTCATCTCTAAGCAGGAGCAACAGCCTGTGATTACAACATCTGGCTCAGGACAGAGGCTTAGGACCAGGTAAAACCAACATAAAACTGTAAAACTCCAAAAAAGATAAGGGTAAGTAAAGAAGAACAATAGCTAAAATAACAAAAGAAAACAAAACAAAAATCCTTCCCATTTACTCAAAAGTGGCTGTAAAGCCAAATTTCCAACATATAAAAAAACCTGATGTCTAATGCTAACAAAGATAAGCTTCGCGTAAGATGAAAATATGGCCTTAGCCCAAATTAAATTATTTTTTAATGTTTAAATTGAGAATATTTAAGCACTCAGTACAGAAAAGACGATTATCTGCATACAAAACATGCGGATTCAACAATTAATATTTTGTTATGTTTGTATGTGTACATAATATACATACACACAGACTTACACACATGCTTTAACGAGTGTTTGTGTATATGTGTACATATTTCCACAAATATGTATGCATGCACACATTATTTGTGGAAAATATTGCAGGCAAAATTATTCTTCATTCTTAAATACTTTACCATGTATATTTTAAGCCCAAGGAATTTCTCCTATAAATGCAATAGTTCTATCAAACTTAAGAAAATATCTACTATATAACTTTACAACCATGTTCAAATTCCATATTCAAATTGTTCTCACAATGTGTTATAAATCTTTTCTGTTTTAAATCAAACATCCAATTGAGCCTCACAAGTAGCTCTAAATATTTGTTCTTTATTCTCATTTAATCAAGAAGCATGGCTCCATCTCCACATTTTTAATATGAACTATTCCCAATTTTCAATGGTAGGTTTTAAAATGTATGACAACATGATGATTTGAAATTGATACACATTCAGTAGAAATAGTATTTTGAATTTTAAATGTCTAGTGATAGGTGAGACAATACTCTTTCATAATACTGAGCATCAGCAGTGAGCCTCAGCTTCCAGTCAGACATACAATCACAAGGTGACAACCAGCAATATACAGTGTGTTCAGGAGGCTGGAGGATTTCCCCAACGGTAGGCTTATGTAAGCCTTCTGAGCATATGTAAGGTAGTCTAGGCTAAGCTATTATGTTTGGTAGATAAAGTGTACTAAATGACTTTTGACATATATTTTCAACCTATGATGAGTTTATCAGGATATAACACATCATAAATCAAGGGGCATCGAAATAACATTGACTTTCTTGATGAAACCAGACATGCTCTCCATGGAGTGCTCCATTGTTTGAATTTCTTGCAGACTACAATTTATGCTTAAAGACTTAATTAATTTCAGTCTTAATTTAAAGACTTAAAGTTTGATCTTTTATGCAATTTGCAACTCATGTTTTCACCGATAAGATGACTTTATTTGAACATACTGTTTATTTCTAGCTTATAACTAATTTTGAGCACCTGTTGATATTTTTATCAGTATATATACCTCTTGAATATTACAAAGGAATTATCTGTTAATTTTATACCTTCTAATTATTTGGAATTTTTCTGTAAAATAGAGCTTTTCTTCATCAACTGGGATGACAAAAATTATCATACAGTGGAAGCGTGTAAGTGCTTACAGCTTTTCCTGTAATAATTGCCTTCTATTTTTTTAAATTAAAGACTATGCTTTGCCTTCATTTATTGCATTTCAAGTAACTGTATGTTTACTTTTTTGAGAACATTGCCTGCATTTTCTAGTACCAAAAAACTCCCTAAAAGGTTTTTTTTAATGTAAAGAAATACACAATTTCAATAGTTTGAAAAAAAGTGCATCATAATTGTTATTACAGTCATTTCTGCATTTCTGGTTTCTTATGTAACTATCTTATCTGACAACCACACAATGTAAAGAACAAGTATGAAAAGCATATAATTACATGTAGTACTAAAGACATTGAAATTTTTCTCTTGGCATTGGATAACAAATTAAATGCGCAGATGCATTAGGCAGTAGCAAGATATGGGTAAGTCAGTTGTTTTTATAATATGTATAATGTGTTCACTGTACATATTTGAAATATTATTTATATATTTCTGAGTGTTATCATAACCATCTAGGAAGTCCCCATTGAACCAGAAAATTTAACTAATGTTCTCATAAACAAGTTGGTATATAGTATTCTGACATGGGAAAAATAAAATTACAAGTTCTAACTTGTGTGACACCCCAAGCTCATGATGTTTTATTTATTTGTTCTTCGAAATCATTGCCTTTGATATTCACTTGCCTTAATTTTGGTGATTGAGAGCCTAAGTCCATTTGTTTCACCTCCATTCAACTTTTAACACTCTTTTGCTTTTTGGCACAAGAAACTCCAAACTTACCTCATACTCTCACTGCTCCATACCTAGAATAAGGCATTTTCTGAAGAACTTTGGCTTTTTTTTAAATCAGGGTATAGTATTTAAAAAAATAAAATATGGGCATTAAGAATATTTATTTCAACTAAAATATGATTGCTTCTAGACTCCAATCAGAGAACAGACTTGTTGATATATTTGTTAAACCAGAAATTAATATTGGCCTTTTGTGCTTGGAATTAAAATAATTGTTTTCTAAAGTTATATGACTTTATATTTACATCTATTTTCTCTTAAATATAATTTGTTTTTAATTTTGACATTAGTATATTTACTGATTTAAATTAAATTACTACTATAAATTAATTAACATTAAAAAGGAACAGAACACAAAATAGTCAAGCTATGATTATAGATGAGAATTTCTCCATATTAATCTATGTAAGTGTCTATCTCTATGGGAATAAGAATGCATATATGTGCCTTTATAATGTTTGTCTTTCATTTGAATGAGATATCAAAATAAATTCAAAGCAATTCAAAAGTCTAAAAACAAGGAAATAGATACATCATTTGTGGTATTTCATAAATGTCATATGGTACAGTAGTTATAATAATAAAATAGTCATATTTTCTTTATGAATAACTACTCAAAAATAATTTGAGTTAAAATGCAAGCGGCAGAATAATAGAGCATAATCACGTTTGAAATAAAATGAAAACAAACTAGCAAAATGTCATATATACTTTGTAAATGTAATAGTTATATCTCTAGTAAGAGTATAAAACATACTAGTACTAGGGGCTACCTTTAAGTAAGAACAGGGAAAGATATATTGGTCATTGAACAAAAATAAATATCTTAAAGTGCTTTTCATACATTTATTCAGATATTAATTCAATAACATGGATTAGGGGCTACAAATGGTAGTCCTGAAAGTATAATGGTTAGCAAACAATTTTTAAAATTATAATTTGGGAGGAAAAACATAGAAACAAGAATAAGGATGGAACAATTGATAAATGCTCCAGTAGTAATTAACACAGAAGGTCATCAAAGAGAAAACTATATACATTTGAATAGTCAATAAAGACTTTGGATAAGATGGAACATCTATAATGAAACCTGAAGTTAATAAAGCGATAAAGAATGCATAAAAGGTTCCACCAAGAAAGTAGCATGCACAAATCTCTGTCTGAAAAAATTATTAGTTTATATAAGCAAGTGTTACTGGAAGAAACCAAGTAGCAGTTGGAAAACTGAATGTACCACTATAAATAATGAAAAATAACTTACAAGGAAATTTGAGACTACTGAAATGTTTAAAATATATATTTATATATTTATGAATATATAATATACAATGATTAATTGATTAATTAGTCCTACAGAAAAATTAATTAGTCCATCAAAAAAATGAAAATAACCTAGCTTATATTCATATAAAAAAGAAAACAAATTACTAAAAATGCAAAATTAAAATTGAGAAGAACAATTTTTCAGCAGCGTTTCCTAAGCAATTCTGATCTCACATGATACTTTGTGTTTAAAAGATATTTGTTTAAATAGTTTTGCAACATGCTGTATATAGTATATTATTTCTTTTGGGGGAAGTATATTTTATTGAGTATGCTATTACAGTTGTCCCACTTTTCCCCCTTTATCCCTTTCACCCTGTACCCCATCCCATCATCCCCAAACCTGTTAGTTCATGTCCACTGGCTGTACATATCAGTTCTTTGGCTTCTTGATTTCCTATACTATTCTTAGCCTCCCCCTGTCTATCTTTATTTTTTTGTCAATGATGTCTGCTTTCACCACTTCTTTTCAACGTAGTATTAGAAACCCTAGCCACAGCCATAGGTAAGAAAAATAAATAAATAGCATCCAAATTGGAGAAGAGGAAGCAAAACTGTCATTGTTTGCAAATGACATAATAGTGTACACAGAAAACCCAATAGACTCCACCAAAAAACTACTGGACCTAATAAGTGAATTTGGCAAAACAGCAGGATACAAAGTTAATATTCAGAAATCGAAGGCATTTTTGTACATCAATAATGGAATATCAGAATCAGAAATGAGAGGGAAAATCCTATTTATTATATCAACAAGGAAAATAAAGTACCTAGGAATAAACCTGACCAATGAAGTAAAAAGCCTGTACTCAGAACATTACACAACCCTGAAGAAAGAAATTAAGGAAGACACAAATAAACGGAAGCATATTCCATGTTCATGGATTGGAAGAATTAATATCATCAAAATGTCCATACTACCCAAAGCAATTTATAGATTCAATGCAATCCCTATTAAATTACCAATGACATATGTCACAGATATAAACATTTCAAAAATTTATATGGAACCATAAATGACCCCGAATAGCTGCAACAATTTTGAGAAAGAAGAACAAAGCAGGAAGGATCACAATGCCTGACATCAAACTATATTATAAGACCACTGTAATCAAAACAAGTCTGGTACTGGCATAAGAACATACACATAGATCAATGGAATAGAATAGAGTCCTAGAAATAAACCCATGTCTCTATGGTCAATTAATATTCTACAAAGGGAGCAGAGGCATAAAATGGAGTAAAAATAGCCTCTTCAACAAATGGTGTTGAGAGATCTGTACAGGTACATGCAAAAAAATGAAATTTGACCACCAACTTATACAACACACAAAAATAAGCTCAAGCTGGAAAAAAATCTTAAATATAAGTTGCAATGCCACAAAAGCCCTAGAGGAGAACTTATAGTATATTATTTCTTGAAGAGCTACAATATTCATTCTCATATTAAAAGCTCTGAAAATGATTAGTAGTGAAGTAAATAAACAGTATATATTCATAATGCTTATAAATTCAATTGTTAAATAATACTGCATTCTTTGCTTTTCTGTAGTAGCTCAACTATACTATTGTACTTAAGCTCATCGGCCAATTAGCATAGCAACTACAAGTCTTAAAATGTTGTAATCTCTAGCAAAAAGAAGTATATAAAGAGTGTTATTTCAGTATCAGGTGCAGTTGCAGGGAATTAGAAGCAATCTGGATTTCAGTGCTAAAGAGTACATAAAGTTAAACTAGAGCTACTTGTTGGAAAAGATAACACATGAATTTAAGAATAGTCCTTAAAAACCTTGAAGGGTTTCCTACAGTGAGGACGGAAAAAAAAAAGTGGAAAGAAAAATAAACAGAAATAAATGAATGAATAGATAAATGAATGCATCCAAAAAGGTAGAAACTAAAAAGACTAATAATAAATCTATACATGCTAAGATGGAATTAACTCACATCTCTGCATCTGAAGGTAAAGAGAAAGGAGAAGGAGATAAGAGAGAAACGCAGAAGGAAGAGGTGGATAAAAAAAGGGGAAAGAAAAGAGAAAATAGTGTTACCCATGGCAAAAATAAATAACAACAATAAAAATATTACTTTGTGCTTCTTATATGTTAGGTCTGCATAGGAAATGATAATCCTCAGAACAAATGCAAATTTTAAAAAATCGATTATTTAAATAGTTAAAAAATCTGAAGAAATAAAAGCAAAATAATCCAGAGATAAGTTATAAATATACTAATATGTATGAATATATATAAAGAAATTGTTTATAAAATAAAATAATAATAATTTAAGAAGCTAGGCATTAAAAAACAAATATCAAATATATATGATAAAAGCTAACTACATAAAAATAGGGCAACATAAGTTATAATATATGCAATGGCATGTATAATAGAAAGGTAAAACAAGCATAAATAATTAGTGTGTAAATTTGGACATTTTAATGAAATGTGTACTTCTTTAGGAAAATATTATATAAAACATCCATCCCAAGGAAACTTGGAAACTCATACTATTTAGTTACCATTACAGTAAAAATAAAGCTTACCAAAATGATACCTCTTTCAAAAAGCAGTAGGCAAAAAATATACTGGCATGCAGTCTCTCAAATACACAAGATGCTATCTCTGGGACACTTGTTTAAACTGATGCAGACCATACAGACTTCAAGCTTTTATACAAAGTCGGAATAACATAGATGCAAATATCTGATATCGTGTACAAAGGCAAATGACATAAAAATCTCATTTTGAACATGGAAGCAAAAAGCTTCAATAAATTCTAACAAAATGTAGCAGGATATTAAAAGAATAATACATTTTGACCAATTGTAATTTATTAAATAAATTAAAGGATATTTTAATAATAGAATTCTGTTCACATAATTCATGATAGTTACATTTTGAAAGATTAAAACTTGTCTTTTTAATGTTGTAGAGGTAGTCAGTGAAATCCGTTATCTATTATTTGTAAAAAACAGAAAAAAATCACCATGAAACACTAGAAAACCTTTCCAAAAAAAAAACCTTTCCAAAAAGAAATTATAATGCAATTAAGGTATGCATTTACACATAAACATATTCATATATAAGCACAAATATTATTTGTATGATACAATATTTTCTGCAATATAAGTTACAAATATTAAATGAAACAGAACTTTCAAAATAATGAAAACATATAAATAAATATGTACTTGTAAAGTGTCTGGAAAGGAACACATTAATTCTGAAAAGTTGTTGCCTCTGGGGTAGGTAAGGAGACCAACCATTAGCTCTATGTCAAATTTTACTTCAGATAGCTATAAATACTGCTTATTTGTTTGTTTTTTTGTTTGTTTGTCTTTGAGTTTACACATAAATTGCTTTTATATTGAAAAAGTAAGTGGTAATAGAAATAATATGATATACAAAAAAGAAAAAGATATATGTCCATGGATGAACCTGAAGGACATTCTACAAAGTGAAATAAACCAGTCACAAAAGAACAGATACCATAATTTTACTAACATGAGGTATGAAACACTAGTCAAACTCAAGGAATCAGACCGTGGTGTTAACCAGGGGCTGAGGGGAGGGAAAAATGAAGATTTCAACTGTATAAATTTCAGTTATGCAAGATGAGTAAATTCTAGAGATCTGCTGCAAAACCTTCTGCCTACAGTTAACAAGGCTGTATTGTCCACTGAAAAATGTAAGAGGGTATATCTCATATTAAGTGTTCTTAAGATAATAAAGAAATATATGGTCATGTAGGTTTGTCTTTATGTATACCATAGGTTTTCTTACCCAATCTCTGGAATTTCCTATAGTGTTCAAGCATTTTGTCTCCTTACCTAAATATTTTAAATGAGACTGCTTGTAAATATTCATATCAATAAGAAAGTTGTCATTAGATGCCAGTATATTTGACCTGATTGAATACATATATTCAATCATATATAATATATATAATATATGTAATACATACTAATGTATTCTGGTATCATTGAACAAAGTCTAATTATGCCTATCTATATTGGCTCAATCAAATAATGATTTGTATATACATGAAATTACATCACTATCAAAAACAATTGGTATTTTTGTTTCCTAAGAAGCTTAATTAAACAAACCTTGCACACAATTTTAATACTAATAGCAAAATAATCTATATTAGATTTTAGTACATTTAGAAGATTAAAAAGGAAACTTTTTAAGGTCATCAGAAAAGCTTAAGAAAACTAATTGTACCTCTTATTTGAAAAAATCATACTACAAAGAGCTTTGGATTTTTACTGGAATTTTGACACCTAAGAGGATGCCCAGCAGCATGATACTATTGTGCTGTCAGTGAGTGTTCAATATAACCTGTCAAGGATGAGAAGCTTCTCGCACATTCCAGTCAGTAATTCTTCAACTGGAGGGTAAAGACTGACACACAATAGTTTTTCTATCATATCTTACATTTTTTCCTGTTGTTGAATATTTATCAAAACTATATGGTAGCCCTCCTATAATCAAGACTTGAGTTGCAGTTTATTTGAAATGTGATGTTCACAGCTATAAAAATTAGCAAGAAATTAATAAGGATTCTCTCATCCTTGATAAAAGTAGATAAAGTTATTAAAAGAAATGAGGCACATAAAAATAAATATTAAACAGGCCTTTATTATGATGATGATGACTTTAGTTTTTTAGAGACATTTAAAACTCACAGCAAAACTCAGGAGAAGGAAGAGAGATTATCCATATACCCTCTACCTCCACACATTCATGGCTTCCCCATTACCAACATCCTTCCCATACTGATACATTTGTTACAATTGATGAGCTTACGATGCCATGTTATAATCATTCAAGTCCCTAGTTGACATAAAGGTTCATTCTTGACATTGTACGTTCTATGGGTTTGAACAAAAGTAAAGTGACATGTGTTCATTATTAGGGTATAATATGGATTGTTTTCACTGTCTTAAGATCCTGTGTGTCCTCCTATTCATTGTGTCTGGTCCTGGAACTCTTGGCAACCATTGGTGTTTTCAGTCTCTGGAAAGATTTGTCTTTATTACCATTGTTACTTTGAAAGATTTAACTATGAAATATGTGTGGTGTATCATGTGGGAATCTCAAAACCATTGGTGTAGCTGTGGGAAGTAAGGGAACATTGACTATGAATTTTATTTATTTATCTAAAAATATATATGAAAGTATAATAGGCCAAAAAAAGATTTTTTAAAAAGGTGAATAACATGGCAGTTTTCACTATCTTATACATCAAGAACTGCCATAAAGCTACAGAAATTAGAACAGTATAGTTCTTAGCCAAGAATGAAAAAAATATACACCCTGAAAAAAACAAAAACAATGGCCAGATATGGAGTAACACATAAAAGGACTTTTTATCTGGGGAAAATTTGCAGAGCACTGGAGAAAAGAGACTCTTCATAAAGAATTTGGTTCATTCTTATGTATATATGTATAAGATTGTATACAATATATAAAATATTATATGAGACCTGTCCAGAAAGTATCCAGCCATGTACTATGAAAAAGAGATAAATTTATTGAAGAAGATACAAGACACAGGAAGCATTGTACATAGGACACCTCAATCCCCTTCAAAGTAGGCACTTTGGAAGCTCACACAGTTCTCTGATCTTTGTTGACTGCAGTCTACACAGCTGTTCTGCTTGTTGCAGGCCTTCCAAAACATGGATCACTTTCAACAAATACTTGACATCTTTCAAGCATTTGTACCACACTTTTATCTGTGCTGCACTCATGGCATTGTCCCCAAAAGTCTTCTGAATCATCCCAATAGTTTCTGAGGAGGAACATTCGAGCTTAAAGCAAAATTTGATGCAGATTCATTGCTCTTCTTAGTCGTTTTGAATGCAATGGCCACATAGCACACCTGTTCACTCAGTGGCATCCACCTCTCCCACTGACTAATACAGTGAAGTCATCATTGTTCACACATGTGCGTTCCAGTCCACTCTCTTTAGCTGCCAGGTAACACCGATGCCATGCAAACCATTCTCATTATATTAACAATGGCTGGACTTTTTCCGGACAGAACTTTTATATGTATATATTCAATATATGTATATATTCTATTGTATATATACATATGAGAAAAAGTGACTTCTAAAAACAAATTCATCTCCTACATAAAATTTTAATTTCAAAACAATTATATGTCTAAATGTCACAAGTAAAATAATAAAGCTCCTGCAAGAAAATATATGAAAATACCTTTTCTTCCTTTTAATAAGCATGATTCTCTTTTTTAATTATTTATTTTATTTTTATTTTTTAATTATAGTTGACATTTATATTATTTTATATTAATTTTAGATGTACAGCATATAGTTAGACATTTATGTAATTTACAAAGTGATTTACCTGATAATCCTAGGAACTACCTCACACCATAACAGTTGTATAATATTCTTGACTATATTCCCTCTTCTGTTTTTTACATCCCTGTGACAAGTTTGTAGCTACAAATTTGTGCTTCTTAATTCTTCAACTCTAGCACCCAGCCACCCCAATCCCCTTCCCATGTAGTGATTATCAGTCTCTTCTCTGTACCTATCAGCCTGTTTCTATTTTTTCATTCATTTATTTTGCTCTTTAGATTCCACATATAAGTGAAATCCTGTGGTCTTTGTATTCCCCAATGGTAAAAATTTATTCTTTTTTATGGCCAAGTAATAATTCATTTCGTAAATGTACCATTTCTTTATTCAGTCACCTATGGATAGGCCCTTGGGTTGCTTTTATATCTTGACTATTGTAAATATTACTGCAGTGAACATAGGGATGCATGTATCTGTTCAAACTAGTGTTTTGTGTTTCTTCAGATATATTCTCAGAAGTGGAATTGCTGGGTCTTAAAGCAGTTCTATTTTTAATTTTTTGAGGACCCACCATCCTGCTTTCCATAGTAGCTGCAACAATCTGAGTTCCCATAAAGAGTTCATGAGAGCTCCTTTTGCTCTACATCCTCTTCAACACTTGTTTGTTGATTCATTGATGATAACCATTCTGACAGTGGTAGGGGGGTGATGCCTCCTTGTGGTTTTAATTTGCTTTTCTTGATGATTAGTGACATTGAGAATATTTTCATATGACTATTGGTCACCAGTATGCCCTATATGAAAAACATCTATACGGGTCCTCTGTCCATTTTTTAATTGGATTTTTTTTTTTTTTTGGTTTTAAGTTACACTTAAGTAACTTTTGTTACTTTTAAAATTTGGATAATAACCCCTTATCAGATATATCATTGGTGAATATATTCTCCCATTTAGCTACTTATGTTTTTGTTTTGTTGGTGATTTTCTTTGTTATTAAAACTTTTTAGTTTGGTGCAGTCCCATTTTTTTTTTCTTTTGTTTCCTTTGCTCAAAGAGGTATATCAGAAAAAAAAATTGTTAAAGAGCAATTTCAGAAAGTTTCCTGCTTGTGTTTTCTGCTAGAAATTTCATTTTTTTAGGTCTCACATTTTAAGTCGTTTCATTTTTTTGCATGAATTTGTCCAATTTTTCCAACATCATTTATTGTATATTGTATTCTCCTTTGTCATACATAAGTGAACCATATAGGTGTGGGTTTATTCTAGGGCTCTCTATTTTGTTCTATTGACCAATATGTTACTTTTATGTCAATGCCATGCTGTTTTGATCACTATGGCCTTGTAATATAGTTTGGTATCATGTAGTATGACAGATACCTCCAGCTTTGTTTACTTTTTCAAGATTTATGTGGCTAATCAGGGTTGTTTGTGGTTTACTATAAATATTAGAATCATTTGTTCTAGTTGTATGAAAAATACCCCTGGTATTTTAATAAGGATTGCATTAAATTTATAGATTGCTTTGTATAATATTGACATTTTAATAATGTTTATTCTTATTAACCGTGAACATGATACATGTTTCCATTTATTTGGATCTTAAATTGCTTTTTGAAATGTCTTATAATTTTCCAAGTACACATCTTTTACACCCAAGGTTTAATTTATTTCTAGGTATTTTTTAATGTAATTGTAAATGGGATTGTTTTCTTAATTTCTATTTCTGATATTTAACTATTGGTATATAAAAATGCAACCAATTTTTGAATAGTTATTTTGTATCCTGCTAATTTACTGAATTCATTCATAAGTCCTAATAGTTGTGTGGTAAAATCTTTACAGTTCTCTCTATATAGTATCATGTCATTTGCAGATAATGACAGTCTTACTTTTTTGTTTTAATCCTTACCAGAGGATATGGTTATTGATTTTAGAGAGAGTGGAAGGGAGGGAGAGAGAGGTGGAGAGAAACATCAATGTAAGAGACACATGGATTAGCCACCTCCTGTACATGCCCCCACCAGGGACCAAACCCATGACCTTTTAGTATACAGGACAATGTTCCAACCATCTGAGCCTAGGATAACAGTTTTACTTCTTTCTTTTCAATTAGGATACTTTTTAGTTCCTTTTCGTGTCTAATTACCATGGTTAGAACTTCTAGCATTATGTTGAACAAAAGTGGTGTAAGTGGACAAAGATGTCTTATTCCTGATCTTAAGGAAAAAGTTTTTAGCTTGAACTCATTGAGCATGATGCTAGTTGTGAGTTTGTTATATATGGCCTTTATTATGTTGAGGTTTGTTTCTCCTGTTCCCACTTTGCTGTGAGTCTTAACATAATGGATGCTGGATTTCTTTTAGTCCCAGTGAAGCCTCATCTTCTCATCATAGCATGTCTTTGTACTCTTATCACATGTCTCAACCAAGTCTGCAGGCTAAGGCTTTAAATTCCTAAATATGTATGTTTGATGTGGATCAGTTTCTTTTTCAATTATTTTCAATTTCAATCACAGTCAAGGAGAATTATCTTATGAACTTCTGTTTGACGTCAGTGGCTGGTCCAGTCTCACATGAGTCTCTACCATGGAGTCACAAATTGTCTCTGGAAGTCATGATGAAAGCACTAACCAGTGTTAATCCTGGAAGCAACAATAAATAAGGCTTCACCTTCAAGTAAACGTATATTTTATTAATAAACATTCGAAAAATAATGTAGGCCTTTATTATAGTGCCATCTTCTTAGGTTAACGGGGTAAAGTGATTCAATTAAACTCTGGCAGGTCCAAAGACTAAGAAAACGAGTTTAAATATCTATATGTGGAATATTCTGATTCTAAAAATTGGCCTTCATTGTGAAATGGAAGAAAGCCACTTTCTTACTGGATTGTTATGTTATTCTCAAATAACTCAATTACTAGTGTCCTAACAAAATGACTAGTCTATCCTAATCCATTAGGAAATAAATACATTTGTAGTATAATTTTTCTGTAAGAAATAACAATATGTGTATAAAGAACTGGCTTAGTGACCAAGTAAAAGAGACTATAGGGTGAACATAGCAAATACAGCAAGGTGAAACGCTGGAAACTCCTGCTTTGCTCGGCCACAGTTATTGCCTGTTCTAATTTGGAAGACACACTGCATGCTTAGCAAATTTGCAGATCTAGTCAAAACTATTGAAAAGAGCAAAAGCAGTAGTATGTGTTGGTGGTTCCTTATCAGTTATATCAAAATATTACAATAATGTAAGTACTAAAGTGTGGGTAAGGATTGGCTGGCTAACAGTGAGGCATTGGAAAAATACAAAAAAATCCAGTGTAAGGGCTTCACAGATAGACATGCTAGATAAAATACAGAACTCCGCATTAAATTTGAATTTCAGAAAAATAACAAATATTATTTTAGTATAAGAATACCCCAACTATGGTATGGAACACAATAAAAAATATTCACTGCTTATCTAAAATTCAGATTTAACCAAGCACCTTGAATTTTTATTTGCTAAAACTTACAATCTTATTTACAGTTTAAAGGAGCCGAACTGCTTTTGAACTGTGAAGAGATAAAATAAAGGTGAAAATCACTTTGAGCAATGAGATCCATTAAGAATTTTTACATATACACAAAAAAACACTTTAGTAAATATAGTAACATAGCCTATATTTACTGTGGTGACATAGTCCTTTAGCAAAGAAAAGAACACAAGTGTTGTGGTCCCACTGAAACTTACTGTTTAAAGTGCTGTCAAGATAATGGTATAAATGAATAAACAAGCATGAAGGCAAGGAAGAAAATAAATAAATCGAGTGTAATAAACATGACCAGAAAATAATTCGGTCACTGTGTGGTAACTGACACGTGGGAATGGCTGGAAACAAAAGGAGCAGAAGCCTTCTAAGTTTTCAAAGAAATTACATTTGCAAAACGACCACAGACTGTGTTGAAAGAGTCTGTGACTGAGAATCTATAAAACAAACCACAGTCTAGCAAGCTTGCACCAGGAGAAAGCAGGCTTTCAAAGTGCAATCCCCATTTAGAGTATCAATTAAAACCCTCAACTCAGATGGGGTCAACTGAGTATTTTGGACAAGAAAGAACTTTACAGAGAACAAATCTGGAGCCATAAAAATGATGGTCAAGAAAGTTGTTTTTAGAGGTTAGAACTTTTGGTCTAATCAAGGAATTTCCTTTTGACCACGAGGGTTTTATCAATAACTGCTATGGAAGAATTGTTGTGATTTTCTAGTCTTTCCTTTCTGATGAAATTTTTATTTTGTTTAATCTTTCTTGGTTTTACAATCCTATATGTGTTTGGCAGAAGAGAGCAGCATTATAACTTGCCTTTTATTTTATAAGTTCACTGTGCCACAAGAAGCCCATGGGGCCTAGCTGGCAGAACTGCTTGTCACTGAGAGGTCCTAGACCTGAGCTGAATGTAACACCTGGTGGACTTCGGCTTATTAATATTAACATAAAATAGGATGTGTTCTCTTTGTGAGACAAAGATTGACCTCAGATACTTGGTGATTGAATGGGAACACATTGAGGCTGCTGTCTATTCAAATCCTTTCTCCTCTCCTTCTTGAACTCATAACAACACTACATTTTCTAGTCTCTCTTACCAAGTCTTGACGATAATGTTCTATCTAACAAAATGTGACCACAAGGGGTATGTGCACTTTTCAAGTCCATCTTGGCATATAGAGCCTTCCTGGTATGTTGCTCCCTACTTTTCCACTTCCAGTGGTTTGGGATTTTCCCAGGAAGCCAGTTTCCAAAGCTAGCTGAGCCATTTCGAACCAATCTCCTAGCTTAGCTACAACCAGTCTAGAACATTGCTATGTAATGTTCATGAATGGGAAGTAAACTTCTATATTCATTAAGTCACTGAATTATTGTTGAGCTACTTTTTCCATTCCAAATAATATAGGGTACAAAAATCTATTCACTGTTCTTCATGTTTTTATGTGGAAAAAACTTGCAAATTGTATGAAACCTCTGACCTCTCCTTATTCTTCCTCTTTCCACTACTTTCCAGGCAAGAAGTAATGATTGGTCTTCGGGTCAGTTGGGAAGAGAAAACCAGATACGTTCACCTCAACTTTTCTTATTATTTTCTTTGTTGATTTGCCTGTCTCAGAAAAAATAGTCATCGGTGCTTACCCTTGGTCACCTTAGAAGGGCAGATTATGCTTTGTGATAGATTTCTATATTTGCAGGGATGAGATCATTTCAGATGAATGTTAGCAAGTCCTGTGGCTGAATATTCAAGCAGTGTTCTCCAAAAATAGTTTTTAATGAAAATAAAGACAAAATTTAATATTCATTTATGTGAGTCTTTTAGCTGTTTTTCAAATTACAATAACCTGGGTAGATTGGTGTGGTATGCTATTTCTTGACACTTCCAAGAATTGTACAAGATAAAGAAAACAAAGATGAAAACAAACCCCAAAACGTTCTGTGTATTTCTGAAGTAACCAAGTAGCTCTCCCAAATACCTTTCCTTTGTTTCTCCTTCAATTCATCCTGCCACTATCACCACCGATGATCTTCATGTGGTACTTAGCTGACTAAGAATAAAATCATGGTAGAATACATAGGCTAGTTCTATTTTTGAGGTACATAGTTAGGCCATAGACATAGCTGTCTTTCTTTCACTAAATCAAAATTAAACTACTACTGGATTATCCCCAGGTACTACTGATTCTCATTCACTTCACTATGTGAAAAGATATTTGATAAAATCATTATATTTTACATGAATAGTGTGGCTAGATTGGCATGGTAGTTTATGATCTAAACATCATTAAGGAAATGCTACAAATTTAGTGGAATTGCTGACAGTTTGAGAGAGCAAGAAACAAATATTTTTAAAGTACTATAGGTTTTCCATTGCTCTTTATACAATGTAAACAGCATTATAATCCCCAAATGTAATGCCAGAGATATACTAAGTTACATGCTTATGGGTGAGATATATATATAAAGAATATATATATATATTCTTTAACATACCTAAAAATATTATGGATACACCCTCCTTGACTGATTTGATTGGATTTTAAGGCTGATGTGGGTTTTATGGACTTGGTGAATTTTAGCTATAGAGATTAAGCACAGAAAGCAAAACATCAAGGAGAATCAATAAAAGTTGTATATAGACTAACTACTCTCTAAAATTAAATCTTCCCTGCAAAACTTCTATGAGACTAATTTTCATAGAGAAAATGCAATTAATATTTAAGAGCCAAGTGTTTTAAGTACAGCCTCTAATTTGAAACTTACAGCAAAATACTATATTTATATAGAGGGGAAAGATAAACAGATAAAAAACCAGACAGAAATAACCAAATTTCATATTTGGGTGACCTGATTCTGTGGTCCTTAACAGTAATTCTTATGCTACTGTTAAATCCCTGTTCAAAAGGGAATTAACCCTATTTACACCTCAACAGTGTCCTGACTAAGGCACAGGTGTGGAGTCAATCAAGATATCTGGGGTTGGAAGCTGACTTTGCTTTGTCATTCTGGGCAAGATAAATAATCTAGCCAAGAATCTGTCCTCTGTCAAATGCAAGTAATAAAAGTCCATGCATTAAACCAAGGTTGTGAGAATCATTTTAGCTTAGTAGTTCTCAAGATTTAACTTGTGTCACAATCACCTTGAGTTCTCAGTGGGAATTTTCATTTCCTAAGTTCTCAGTCCAATGCTGCTGATCTAGAAACTGCACTTTGAGAAACACTACGTAAACTAATGTATGTAAAGCACTAGCAAATTGTCTGACAGGTGTTTCATGTGTTTTGGTTATTAATTTTTTGGAGGTTTATTGCTCATCTTCATCGTTGTAAAAGGAGATAAACATTTACTTTGTAAATACTTTATTTAATGTGAATCTTGCTTTGTTATATATATGATTTCCAAGTAGAAAGGTGTTTTGTTGATGACACTAACAAAATCATTTGATAAAAGGCGAACCCTTCATAGAGTGAATTATTCTGTACTATCACTTTGAAATTTTACATCTTGGATTTTCTTAAGAATGACATTCTTTTACTAGGTTGACCTCATAAACAGCTACTGATTAGAAAGATTTAATTTGTAATGATTACATGCTCTTAGTGAGTTTTCTTATATACTTCTGCTTGTCCTCAATAACCTCAATAATGCTTTATTGCCGTTACACGCAGGTCTAAGATATTCCTGTTTCAAATTATCACGAAGAATGCAGGGGCCTTTCTTCATGGTCATGTCCACTCTGCATGCAATCAACTATTAAATATGTGATAAATATGTGATAAAAAGATATCAAATCCCTTTATTAAAAATTTTATTTTGGGTTAACAATATGTTGTGATTATATCTATATATGAGAAGACAATTGATGATATTTGCCAAAAGAGAGAAATATAAGAATTGTAAGTCAACTCACCTAAAATCCAAATACAGTCAGCAAATCATCATGAAGGATTTTTTTGATAATATCATGAAATGAATGATTAGTGAAGTATAAGAAAAACAAAAATTATATTAAAGACTGAAAACTTCAGATTTTTGTTTGTTTTGCCCAAAGAGACTACCAAGAAGTTAATGGTGACTGCTGCAATGTCAGAATAGCTTTTAGAATTTGAAATGAAGGACGACTTGGTCTGTACCATCACCAGTCAAGACTGCATGATTTAATAAAGAATATATCTTAATCTTTATCTACCTTAAGCCATATATTTTTCCCTCTGTGTTTCTATTTTTAATGAATGCTATCTCAAATTCTTTTATCTAATCCCAAAGAAAACATTTGTCTCCTACCAAAAGAAAGGACGACAGAAAAATGTTTAGCATGCAGATTAAGCAGTAAATAGTAATAACAAACTCTTGGTGACATCTACAGTTTTTCACAAGCCAAAACAAAATACTTCAACTTATTTTCACCAGTTTTTTTCTACAATTGTGTCAAATAAAATTGCAACAACCACGTTTGCATTAAGTAACTTGTGAAAACTTAACCAAGGATCTGAACTGGTGAGTACATTGTCTCTTCAGTGAGATTATTTACTTTCTCAGACAGCATCAATGTTGATGAGGAGCTACTTTTACTGCAGGTTGGATGATATGTGAAATTTTTATCAGATAGTTGCTATTAAACATGGTTTAAATGAAAAGTGACACAGCCTCCTTTCATGGATTGAATGCTCAAAAATTAGCAAACAAAACAGCTTCTAGCATGAATTGAATTTTTATTTCTTTTTTTGGCACACTGCGGTACCAAACTACTCCTCTTGTCCACAGACTGATCTTCCTTGTAGAAATACATCCTTAATTATCTGTGTCACCTGGTACTATGGGCCACTTTGGATACATAACCTGCTCATTAACATCATTTATTACAGACAGAAAAATCCTAAAATATTCAAAGAAAAATTTAAAATCTCAAAAATTAAACAACCATAATTAGATAATCTGATTTTTAACAAAAATTGCATTCTGATGCTATTCACCTTGTATTAATTGACCTTTTGATGTGCCTAGATGTCATGGTACCATACAAGGTCCTATCAGCCAAAAACTCATACTGGGGAATCTCAGTGACCTAAAGCCTAGGTACGAGAAAGCAAGTCTTTGACAGAGACAAATATTTTCTTCTCTGCCTTCTTTAAACTTTTTCTCTTGGTTCTTATTTCTCTAGTACCTTTCTTCTCACTATATAACTAACAGTGTAATATTTCTACCTTTTAGAAAAAAATTAAGAAAGAAAGAAAAACATGAAAGGGAGTTAGAGTACACAGTGGTTAAGAGCAGTGACCATGAGCAGTTATGTGATTTTGTTACTTACACACTTCATATCTCTGTGACCTCCTCTGTAAAATATGGACAATGAAAGTAACTGCCTTAAGGTGTTGTTAACACATGAACTGAGTTATTTGTAAGACTCCTTAAATCAATACCAGGGGATGAGGAGAAATATATAATTGTTAGTTACTACTACCCAATAAAAATTTTATACAAGAAATATACACATAGTAAAGAAGTACTTTTGTAAGGTATTTTCCTCAAATATTTTTTCAAATATAGCGCTTGTCTGAAAATGCTTCACCTTTTTTACATTGGACATAACTAGTCCTGTCATCCATTTATCATAGAAGAGCATTTTAAATGTCTGCAACAGCCTGCCTATTAATCTCTCAACATACCTTTGTGTATATTTCACACTTAACATGTGGAATCTAAAACTGAAAAACAAAACCTTATAAAAATGTAGCCTGAAAGAACAGACTGATAGTATCACCTCTGATTCATTCATTTGTACATTCATTTATTCATTCAGCAACTCTGTCTTGCATGCTCACTGTATGCGAAGCACTAAACCAAGTATTAGGGATACGAAGATAAATGAGAAGCGACCATCTCCCTTATACAGGTCATTATCTGCAGAGAAACTTAAAATAACCCCTGAACCCCCAAGGATGCCAAGGAATAAATTTTGATCAATATAGTTTCATGGACAGAGTTAAAGAAGAAGGTGCCTTAGACAATAGCTACATCAAAGCAGGAAGCTGAGGTTCAGCAAGGCGAAGGAAATCTTGAGGTATTTCTGTAGAAATTGTTATTAATCCTGTACTTGGACTGTTGGATTCTACATGATAACCACATCTATGAAATGAAAAGTTTCCATGTAAGCATAATTTGCACTGGGTCTAGTCTGCTGCCTAGAACAATTCAGTTTGCAAGAATGTTGCATTTTTTATCTTGGCCAAGGACAAGGATTAGAAATAGCTATGGTAAAGAAAAGAATACATTATTTCAACATAATAGGAAGATGTTGATCCCTCACATTTACCAGGCCAAAAGCAAGAGGACAAATATTGTTTAAGAGTTAGAAATACATAAAACAAATTGTTAAAATATGCTTTCCCCTCCTACTCTCATGATTACTCTGTCATATCAATAAATTATGTAGAGAATTTATATAAAAAGCTATGATATTTATATGATAATATCAGCAAAATAACAGACAATATTTAATTTACTATTTATATTTTATGTTTGTTTAGCTGATGGGGTAGCTATACTTAAATGAATAATAACAAAGATAATACAATACAATTATTTTACAAAATTTTTATTTGTCATCACAGTAACAAAATCTCTTTTTTGGTATAATAATGATTTTCATAAACCTCACTGTTGATAGTAAGATTTTAAGAATAAAAAAATATTGTATTCAAATGTATAGTTGTACGTATTTCCAAAATTTATATTAAAGTATAAAATTCAAGCATTTCATATTTTTCAAAAAATATTTTAAATACAAATAGTTATTTACTAAAATTGAAAGAAAATCAACACTTTAAATTCATTTATTTTCCTTTTTATTGAATTTATTCAGGTGCCACTGGCTAACAAAACTATACATATTTCAAGTTTACAGTTCTCCAACACATTATCTGTGCTCTGTTTTGTGTGTTCATCACAAGTCAGGTCTCCATCCATCACCATTTATCCCCCTTTGCCACCGCCACCTCCCTCTCCCCTCCTCCCCATAGAAATCGCCACACTGTTGGCTGTGCCTATGAGTTTTTCCCTTTTTTTTTTTTTGCTCAACCCTTCCAACCCTTCACCTAACCCTGCCCCCAATAGCTGTTCATCAAGTTATTAATTTAAATTTTTAAAAAAATAAACAATAAATTTTATGAAAAAGAAAACTGTTCAAAATTCTGTTTAATTATCACCTTATTACCAATGCAAGGAATTAATATCATGCTAAACACACACACACACATACATTTATAATAGGAAAGGTTGTTTAATATTTCAGTATGTTCTTCCATCACCTGTGAAGCTGTTCTTAATACCATGAAACTCTTGAGTATGGCACCACAAATTGAAAAGAAAGTGAAGAAAAAATAAAAGGTCGCTCAGCGCTACTGGAAAATGATACTTGGTTAGTCAGGAATCTATTGCATTCATGCTGAGAGAAAGGATTTGACAAGTTAATTAATTTGTCTTTTCTCTTAACTAAATGCTTCTGCTGCTCAAATTGTCTCCACACTCTGTCGCAGAGCGTTCTGTTGTGTAGGCAGCAGCACAAGCCATAAATGTTCTCAGTGTTCAGACAGACATTATTTCAAGGACATGTGCAAGTGATGTGGAGAAGCGTTACCAGAGGTCCAGAAAGGCGTTACTCACAGGAGCGGACATGCAGGGTTATGGTCTCCCTATGTACACCTTGAGCATTGGATGCAGAGTGACAGATGTGTCCATGTGTACTTTATTATATTATTTTTTCTATGTGTTTATGAACTGTGGATCTTCTAATGTGTTGACAAAGACAGGGGCCTCTTCCATTCCAGTCTAGGGGAGATACTGATTGAGGTATATATGTGTACCCTAGGAGCATGAAAAGACATAAATACACATTTTGCAGGATGAAGAGATGATTTGTAATTGTTTTTCAGAAGTGTTAAAACTTAAGAGATTTAGATGGTGGGTAATGAAATATCTATAGAACTATATGGGAATTTAGGCATAAGGGCACAGGTGAAAACCTGGCTACATACGTAAACAGGGCCTTATTTCTGACCTGCTAATGAGCTTGGACTTTAATCTTTAGGGTAAAAGGAAGTTATTTTATTATTTTTATGGGCAAAAAAAGCAGTTACTTTCAGAAGGATGATTGCCAGCATACAGGGTTGGAGTGAAGCAAATGGAAATAGGAGAACTAAGGGGAATTTGCAAAAGTTTTGGAGAGAAATTTAAAGACTTGAACTAAAGCAATGTCAGGGTTGTTGGAGAAGAGAGCAGTACTTGAAACAACATATGGGATAGTTACTTAACTATCTTTATAGTTGAAGATCTCATTAGGTCTTTTCAGAGACACATCACATTATTTACTTAGATCTTAGTAAACTAAAATCTAAATTTATATACATGTAAGATTTTTAAAGATGTTGTATTTGAATTATATTTTTCTGAAAGAATGTAAGTTCTCAGAATTAAATACTTTTAAATGGAGGGAAAACAGTTTAATCCAATACATGCATTTTAAAGACAAGCACACTGAATGTCATAGATATAAATAGATTTACTCAAGATCCTCCAGATAATTAATGCCAGAGTGATGCCTAACTCTTGATTTCTAGAGCTGTATTCAATTCACAATATTTTTCTCTAAACAGCCCCAAAGTCTGGAAAAGCTATTTTTACAGGTGTATAACATTTAATATGCTACTTGTATTACAGATGTAAAATATTTAAAATGTTTACTTATTTTCTAATACTTTAGTGTATGGTATATAATTTATTGTATAATACAGTAATCTTGGTCAGGTATTACAAGGAAAAAGAACAAGAGCTTAAAAAATTTATGGAAAGCCAAAAACTGCCAAAACCAGACATACTAGGAGTTCCCATAAGAAACTGAGGCAGGCAGTAAATAGAAACCAGAACAAATAACTTCGAAGAGCCAGAAATGCCCAAATATTCATAGAAGATGCTTGATGGAGATGATTCCTTAAAAAATATGCCTTTGAAAGTATATGCTACATTATAATGAAGATTTTGTACATTTCTTAAAAAAATGCCAAATTTTAGATACAATTACACTTTTCAGAATTTTCAAGGTCAAAAATATTAGAGTATCAAAGCTAATGAAGGAAAAAAATCAAATTCTGTTATTTTTAATTGTGCAGTTAAACATAAAAGTAAATAGTTTATGAATAGTATGCAAATTTATGTAGCATTTATAGAAAGCAATTCAAGATGATTATGGATATGTTTCGACAGAGATATACCTACAGTCATTTATATTGAATAAACTTCTAGAGATGAGCAAGGAATGTATGACCCTGGATTCTGAGACTGGTTAATGAGGATAATGACAACTGCTTAAAAACTAGTCAACACTGTCCAAGGTCCCATTACCCTGAGTTTAAATCATGTACACAAACCTCAACCAGTAACGGAACTTCATATCACTTAAGAAAAATATGGTAAGATGAATATGTCTGTATGATTGAAAATGCAAATTGCTAAAAAAAAAAAACAATAAAGACATGTGTTTGAAATTCTATATTATCACCAATATCTAAAACATGCTTCCTGGTATTTTCATAAATAAGAAATATAATAATATATATAAAATATAAATATAAATATAAATATATATAATGATATGAATGCATAATATAAATATAATTTCTATTATAAATTTAAATATAAATATAATAATATATATAAAATATAAGTATAACTATCCTACCAATATGCTCTATGAATACATAACTTTTTTAAGAATTACAAGGGTTAGCTGATAAGAGACAATTCCTGCTGGGGCTGTTTAAAGAAAAATATTGTGAATTGAATGCAGCTCTAGAAATCAAGATTTAGGCAACACTCTGGCATTAAGATGTTTCTATACAAAAAGCTAAAAAATACTGCCCTGGCTGGCGTGGTTCAGTGAATTGAGTGCCAGCCTGTGAACCAAAAGGTCGCCGGTTTAATTCCTGGTCAGGGCACATGCCTGGATTGCAGGCCAGGTCTCTGGTTGGGAGGGCGTGAGAGGCAGCCAATCGAAGTATCTGTCACACATCCACAGTTCTCTCCCTCCCTTTCTCCCTTCCTTCCCTTCTCTCTAAAAAATAAATAAATAAATAAATAGAATCTTTTAAAATAATAAAATAAAAAACACTAACTGTATTTTATCACCTTAGAAATCTTTTGTTCTTCAAGTTTTGGTATTAAGACAGACTAGAGCCTCAAAAGAGAACTACTAACAAATTAGTTCTTCAATATATATACAAAGTGGGACAAATGCTGGTTTACAGTTGCGAGTATGTAAAACAGAGTTTATTCTTGATTTATTAACTACCGTAATACTTTTCACATGGAAAGTAATATGAACAACTGTAAGCTTACTTTTACCCTATCCTGTATACTGGTCATATATTAGTGACTTTTTGAGTTTCTATACAAAAAACTTATGTTCTGCTTATGACATATATACTAATAATAACAATGATCTTAAAAAGACACGAATGCCCACTGAGGAAGCAGATCCTTTCTATTGTAATATATGAAACACGCTGTGAAAGCTTTTATAACATTATACCATCAAAGCAGGAAGGGACTTCAAGGCCAAATAATCCAACCTTCTTTTTTACTCAGACATCTAAAGGCTTCAGAGAGGCCCAGTGACTTACCAACAATTAGTGACTGAGCTAGATCGGGGGACTTGTATTCCCAGTGTCATGTCAGTGGTCTCTTTGCAAAGGTTTCTTAACAAATTTTCCTGCCTCCAGTCGTGCCCACAACCGATCCATTCTTCTCACTGCTGCCAGAATGATCTTTCATAAATACAAATCTGACCAATGTATTCCCCTGCTTAAAAGCCTTTAATCGGTCCCATTACTCAAAGGACAAAGTTCAAATTTCTTAGCATCTACTACAAGATTCTGACATCTGCTTGATTTTCTGGCTCCCTCTCTCAACAGTTCTCGAAACCTGGAGGCTGAGTCATCTGTGTGTACTTCAGCAAATACATCATGCTTTGTCAAATTCTGCATCAAAAACTCATAATTTCAAATAACTATTTCCATATTATCTCCTTTTATTATCACAGAACATGATGCAAAAGCAGACTTTAATTTTTTATTTTGTAAAAGAGAAAATATTTGTCTAGCATAAATGTATATCTGGCTATTGATTGACATAAAATAACAGCATTTATCATTGGCCTCTTGATGTCTTTATCAAGATCACCATGATAATAAACAAAAAAATAAAAAACATAATGATTTATTATTCTGGAAGACAAATTTGATGAAATCTGCATGAACAACATAATGTAATTTTCAGAGAGAAAATGTTAGTATTAGAAAATATTAATGTTCAATTTATTTTTCCTTTTTACATAATGAAAATGTTTAATACTATTTTATCTTCTTTTTGAGAGTAAGGATAAATTTTAAGTGAAGAACTTCAGGTTTCTTTTAAAGTAACGATACTCAAATTTAGATTCCACTCAAAACTTTATTTTTATTTTTATTTTATTTATTTTTGCTCTCAATATTTTTATTGTTTTTTTCCGTTACCATTCAGTCCCCTTATACCCCACTTCCCCCCGCAATCACCACTGTTATCCGTGTCCATGAGTCCTTTTTTCTTTTTTGCTCAATCCTCCCCATCCCCTAATCTCTTCCCCTCCTTAGTTGTCATCCTCCTCTCCATCTATGTCAGTCTCTATTTTGCTTGTTAGTTCAGTTTGTTCATTAGATTCCACATATGAATGAAATTGTATGGTATTTGTCTTTATCTGACTACCTTATTTCACTTAGCATAATGTGCCCCAGGTGCATTCTTTCTGTTGTAAAAGAAAAAACTTTCTTCTTTTTTTATGACTGACCACTCAAAATTTGATCACTATATGAAATCAATGTATAACCTTTTATTAAATTGAGAATTTAAAGAATTGAGATAAAACCTCATGAGAAAATAATTAATTTGAATGGATCATGACTGGAGTTAAAATCAGTGGGTATTTTAAAGAGGACTTTTTTCAAAAACAAAATCAAGAAAATTAATATAAAAGGTTTATATTTATTTTGGGAGGAAATCTAGATGAAATATATGAACAATTAATTATACAAGCCCCATAAATATCTGATGTATATGTATGGAAATTTCTTATTTCTCTAATGAATTTTGTCTCAAGGTCTGGTAATTAAATCATTTAACAAATGAAATGAAAAGTATGAATTTATCCAATATGTTATAAAACAAACAAGCAATAAATATTTAATATTAAGCGATATACCAAATGATGTACTTGAAATTTAAGCTATGTTATATATTTTTAAAAACATGGATATATAAAGAATTAACTGAACAGATTATTTTGTTAACAAAATAAATGTTTAATAGAATTTTAGGCTTATAAATCAGCCAAATATTAAACTCATATGAGAAGACAGTTTGAAATCTATTTATGATTAACATAAGTTACACAGAACATAACAGATGATGAATATATAAAAGACCCTCCAAAATAATAATGCTTGTTTCAGTGCATAATATTAATTTATTTTTATTTTATTTATTACAGCAATTGGTTGGGTAGAATCAGATAGATAATCAGCAAAGGTTATATCACTCATTTAACATTGTGCCAAATCAGAGAAAAATTGCTAATCAATTTACTTGTCTTATGATAGAGATTAGCTGTTATGTAAAACAGAGTAAGAATTTTTTAAATACATGAAAAATGATCTTTGTAAATTCAGAATATTTTAAATTTTAAGTAAAAAATAATATTTGACCTTTAGCACTTCATCAATATATATGTCAGTATTTTTCCCCAAAATTGAAAATTATTTAAAATGTCAACTTATGTTTATGTAAGGGTTACAAGATTTAAGTCATAAGAAAAAATGCTGAGTAAAAAATATTTTCAATTAAAGTATTTGCTCTTAAATTATGACATTTAGATTCACAAATGTGGTATTTTGATATTTACTTGGTATAAATGCCAACAAGAACTTATCTCAAATGTTAAAAGGTATTTGCAGTAAGAAGCGAAGATTGATTTTATCAAGTTTGCTTTAATACATGAAAATCTACTAATCAAAAGTTCTAACTTCCAAAAGAGTATTTTATCTCCTTTGGATTCTTCATTGTGCATAAGATACTGTATTTTTATTTAACTTACTGAAGAAGGCAATGAAATGAAGTTAAAAAATTTCTGAAACAGAAGTCAAAAATTGAGATTCTAGATCTGGTATTTGACTTTAGAAAGGGTATCATTTATGATCTTCTGTCATTGCTATGTTCTTGTAATATGAAACACTTAAGGCAAGTCACTACTAAGGCCTTTTACCAATTCCATTATTGCTTGAATTTACAATTATTTTGTTACAAAAAGACTTTCTTCACAATTCCCTCTGGTAATGCAGTTATAAACTATTGATTTAGAGATATTTAGTTATAGACAAAATGATTATGGTGGTTTATGGCTTCAAATGCTATTAGCAGTCACTAGCAACATTATTAATGATGTTAATCGAATGAATATTAATATAAGTTCAAAGGGAAATATAATTGATATTATAAGTTATTAACAGAAACCCATTCAATTTGCAAAACAGTATAAACATAACTTTCAATATATGAAGCAAAATATTATTTATAAAAGTTTCATATTTTCTTCAATGAGAGGACAAGCTGTTGTTAATAAAATATTTTATTAAATGTCTCATATATTGTGGTTTCATATATTTTATAATGATATACTATTGATAACATTAAAATGAGATAAAATGCATGTATATTTGAAGAAAATATACATATAATTTGGAAACCCATAAATATATTTTTACATTATTTCTTTCTGTAGTACCTTAATATAGTAAAAAAAATTACTTTTAAGGTAATTTAGACAGTTTGCTTGTCAGCTCTTGCACTGACTGACTGTGTTAGCTAGAACATAGTAATAGGAATTTAGGGCTTCAGTGTCCCCATCTATAAAAATAGGACAATAATACTCAACATTGATTTTTTTGTTTCTTTGTTTATTAGAAAATGCAAAAGAGGAATTATTTGGTCCATTCCTATCCTCACCTCCGCTATTGTAGTGAAAACTCCAACTATAAGGGGGGCACCCCCCAAAAACGGAATTATGTTCTAGAGGGTGGCCCCTAGTAGTACAGGCTTCCCCCACTAAGTAAGGGTTCTAGGAGCCCATCTGTATCAGTGTACCAGCTGGCATTGTGGTGAGAGGCTGTGTTCAGCTTCAGTGAAATTTTTTTGAAGGCTCTTTAAAAGTGTTTGCTCATTTCATGATGAGTGATTTACAAAAGTGCACCTGCTCACACCACGTGGAGTGTTCAGAAGTTTGTTTTTTAAGACTTCAATGTTTCATTGTTTATGCTATTACAGTTGTCCCAATTTTCCCCCTTTGCCCTCCTCACCACCCAGCCTACCCTCCATTTCCACATTGTTGTCCATGTCCACAGGCCCTTCTTATATGTTCTTTGACTAATTCCTTTTCCTTCATTAAATCAGTCCTCGCCTCCCTCCTCCTCCTTTACAGCTGTCAGTCTATTTTATGATTGCATGCCTCTGGTTCTATTTTGCTCGTTGCTTTATTTTGTCCATTAGATTCCTCTTATAAGTGAAATCATATGCTATTTGTCTTTCACTGACAGGCTTATTTCACTTAGCATAATAGTCTCCAGTTCCATCCATCCATTTTTCTGCTGCATAGAATTCCACTGTGTAAATGTATCACATTTTTTTATCCACTCATCTACTGATGGGCACTTAGGTTCAGCAATTTTTGACCAAAAATTGCATGACCCTTGTGCCCTATTCACCCAATCTTGCCCCAAATGACTTTTTTTTGGTTTCCCTGGATAAAAAAATTCCTCAAAGGGAAATGTTTTACCAATGTGGAACAGGTGAAACAAAAAGTGGCAGAAGCACTAAAAGACATCAAAATAGGTGAGTTCAAAAACTGTTTTGAGCAGTGGGGAAAAAATCTTGATAAGTGTATTGCATCAAATGGAGAGTACTTTGAAGGTGAATGACGTTATTATGTATAAGAATAAATACAAAATTTTTATAAATAAATTATATTTTGGGGGGTTTCCCCTCATATGTGTGACAGGACTGTTAAGATAGATAGTATCTAATACCTCCACATCTAATATGCTTTCCTTTCACCTAATTAATTTTTTAAACTAGTGCCAAATTACCTCACAGACTTACATTGGGGTAGGTCATGTTTTGAGGAAATATTAATGCCTGTCCACTTTCAGAAAGAAATAAAAATTCTTATCCTGAGTGTAAATGTCCTTCACAATCTAAAGTTACTTTACTGTTAGTTTTCTTTCCCACTGTAAGATACAATAAATGTCAACCATTTATTGTATTGCTATTCTTCTTCAGCCTTTGTTCATGTATTTTCTTTAATTCAAATAACTTGTGTGAACTTTTTATGGTGTATCCATTAAGGCTCTACTCAAAGCGTCCAACTTTGTTCTAAAGGCTTCCATTTCAAACAACCAATAGTAATATATTACTCTAGAATAAGTTCTTCACATAATTACAAACTGCCACTATCTTAAATAATTATTTAGTGAAGAGGCCTTAACACTTGTACTAGATTGGAAGGCAGAAAAATGTTTAATGTAACTTCACATTTTTTGCTTTCTTCATGACCCAATACTAATATAATATATTTCTTTTAAATTTTGCTTGAGATTCATTAACACTGAAAAAAATCAGTATATAGAAAATGCATAATATACAATGTAAGCAAAAAATGGTTTCAGCATGGAAAAAACTTTTTATAGATGAGTTAGTTTAGTTAAACTGATTTCCAAATATGTTATTTGATGATATTCAATAGCCCCTTTCACCAAAATTTGAAAAATACAATTTTAAACATCAAATAAGTTTTATTATTAATAACCTTCCTAGTAGAAATGTTAAGTACTTAGTTTTCCCTTCACTTCCACTTTCTGAAAAAAAATGAAGTCTATAATGAAATTGTCAAAAGTTATTAACCAAGGGTATAAAATTTGCATAAATAAGATCTTTGACTCCTTATTCTGAAAAGTATAGCATCAAACACATTTTTCAAAATCACCATTGATCTGATAGTCATTCAAATTCCTAGTTCCTGTGCACAGAGAATTATATATTTCAACTACATCATTGTTAATACTCAATCTACTCTAGCTATCATTCATAAATTAGACAGTATACATTTTAATGCAAAAAATATATAAAAGATTTATATGCTAAAAATCATGAAATTTATAATATAAGTATCATGTATTTTATAACACCAGAGAGCAATAAAATAGATTTGGAAATTAATAACAAGAAAAAGTTAAAAATCCTTACTTCCTTGAAATGAAAGCATGCAATGCACAGACTCATACTGATACATATTTTGTCATTTAATGAGACACTGCCATGATAATTTTTAAATAACTAGACCTGAATGATTATGAAAGTGAAATAAGGATATCTTAGGAAAGAAATTAAGTTACAAGAAAGAACTAATGGATATAAAGAAATGAGAAAGACAATAACCTAAAAAATATAACAAATCTTGTTGAGTGGACTCAATAAGAGAGCAGAAATGACAGAAGAAAAAATCTTTGAACTATAGATCAATGGAATTTACTGAAACTGAACAACAGAGAGGTAATAGAGAAAAACAGAACAGAATCTCAGGAAACTGGGGGGCAATAACGAAAGAACTAACATCTGAATCATTATGATCCCAGATCAGAGAGTAGAGATGAAGGATGATGGAATGTTATGCAGAAGAGAAAAAGACAGAATTCCTACCTTTTGTGACAGCATGGATGGAACTGGAGACTATTAGGCTAAGTGAAATAAGCCAGTTGATGAAAGACATATACCATATGATCTCACTTGTACATGGAATCTAATGAATAAAATAAACTAATAAGCAAAATAGAGCCAGAGACACGGAAACATGGAACAGACTGATAGCTCTAAGAGGGGAGGAAGGTGGGAGAGAATGATGAAAGAAAGGGGAAAGGGTTAGTCAAAGAACATATACGAATGACCCATGGGCATGGACAACAGAGTTGGAACTGACTGAGGGAGGTAGGGTAGGAATGAATGGAGGAGGAGAAAGGAGGAAAAACTGGGACAATTGTAATAGAATAAACAATAAAAAAGAAAAGCTATCCAAAGAAAATAACAGGTAAAAATTTCCCAAATTTTCTTAGTGATCTAAACCCTGTATGTTTAAGAAACCTAGTAAATTCTATATCAGAGAGAACTTAAGATACATTATAATTAAATGTCTGAAAACTAAAAATGAAGAAAAATTTTCAAGCAACCAAGGAGGAATAGAATATTACTTATATTCGGGGGAATGTTACAGTAGGAAAGGCAATGAATTTCTTATCTAAAACCATGGAGACCAGGAGGGAGCAGCATGGCTTTTTTCAAGCACTAAAAAATAAGAATCACCAACCATGAATTCTAAAAAAAGTACTTCTCAGGAATAAAAGCTAATTAAAGACATTCTCAGATGAAAGAAAACAGAGGAAATTTAGTGTTTAGCAAACATACCCTTAATAAATGACTAAAAAAGACCCTCTATCAAGAAAATGATAGAAGAAAGGATTGATACTTCAGAAAGTAAAAAAGAACATCAGAATAAGTAAAAACAGTGGTAACTAATATAGGCTATCTTACTTCTCATGAGTATTACAAATTAAATTCAATGGTTGAAACAAATATTATAGCACCTTCTGAAGTAATATTCAATATATATCAAGAAAATACTTAAGACAATTACATTTTTAGTGTGTAAAATTTCGTAGAATGCTATAAATTTATATAAATTAATCAACCATGCCAGTATATTTTATTTAAAAATATGTTTACTACACTGAATTGAACTACTGCTTTGCCATATATTAGTTTTTCGTGCATACGGCAATCCCACCTTGTTTCTCTATTCTGCAACTCTGAACCACACTAAAATTATATTTGTGGGGTTTGATTGGGCACAGATATATGGAAGTCTTTCATTTGTTATTGTTTTTACAACTATCTTCTTCAGTAGTTGGTTTTTGTTTGAAGCTTAAATCTCACTTGGTCCAAATTTTTAAAAAGATCAGTTTCCAACAGAGTCCACAATAAAGTCTCATATTCATATAAGGAGAATCAATCGTTCATTATATTAAATCTTCCTATCTATTACATTCTATACATTTCAATCTATTCAGCTCCTCCCTCAAATGACTTAAAGTGAGTATGTTCTGATTATAAACTATAACCAGGTTTTGGTTATACAATATTGTGTGAAATTAGAGAATTGCATCAATTGTGGTGCCATTAACTGAGCTGGATAATGTAGAAGAAATGAAAAATTTGTTCTATCATGAAAGATAAAACCTGTCTAATATTATAGAAATGGCAAATGACACAAGTGGAACTAATGGCTTATTTTCCAAATGTTATGAATAATAAAATCTCATTTAAATGTTAAATGAACATAAATTAATGTAAAATCTTTTTTTTAATATTTTCTTTAATTTATTTTTTGGAAGAGAGGAAGGGAGGGAGAAAGAGAGGGAGAGAAACATCAATGCATGGTTGCCTCTCACATACCTCCTACTGGGGACCTGGTCTGCAACCCAGGTATGTGCCCTGACTGGGAAATCGAACCAGCAACACTTTGTTTGCAGGTCAACACTCAATCCACTGATCTACACCAACCGCGGCTAAAATCCTTTCATATAAATTAAAGATGCTATTAAATGTTGGAGGACATTTTGTTTGATGGCAGTTTGTATAAAATATGAGGATTTTAATTGACCCCTACACCTTATAACAGAGTTGGATTTGCTGTGGTCTAATACACTGACGGTGTAATCAGAGCTTATCAATACAGACTATCTCAGTCAAGATAAAGAATGAGCCTATGAAGGGTTGAAAATATTTGAAAATCATTTCTAGTTATGAGCATATTAGGGGTTCTTAGTCATAATAGAGTACTTTCAGAATGAGTAGAAAAGGGATATAAAAATCTTAGAAAGCAGGGTAGGAGGGGGCAATGTTCAGAAAATAAAGATGTTGAATAGAAGGGGTTACTTTGTAGAAGTAGAGGTGTGTAGGACATGAAACTTGTTTTAAATAATCACTTTTATTATAGGTTAAGATTTTAAAGGGAATAATTAAGGTGAATTAAAAACAAAGCCACTGTTTCCAGTCTTGTTGTGGTATTTTGAAAAGCTAGTAACAAATACAGTTAAAAGTGATTATTTTTATTATATTACTTGAAAAATGTTAAAGGTTATTAGATTCGTAATTCTGAGCAACACTTAAAATCCTTTCTCTTAACTTTCTGATTGTTTATACCTACTAGCTGCCCTGGAGACTCTACTGGCATCTTTTAGATAGTCTTCAATAAGTAGGTGATTTTATTTACTTTCTTTTTAGTTATTCTGTAAAAAATAGGTAAACTCAAGAGCTGGTCAAATAAATAAGTGTTCATGTTTGGGCTGGCAGTGGTTTCAAGAGGATGTATATTTGATAATATTCATGTATTATCGTCTATGGTACATATGAAATATACAACCCTCTATTAATTGTTGTAGGCAAAAAAATTTTTTTTCTATTTTTTGGGGTTCTTTATCAGGGTCCTATAAATTAGACTAATGAAAGGAAGATTAATGAAAACAAACAAGTTTATTAACATATGCACAGTGCACACACATGGGAAGCTCCAAGATAGGTAATTCAAGGGGTGCTGAGATCTTGGATTTATAATGCACCTTGTAAAAGGAAAAAATACATTGTTAGAGAAAGATAAAGTAAAAGGACTTGGAGCTTTTAGGGTCAGGAAATTGTTAGAAGGTACATATATTTGATAAACTAATGGTGGATAAGTACCAGTTTTAACAAGTTTTGTTATGTAGATCCCTCTGGTGACATCTCTGAGGTAATAGGAGTCTAGAGTTGTCTCCAGTGCTTAGCTTCTGACTTTTCTAGTATAGAGGGGAAGGGTGCACTTTTACAAGTTTATTTCCTACTCTTAGGCAACTGGATGAGGGCAGAGAACTCTTCTTTTTTCTCCTTCTCTATTGCTTTTAGCTCAAAATACTACTTATGCCAAAGTAGTATATTATATGGGAGTAGTATAGTCCACTACTCTTCAAAAGATAGAGGCTCTTTATGATATGGAGTACTCTCTGTCATACTAATCTTTAGGAAAATTTGAAAATACTTATTAGCAGTAGAGTAGAAAAATATGTTTGGGTATAACCAATGATAAATTTCTCTCAAACTTTTTTTTTCTTGTAGAGGAAAAACCATAACTACAATTTATATATATTTACATTAAAGATTTGGAAACATTGTTTAATATATACTTGAAGGTAGAGCTAGTGCAATAAAAGCATTATGATTTATTTATTTTATAAAAGAAAGTTAATAAAATTCACCCATATCTTTTCACTTGTTTATAAAAAACCTAGAATTGGATTTGATTTTTTAAAAATTTCCTAGTATCCTGTGTTTCTTCTGATATTATATATTTCAAGATAAATACAAAATATAAAGTATTACAGTATTTATTTGACAATTATAGTTGTTACTTTTTAATTGTTTCAACTTTTTAAAAATAAACAAATCATTTATTGTTTTATTTCAAGACTTTAGTAAGGCCATTTTTTGTGTTTTTTTTTTTAATTTCATGACCTTAGTAAGGTTTATCCAAAATATTTCTGGTATAATGGCTTTAATTTTGTGGCATATACGTACCAGGAAGACATAGATACAGATGATAGAGAGATAGATCTAGATAGAGAGATAGATCTAAATATATATATATATGTATATAGTAAAATAAAGGTATTGATTCTGTAATTAAAATATTGATTTGTAGCAACTAAAATGAAGCAGTTAACTGATACTCTTATTATTTCCTACATCTGGTCAGCTGAGCCTGATAGTGTGCGGCGACCTGGAAAGTCATTGTGTAGTGCAGCGGGGTTCCAAAGAAGCCCACCCAAGAGCATCGTGCAAGCCTGGACTCATGGTTGGTACCAGCAGGTGCCCATTGTGCCCCACTATCTCCTTGCTTTGCATTGGGTAAACTTGGGTGAGTTGTTCTTGGAATTCCAGACCTTCCTGTTTTGAGGTAAGAGCCCCTGAGTTTATTTGAACTGTTTTATAAAAAGACGCATCAAGATGGCACTAAAGGCTAATGGTTGAGATAACCCAAGCTAAGGATTAGAGTTGATGTAACTCAGGACAGGAGAAAAAATAAATGTGTGGCTGGCTTTTATCTTGTCTTTTCAATTGGAATTGATTTCTGAGAGTCTAAAACACATTTTGCTGGATAAATGAGAGCCTGAACTCATTTGGTTCTGAGGACAAGGGTCACTTCCTCCCTTAAGTTTGAATTTTGGTTATTCTTAGGTGACTAAGAATCTATGTAGTGGAGTCAGAGATGCAGTATCCCTCAATGTGATCGGGGGGGGGGGTAATAATAGGAAATTACAACACAAATGTAATTAAATAATTGACTAATCTGGGACTGAGCACATGAAGGCTGGTAGCCTACCAGCCTTCTCACAGTTGTATTTAATATTAGACAACCAGTGAGAGAAACCAAGACGCGTGAGAAGGTTGAAGCAACTTGGGAGGCACAGCCCCTTGGAGCCCAAACCATAAGCAGCACACTTCAGCCCACTACACAATATCCCTAGAATTTTTGTTCAGACTCTGCGGACGTCAAAATAAAACTAAAACTACCATGGAAAATGGTGCTTCTAGGACTGGAAACTCCTAGAACCCAGGCCCCAGTAATTCCTCTGCAGATATACACTAAATAGTAAAACTTTACTTGTAGGTACTTGCAGAAATGGGAAGATTTAACTAGAAGTGTTATTAACTTAAGGTAGGCAAAATGGAACTCTTTTGACACCTAAATTAATTTTTTCCATGGAAAATTAGAAAAAGCTAGCTATATAATTAAATTGAATGAATGAGAAGTATATCTTGATTGGAAATTAGAAACTTCTAGGAGGAGCACAGATAAATCCTCTTTTCCACAAGAAGTTGATAAAAACTTTTGGAGCCTGTCTCTGAACAAAGGAACCCTTCTGAAGCTGTTCAATGCCAACATACCACTTTTCCCTCTTCTTTAACCACCCTGCTCTACCCTTTACTTTGTTGTCTGGAATTACTCCTCTTTCCTCCTCCTTCTTTTTTCACTCCTCTCACCTCCTCCACCACAGCTCCCTACTAACCTAAGAGGCATTCAGAATGGAAAATCAGACCAGAATAGATGAAAACAAAATTCTGGTAGCTTCCTTTGGAAACAAGCCAGTTTTAGGTAGAGGGGAACCAGCAATTGTATACATTCCTTGGACTAAAACAAAATTAAGAAACCTACCTAAAGATTTCCCCAATTTTTTCCAGAACCCTGATGGGTTCACAAAGGAATTTAATTTAGCTGTTAGAATATGTGATGTAGGCAATTCTGATCTATTCTAATTAATATACCTACTGGTTTCTGTTAGAAAAACAACACAATTGCTATGTAGGATCTTCTGGGAAACTCCTGTAGAGGAGTCTGTTCTTATTGTAGGACAGCAGGTCACCTTAAGAAGGGTGATGGCAAACTGAAATGGGATTAAAAAGAGAAAAGAAACCAAAGCGAGCATAGGATCGTTCTAAAGACTATGAGATATTTCCCCATCTTCTTACTAATAGTTGAGGAGAAATTAAAATCACTGTAAAAGGAGAAATTACTAAGGCCCTTGCAGTTACTGGAGCTACTTCGTCCGTCCTTAACCATGCTCAGCTCAGTTGCCTTCTCCCCTGGAGAAAGTTTCTGTATAAATAGTAGGGATATCGTATCCACCAATGTCTGTCTTTCAATTAGAAACTGTTTCCTCACAACTAGGAAATGTTATGTGGCAGTATATATTTTTAACAATCAAATCTGCCTCAGTTCACATGATAGGGAAAGATTTTCTTGAAGTCAACGACCTCCACATATTCTTTTTCCAGAAGGGCAAAATGTGTTTAAAACTAAATGAAATCAGATATTGAACCAATTAGGAAAAATATGATTTTAAAGAACCTCCACAAGAGGAAAATAATATTGACACTGCCTGAACATTTGTTACTTTTTTTTCTGTAACTCCTGTGCTTTCTCATAGCCGGCTGTACCCGGCAATTTATGGTCTTCCTAGAGAAAGTTGACAGGATATGCCCGTAGAGCCTGGAGGGTTGTTTCTGTCTGGCTGGTCCAGCTCATGTATATAGGTTACCGGGGATTCTCTCTGATCCTTCTTGGGTCCCCTGTCTTTTAGAATACCTTTTCTGCATACTCCCTAAGACCCTTGGAATAGCGAAAGGGACCATCCTCTGCTCCTTCTACACCCCTCTCTATCCATCTTCTCTTTATTAACTTCCATGAGGGCCTCAGGGGTAGCTTAACTGGGACCCTCCTTGTCCCTACTAGAGGTGGCTGTCCTCTCCCTACTAGACCCTTTAAAGGATCATCACTCCTGGGAAGAGGAAAGATGATGCAACAGGCCACTAGCCCAACTACTAAAGACTAGACTTATAGGACAAGTTTTCCAACTAGGGTGACAAAGGCAGGGGCCCCTCACTTGGAGAAGCAGGCCCTATTCATTCTTCACATAGAGTCAAGTCCAACTGTCTGAGCAGAGCAAGTTCATTGGCACAGCACCTAGCCACCACTGTGACCATAGTTAAGGCTACCCTCAGATAATAGGGTAAGTGCTCTACACAACAGGTTTCTCCTGGCTGAGAGGGTGTCCACTCTACTATACCTCAGGGTGGCCCAAAACTCAGGTGGCCCAGAGACATGCAGGAGTACATCTAACTCTCAACTTTTTACATATCTGTCTCTCAAAAGATGGGAAACTAGTCCACTGTACCTTGGGATATCCTTTTCGAGGTGCATACTCACTAAATGAGAGAAATTTGACCCTGAGTCCCTTAAGAAAAAGAGGCTAATCTTTGCAACATAGCCTGGCCCCAGTATAAATTGGGCAATGGAGAGGTTTTGGCAGTTAATGGCACCATTAATTTTAACAATCTCTTATAGCTAGACCTATTTAGATGCTCCCAAAGGAAATGGCTGGAGGTTCAATACTCAAGGCCCTATGGATCTCAGAGATGACCCTAAGCTATGTTTTATGCTGCCTGTAAACCAGATCTCTCTGTAATTGATATGATACACTCATAACTGCTACCTTATAACCCCTCCTCCATTCCAAAGCCTGGAAAAAAAAAAGTTCCCAGGTGGAAAGAAACATTCCAAAAGTGAAAGGATTTTTCAGTCCTTTGCCAACATCTAGATGGCAACTCAATTCTTGTGATATTAAAAACAGTTGTCCTTGTTCTACAAATAGTCTTTACAGAAATAATTCAAAGCCCTCCATTGTTTTTTACCTTCCAAAATCTTTCACTATTCATCCCAAAAGACTTATAAATAATTGGTTTTATGAAACCAAAGTCCTTCTAAGAAGAGCTTACATTTTGTTTCTTGTACTTTTAAGATGCAAATACCTGGTCTTTTCCAAGAACTCTTATCTAGGCCATCTTTCAAAGTACAGGCTTCTAGGAGGTAATTCTTCTTAAAAGGAAAAAAAGAAAAACTTAACCATTTGAACATGTCTATTAAATTTATTTCAGCTGTCCCTTTCTAAATTAGTGACTTTTACTTTATGGTACCTGTCTCATGGCTTAAAGATCTCTGTGTCTGTCTGTCTGTATGTTCATGTATGTGCAGTGTTTTATACCTTACTAGAAGTATGTCTTTTGAAAATGTCAGTATGTTTGCCAATGGAGGAGTGTATGTTTTAATAACTAATGAAACCCATTTGCAAATCTAAATAATGTTAATTGCTTAGCTTTTTAGTTGTCACTAAAAGTAATGGTTTCTAAAAGGTAAAAATTTAATTAAATTGATAATAGAAAATATAAGGTATGGAGATAATTTTTGAAGAAAAAGGAAGAAAGGGAGTTGTTCTAAAGCTGATTATTTCTGAATAGGTAAAAGAAGTATACTAGAAGGGACTAGGAAAGTTGTAGAAAATTTATGAAGAGAACTCTTGAGAGGAAATTATATAATTAAGCTGAATTATAAATTTAATTAAATACATGAATTTAAATATCAAAAGTAAGCTAATACTGAGATGGAATTTGGTTTTTATTCACTTTATTAAAAGGATGAGGATTTTCTTTTAGCTTTCCAGATATAAAAATACTTATTTTTCCCTTAAAACAATTTGGTAAATTGTACCTTTATAAGCAATATTGAATCATTTATATTTTTTTCTCTTTATGTGATCCCCTCAGAAATTGAAAGCTCTTAATGAGTGAGCATTATTTTCATGGTAATATGCTTGTTTGTATGAATCTAATAAGAATCTGATATCTTTATAATAGGACACAATTGAAAACTGCTTTTATTAACCAAGAATATGACAGAAATGTCATGTTTGAGAGAGACATGCCTAGGCTCTAGATGTCACCAGATACCACTAAGGAATAAAAATTGCCTTTGGAAGCTGTAAAAAGGCCTTTTGAAAAACATGGCAATCTTTCCAGGTAAGAGATGAAGGTTGCTTTCTTAGGAAATGGTAGTAAAAGAAACTGAAGATATTTTGCGGGACCTCGAAAGTTTGAGGAGTTTGTGCAAACTTACAGGTATTGCACGGAAAGCCTTATGGCAACTATGTGGCTTGGCTTCTTCACCCAGAGGGACTAATTGAAGCTTCATCTGGAAATTCCCTATGAGATTCCAGCATAGCCGATTTAAAGGACCCTGTAAAATCAATTACTGTTCTTATTGTGTTTATTCAAATAAGTAGACCAAGTTGAAACTGGACTTAATGCAGTAAATAAATTGGTCCTACTTTGGTTCTTTGATAAACATGAGGGCGATTTTAGGAGGAGAAATTGTGTCTCAGTAGAATCTATAATACACAGTTGTGGATTTTAGACTTTAGCTCAGTTCATTGTCTTCAAACTTTTATTTTTCACCTATAAACTAAACTGGACCCTGAATTTTTCCAGTTTTCTTAAATATTTGGCTACAATCTTCCAAACGAATGTTTTATTTTTCTCCCATCATTCTATTTGGAGTAATTAAGAACTAAAAATTTTTTTCTTAGCTTTGTACCCGCAAATTATAGCCAAATGACTTGATAAAAACTTGAAAAATCACTATGATAGCTCATACTTAAATAATCTTAATGACTGATGCTGTGTAAACCACGTAGAATTTACCTGAGCACCTAGTGACATCACCAGAGATATTACTTATTAATTAAATCAAACAATATTCATAATCTAGGCCAACCAGCCTGAGGGCCCCCTAGTATCATTACCTGGACATTCCCTTTTATGAAACCATTTGTCATAGCTCTTGCCGTTATAGCTTTTCCCCCAATTATGTCAATATTTATAACACGATTGTTCTCCTCTAGGTTACAAGCCCTTCCCATACTCTGAGAATACTGCCCCTCGCCAACTGTAGACACCAGTAAAAGCTCACTCTGTGTCCAGGCTTCACCATTCCTCTGGCAGAAAGCAAGGGTCATTTTGCTCTGAAGGAAAACTCTGCTGCTCTTCAGCAGGAGGTAGCCACACAAGAGACCCTACCCTCCTTTCCCTTAGAGAATTCAGAGCCAAGAATACTTAAGGAGGGAATAATAGAGTATACAGTTAGACAGGCATGGACACAGAAAGAATAATAAGCCAGGTATGGAATCTCACCAGGGCAGAACATCCTGGGTGTCTAACAATGAGAAAAACTGGAAAAACAAGTATTATAGGTGAGAACTTTACCTCTAGGGTGACTTTTCCTTCTTTAGCATATTACTAGTCATGCAGTTTAGACCCCTGTAGAGGATGAATAAGAAACAAGAGAAGAGCCTCATACAACTCCCATATAAGCCCTTGCACAACCAACCCCTTAAGCATTAGTCCCTCATGACAATGAGGTTCTTCGGGCCTTGACCTGATTTCTTGACCACAGAGACAGTGTTTCAGTCTAGCCAGAGATAACATGAAGGTCTTGGTTGTGTTTCAGCTCCCCAACCAGAAAAGGAGCAAAACCAGATGTAATGACACCATGGCTGACACATGAATCAGGTCCAATGACTAATGACCCCACCCTCTAACACTGACCATTTAGTAAAGATCATGGCCCTGAACAGACATGCCTTGAAAGCTGTTGAATATTCTCTTGAGAGATTTCCCCTGAAATCTCTCCCAAATTCCCACCTTTAGAGAAGAGATTAAAAAACAAAACAAAACACACACACAAAAAAAACACCTCTTAAGACGAAGGACCCTAGAGCATGTGTGCTCTCTCTCTAGTGCAAACTCTTGCCTTTCCTACTTGTCTTTGCTCAGGTGCGTATTCTGCTTTCTTTTTCCAAAGCTCCATGGGTTCTTCTTTTGCCTCTGTAATTTGTTTCCTGAGTCCATGTAGCCCAGTTGGCTTACTTCTTCTATTTCTGTGTCTTATAAAATAAAATTTTGGTTAGAGTTATTGGTTTTGAATTATTTCTTAGTTGAACTCATGACCCATGGTTTCACTCCACTTCTAATAATAGTGGTAACCTTAATTACTTAATAATTTTTACTTATAGTATTAACTGAATACTACTGAATTAATACTACTCAAATACTACTAATATTATTGAAACATCCAGGTGCCATCTGTCAATTTTAAATTTAAATATCAGAGGCTATGTTTATAAATGAAGTAAGGAATATATTTCAAACTATTAAAACTGATAATGTTTTTGATCCATGTGAAATAGTCAGTGAAGAACATTTTAAATTTTAAAATATTTACCTTAATTGTAGAGAATTTTAAAGCAAATACTTTAATTAACATTTCTATTTAATTATTTTATTCTATTTCAGTCAATGAAGTCAGAAACTTAAAAATGTATCATATTTTTAAAATTGTTGCACTTTAAATCACTTTAAATTAGTCAATTTGTTAATTTTGTGCAAAAGTTACTTGAAATTTTTCTAGTGAAACTGAAAATCTTATTTATTTTTAATTTATATTCAATCTTGTACCATAATTTATATAGCAAGGTCATTTTCTAAGACATAGTTTTGCAATACCAGGTATATAAAGCCACATGAATTTTTGAAATTATACTACAAGTTCTATTTTGAGGTCTATCCTTTTAGTTTAACTTACACTTTTACAAAATGTTTAAGGAAAAGGCAAAAATCAAATAAAAGCTGATGGAAAGAAAATATCTCAATATGTCCTAAAAATAAAGCATATTTAGCACTAGTGGGAGGTTATATACCTATTTATAGACAATTATTTAACAAGGGCAATAGCCAATAAGCATTGGCTTATGAAGTTTTCCAAAGCAAAAATAATTTTCCTTAGTGATTAGGCATATTTTGTCAAATTATGATATCAGTATAACTCAATCTGCTTAAAAAGTGCATATTCTATTTTTCCTACACTTCTCTAATTTTAAACAGGTGGTGTTCCAACCCAATAAAATAGCTAATTATTTGAGGCACAGTTAATATATGTACACACACATGTCATAAGAAATTCAAAAAAATCACTACAAAAGTGATTTCTTCATTCCGAATTTACAGTTTGAGAGAATATGAATTAATGTTTGGGAAGGAGATGAAGTTTATCTAATAAGAACAAACCAAATTCTGAAATATGCAGCAATGTCTTCTCCCGTTCAGTTCACCCACCGTAAGTGCTCTAATATATAGCCACAGGCAGGATTCAGTGCCTGACTCAAGGGTCAAAAAGAAATGCAGTGTCTGTCTTTCCAAAGCTGCTGTTTTTCAGATTAGCCTGCCTCATGGGGAACCAAGGTACTTTTTCCAGAAGATCATCCTGAATTCTAAAATTCTAAAATCAGGTACTTTAGGCATATGTTCAATGGAAAAAGAGTGGAAACATTTTAAAGATATTTCAGATAATATTTTATCTGATGCGTAAAGTGCATTTGTAGTTATTTTTTAAAAATATAAACCACTCCACCATATGTAATGATCTCATCATTAATGATTCTAAATTGTTTAGCCAAAAAGAGAAAAATATTATACATGAAATTTATCAGAATTTTATGGACCTATGACATCAAATTAACTTATATTTTGTTTTAAAATGCTCATATGGCAGAGTATTTCAAAATGCAATATTAGAAAAAAGAATACATGTATACCTATTACATATACTATTTATCTCAGGGTGTTTTTTGTTTGTATGTTTATGTGTGTGTGTGCATGTAAATGTATTTTCTGGCTGGCCCTACTGAAATCCATAATTCATGAGTGTTTGTGTAAGCACTTCTAGTGAATTCAAAGGGCCAGACAACCACTCTGGATAGTTTAGGTTAAGGCATATGTGTGAGCTGGGTTAGTCTGAAAACAATTCTGTCAGGTACAATGAGCTGAACCTGAAATCATCTTGAGCCTTATGGCAGGGACATGAAAGCAGGAAACTGAACACTTGAGGAATCCTGGAGGCAACTGTTGGATCATTGTAACAGTATTGCTTCATTAAGGAATTTCAATCAGTTTTTTGGTCAATGCTTCTGGTGAGTTTTCTCTTAAATCTTTTTTTCCCCTGTATACCTTATCTATTACATGGTATTATATATATAATTGATTAAGCCACTTAAATATTTGGTTTATACATAGTCCATGATATATGGATTCAATCTTTATACTCTCAATCTGTCCATTCATTATTTTGTAACTCCATGCTTTTGCCATTATTTCCTAATAGAGTACTCTGAGGAGTCAGACTTATCAAAGTTGGAAATAGACATTTTATACTATGTCCTCTGGCGATCTAGCAACCTATTGAATGGTAACCTTACCTCAGATATCTACTACTGGTCCAATTATCTCCATTTGGGTTATAAGAGTGGAGCATTTACATGCAAATTAAGCTTGGCTTCTAGGGTTACCCATTAGAAGGAACTACAGAAAGACACATTGTTATTATAAGGGATGATATGACAAGCTCAGCAATTACCTTTATGCACTTTCTAAAATTAGGAGCTTAAAACTTTTTTATTTTTCTCACTGAACAAAATAAAAAGATAAATACTACCCGCAATAGCTTTCTCTTAAAGAAGTCATGGAAATTAAAAAATAAATTTACCAACAAGAGCCTTGGCCTGCTCGGTTCATCTCAAAATAAAACAGTTAAAAAGAGATTGCTGTTTTGCAAGTTAAGGATGAACTACTCTGCCTGATGGACAAATGGAGCATTTGGAGTAGCGATTCTTAACAAAAACAAAAACAACATATGCACAACTACTATTGAAAAGTAACCCAAAGATTCAGAAAAAAATTATGTTTCTTATATTTAAAAATAATTAAATTGATTGTATGAGCTAATTTTGTTATGTAGGCAAAGTCAGATCGAACAATTAAATATAAAAGGAGTAATTAGAATCCTCCAGCACACACACCCAGCCAGGTAGGGTCCATCCAGTGCGGTAGCCCAAGGCTCCAGTGAGTCCAGGAGGCACGCGCATCTCAAACAGGAGAGCTCACTTCCCATAGAGTTCCCAGAACTCTAGATGCCTAGCGTTTTCCTCCTGAAATGTTATTTGTCCTACTAAAGCATATGGGAGATTTCTTTGAGGAAGCAGATTAGGTCAAAGAAACCATATTCTGATATTGACATTTGTGGAGCAAGGCAAATCTAATTATATGATCCAGGAAGAAAAGAAGAAGAAAGGTAGCAGGAGAAAGATTCAAATCTTGAAAGTGAAAAAGAGGTAAGATAAAAAAATAAAGATAAGTTAGAAGATTACAGGTGAGCAAAGGGAACAGTGCTACTCGTGTTAATAGAAAAAGGCCTGATATTACCCAGAGACACAGAAACAAATGGCAAATTGGAAGCAAATTTTATAGCTTTCCATAGACATTTTATTTGAAAAGATTTTTGTAAACAAGGCTCTAGGACCATCCAGAATAATATCTGAAATATTAAAATAATAGAAAATGTTGTGAAAAGTCTAACAGGATAAGTTAAAGTTTTTGTAACAAGATAATAACACAAATATACTTCCCATTCTGAACTGTATTAATATACTGTGTTACACATGTATACTGATACACGGTTCTGTCACTCCATGTTTCCTATAAAGAAATTTAAATTGCAAATACTTTACCTGTAGGTGATGATGTGTATTATTAATCTATTATTATATGTGAATAAAGTTATTTAATGTACATTAAAAATCACAAAGAAGGGGCTGAAGCTTCTCCTTGATATGGATTCAGACTGCCTGATCTTAAATTCGCACTCTGCTGCAAAGTTGCTGGAGTGAGCTATTTGTCCTGTCTGTGCTCTTCACCGTTAAATGAAGATAACAATGAGAACTACCTCACCATGTTTTTCGAGGTACTGCAGACTGAATATTTGCGACCCCCCACCCAAATTCATATGTTAAAATCTAATCCCCAATGTACTGTTATTTTGGGGTGGGGTCTTTGAAAAACAATTAAGTCCTCAGGGTGGAACCCTCATGAATGAAATTAGTGCCCTGAAAAGAGACTCTAGAGGGCCCACTTCTTCCATGTGAAGCGAGAGCAAGGAGATTGTTTATGAATCAGGAAGCAGGCAAAAAACCAGACTCGCCAGACACTGAATCTGCTGGTGTCTTGATCTTGGATTTCCTAGGCTTCAGTACTGTGAGAAATAATTTTTTTCTTAATGTACCACCCAGTATATAGTGTTTTGTTACCGCATCCCAAGGGACTATCATAAGATTTAAATGAGTAATGTTTGTAAAACTATTAGAATTGTGTTTGGTACATAGTAAGACTTAAGTGTTTGATAAAGAAATAAATATATAAAAATTAACTATTATATGCAAATTGGAAGAGAAAATATAAATTAAAATTGAGAAAATTACTTTCATATATAAATAAGTGTGTGTGCAATTTTTCACCTACATATAAAATATATAAACATTTCTCTGTTAATATAAACAGTTAATAGCATTAAACAGCTTAGAGAGCTTTGCTAATCTTTACACAGGGTTGGGCAAAAGTAGGTTTACAGTTTGTATGGAAAATAATGTAGCAATAAGTAAATAAAAATAATATAAGAATAAACTGTTTTGTGCACTCACAATTGTAAATTTGCTTTTGTCTTACCCTGTACTTATAACTGTTTGAAATCAATCATTTTGTATTAAAATTCATACTGTATAAAGTTAATTTCTATATTTTCTTAATATTTATTATTTGTTATAAAATATTTGTATGTACTTTAAAGTACGTGGTTAAATTATAACTTAAAGGTCTTAAAAGTCACATTATGTGCTTTTATTTAAAGAGTACACAATTCAATAAATACACAATAAAACTTTTATGCTTTAACTGTCATTAATGTGGATCATTACTTTCATAAAACTTGCATGTTGGCTAAAGTCATTACAATATCTTAGTTATTTTTAATATTTATCTTTGAATTTAAATAATTTCAAATTATATATTTTTATGTAGAGTTTTCACATACATTTTATTCATACTAATCATGCATAAAATTTTAAAATATGTAGACTTGTAATGATCTGTAAGCTTCATATTCCAACATTCTATCTTATATGTTTATCATTATAATTTATGAAAAATAATTATTGAGAACAAAAATACCCTTGCTGTATATCCATAAATCAAAAATACATATAAGAAAAAAAGTAGAAAGAAGTTATATCAATGAAATTATTACCTCTCTGAACCCTTTTAGATATCCATAAAATTGGCATTATTTTGTATAATAATATTAATTAAATAATATCAGTATAAAATTTCAGAAATATATATTTTTAATACTCTCATGAGGATATGTTTTTATTGATTTTAGAAGGAAGGAAGGAAGATGGAAAGAGAGAAACATTTATTAGTTGCCTCCCACACTTGCCCCAACGGGGATCAAACATGCACCCTAGGTATGTGCCCTGACCAGTGATTAAACCCTCAACCTTTTGGTGAGTGGAACGATACTCCAACCGAGCCATGGGACCAGGGCCAGAAATACTTTTAAATGTATATCAATAAATGTTATTTCATATTGTTTTTACTTCCATTGATAAGAAAGCGTCTTTTGAAATCTTAAGATAATAAAATTTATGCTTTTATATTCATACATGGAACTCATTAAAAAAACTGAAAATACCTTTCTAGATATTTAAAGTTTATCTGTTCACTTCAATCAAATAATAGAAAATAATGTTTGTATCTGTTTTTAAAAATTTAGTATATGCTCATGTAGATTTTTCTTTTAATCATCACCACTAATTTTTTTCATTTTACTCCTTTTTCTTCTCTTGTTTTCTTGTTTTTTTATTCAGTTAACCAACTAATGTCAATTATAAGACCTAATGTTTATCTCAAACTTAACAAAACCACTTAATATTAGAGTCACATTAAACTTTAAGCTCTCATCAAAAATATTGTCTTTCAACTTACTTTATCTGTGACTGTGACATCTTCTGCCCAGAATGCCAAGGCAAAACCTCCTCTTCTTTCAAGTCCAGACTTAAAGCATTCTCTCTGTGATTTTCCTAAAATCTCCAGGAATTTAGCTTTTCTGGCTTGGAGCTCCCAGCACACTTGATTCAAACCTTTGTTACATGGTAGTATATATTTCTGCCAACTCTCACTGGACTGTGAGCTCTTTAGGATAGAGACATACATTATTTATCATCATATTCTCAGCAGTTATAGTTTCTGTCACATAACAATCACTTGGGGATTTTAGATAAGTAATATACTAAGCATGGCGATGTAATATCATGCCATCTTTTACACTGATGTAAGTAATCAGCTATGAGTCTGTTTCAATGTACATCGAAAAAAGCTAAGTATTTGAACAAGAGCATCTAACTTAATCCATAAAGATATTATCTATATAATAATAAAAAATCAAAATCCAATATTGTCCCAAAACATGACAAAAGAATCTGCATAAAACTTGGCCTCAGAAAAAAATGCTTTTTCTCAAGAGAGAAGAAAAATATACTTTATTATATTCTGTTTTAGAAGATGCTATAAAAAACAAATATAACATCCCCCAAATTCACAATGCTCTTAATATTTACTTACCTTCTTATCAATGAGTAAAAATCAATGGCAAAAGAATATCACTATAGTATACCTTTTTCCAAAAACATTCACCAATATAATTATCATAAAAATGCAAACTGTCAAAGATAACATTTTTAATTTCTTGCATAAAATGTTCACACCTGGATAATTTTGTGAATTATCTTTCCCCCTAGGCTAAAATAATAATGAAATAGTGTAAAATGAAATAAAAAAATTATTAAGGTACCTGAAAACATATTTGCTTCAGGAAGGTTTTGCTATGTAATTCATAATATTAAATTAAAAAATCATTTTACCAGATTAATCAACCTCACTTTGAATCACCATGATCTAAGCAGAAAGTGAACTGTCATGTTAAGAAGATTCTTGATCCCACCATTTACTAGGTGTGTAACCTTAGGCAATGTGTTAAATCTCTTTGTCTGGCTTCAGTTATCCTTATCTATAAAATGAAAATACTAATACTTACAGTGTCTTTATGAGGGGAAGATAAATAGTATGCAAGTAACACAAAACTCTCCCTGGCATATAGCTGAGCTAGAATAGATAGAATAAAAATTTATATTAAAAACAATTGTATGTCCACATTACATTTTAATACAATTTCTAATCTCTATTATTACATCATTTATTTTAAGAGAATACACTTATATGGGTTTATACTTATACGCTTGGTTAGGAGCCCTTGGTGACTTGGGTGCTCTCTTGATGAGGGAGTCCCAAGTTGTTATTCACTTTACCGTCATTATGTTTGTGCTTCAAGCTCATCCGATATTTTTATAAACTGTACTTATTTTTTATTTGTTTATCTAAAATTCTCTAATATTACCTTTGAATCCACTAGCCAGTTGAAGGTAGAACACAGTTCCTCAGAATGGTGTTAATGTTACACTATAATAGTTTGGGGCTAGAAGATTTTTCATTCTTAAAATATCTGGTCTATTAGTTTTAAAAGTTTGATAGCATAGTCTTTATGTCATCCTTAAATGTATTCCTCAGGCATTTTCTTAATCTCTGACCTTGTAAAGTTTGTTTTATCTTACTTTAAACAAGAGCCAAATTAAGTTCGCCTCTTATAATCCAAGAAAATATGTCTGGTTGTGCAATTTTGGGGGGATGAGTATTATTGAAAATACATTATAGATTGCAGACGTCACTGCATAATAACGTTTTGGTCAACTATGGACCACAAGTACAATGGTGGTCCCATAAGATTACAATGGAGCTAAAAAATTCCTAAAGCATCGTGATGTTGTAGGCCTCATAACTTCATAGCGCGAGCATTACTCACGCGCCTGTGGTGACGTTACTCTAAACAACTCTTCTATGTTGCCACTTGTAAAAACATATAATGCACATAATTATGTCAGGTACTTAATACTTGATGATTACAAATGACTATGGGTGGTACTGGTTTGTGTAATTACTATATGATAGTTTTTATAATTATTTTAGAGTTCTTTCTTTCTACTTATTAAGAACCTCCAAAAAGTTTGCTATAAAACATTATGCCATGTGATGCAGGCAGCAGCCTCATACATCTGTTTAACCAAATCCCTCGATGCTATCCTTTTCTCCTGTGCTTGGTCTAATATCGTGTTGTTTTTTACAGTAACACGTTGTACAGGGCTATAGCCTAGGAGCAATAGAAAATGTAAGCTAGGTGTGTAGTAGGTTATGAGGCCTGCTCAGAAAGTATCAAGCCATGCACAATAGAAAATAGAGAAATTTATTAAAAAGGATATTTTAAAAGGATTTATTAAAAGATATAAGAAACATTGTACAAAGGACAATGACACCTCAGTTCCCTTCAAAGTAGGCACCTTGGGACCTCACACAGCTCTCCAGTCTCTGTTGTTTGCAGCCTGTATATGGTTCAACATTCTCAGGTGTTCTGCTTGTTGTGGGCCTTCCAGAATGTAGATCACTTTCAACAGATTCTCGACCATCTTCAAAGCATTTGTGCCACACTTTTATTAGCACTGCGCTCATAGCATCATCGAGGATAGCCTTCTGAATCATCCAAATAGTTTCTGTGGAGGAATGGTCAAGCTTAATGCAAAATTTGATGCAGATTCATTGTTCTACTTACTCAGTCATTTCAATGCAATGGCCACACAAAACTCATGCTCACTCAGTGGCATCTACCGCCCCCACTGACTAACACAGAGAAGTCGTCATGGTTCACATGTGCACATTCCAGTCCACTCTCCTCGACTGGTAGGTTACATTGGTGTTGCACGCACCATTCCCATTATATTAATAATAGTTGGACTTTTTCTGGACAGGCCTCATGTTTTCAAAAGTTTTTGATACTTAATTTTGAGTCATAACAATTTTTCTATAATATAATAATTTATTGAGATGGTAAGGCATTCACAGATCTAATTATCTATAATACTATGGTGGATATTATTACATGAAAATTTTTAAAGATTTTAACTTTGACCTCTGAGATCTTCCAACCTGGAATATAAACTTTCATTCTAATAGTGATAAAAACAAATAGTTTATATTGCATATATATTGAATGACTATAAGCTATAAATTTGTATTTGATTATGAGGTCATAAATTTATAATTATAATATTCGGTTAGAAGTCACTTCTCTATAGCACAGTTAAACATTCAATTTTCAATAATTCTGCATCATTGGAAATGACTTTCACATCCCAAAATAAGTCTAGTTTTTATCAATTTTGTTTTTGCAGTTTATTGGTTTTTGTTTGGTTGCTTGTTTTGCATTTCACATGTCAATAAAAGAATCTTAATTCAAATCTAGTAAAATGTTAACCTATTTTTTACAATTCGCAATCTGATAAATGGGGATTGTGATGGAAGAAGCAGACAATTTTTAATCATCTCATTACCAACATAATTTATCTTCTCAAACCCAGTATTCAGAAATATAATAGTGTTCATTAAATATTCTCTCTCTGCCTCTCTTCTTCTCTCCCATTCTCTTTGTTTCCTGTCTCCATTTAACTACCTACAATTCCCCTCACTGGCACTCACTCTGTCTGATCCTGTCTCTCTGTAAATGAACTGGCTAACATAAATTTGGTCCCATTATTGTAAAATGTTTCAGATTTATTTGCTGTATTTTGAACCATTAAGTTTATATTTTATCCCAAACAATTATTTGAAATATATTATAAATTACTGATTTATTTTTTTTCAATAGAAAGTTAGTTAAAAATAACGGAGTTGAACCCCCACTGAAACTAAGGTTATGCTAACAACTTCATGTCTGAAGTTGGTTTTCCTTTCCTTCACACAGCATGACCATAGTTTTCAAAAGCATTTTGCTTCTGGCAATGCCAACTTTTACCTATCACTTCTGATTAAATAGCATGTGTCCCTTGTGTATTTGGGCATGCATACCATACTGAAATATTTGAGAAACACAGTTCCCGTATATATTTTCTTTGATCATTTTCACTTTTCTCAAGAATTTTGTTGGAAATTCCAGAGAATATGTACCCTAACAGACAAATATGCTTTTCATTTATTTTGTATTAATAAATGCATTTTGGATCTGGATTATCCTTTGAGGCTTTTGATAATTAAATGTGTACATGTTTTATAATATGTGCCTTCACTCACTAATATAAATATGTGAATTTATGTTTTATAATAAATTTTGTTTTATAAAACATTATGTCATTTTCCCTAGTAACATACAAATTACTTCTCTCATTATCGTATAAATGCAAAAATGACAAATATTGAAAATTAAAAAGGTTATACTATTGCATATGCTATTAGTCTAAATAATATGAGTGTATTACTGATATAAATATCTCTTCTCATTTGTTTAAGAAGAACATTAACAATTTTAAGCATTTATAAAATATCAATGATATGTCATTTAATAAAATTTAAATATTTTTCCAAATAAGATATTTATAGCCTTGGTAATATAATGCCCACATAGAAATAAATTTTAAGTTAAATATGAAGCTTTAATTTCTTTACTGAAATGTTTTAAACTTTCATTCTGATTACAATAAAGTTTTATTTTACTATAAGCACTTCCCCTCTTTCATTGCTCCCATTATCAAAAGGATTAGGGTTTCTCTCTTCCCTTACTTCTAGACACAAGGAAAATTATCAGCATTTACCACTATCCATTAAAGATACACACACACACACACACACACACACACACACACACGCATATAGATATCTCCATTCAAGATGACAACTTGAGAAGATTCTAAACTCACCTCTTCCCATAGAACTAAATCTACATATATACATAGAACAATTTCCTCTGATAAAAACTAAAAACTGTTAGAGTGACCCCCTTTACATCAGGAAAATGGGAGGAAAACCACATTGAATCAGGTAGAAAAGGCTGAATGCAATTTCATCATAAATCCTAGCCCCTGCATGGTAACCCACCATCAAGTAGAAACTCAAGACCTAGATCTTCTCCCTAAGGACTGAAAACTTTATATCCCACATCAAGTATCCAAATATTCAGAACAAAACCTGAGAGATAAGCCTCCAAAAAATCTAGCTTTGAAGATGGGTGAGGCTTGTGTTCACAAGACCCTTGAGGCTATGATGAACTGAGGAATGACCCTTAAACGGCCTGCACAAATATTCACCCACCCATGGCCTAGTATAGAAGCAGCCCTTTGGAAAGCATCCATAAATGTGAAAGGGACTAATTTCCTAATTTTAGAAGCATGTGCATACTTTAAAAGCTGCTGGTGGTTTCTCTTTTAATCAGCCTGAACCTAGGTGCTTACTGAGATTCTCCTTTTTGGGATAATGACTGGCCTTAGCATACTCCCAACTACTGAAAGCTAATAGAAATAATATAGACTACTTGAACAATCACAAATGCTTGAATGAAAACCAAAGACCAGAATAAGATTGAACAAAAAGCTTCACCTGCCACACAAAACAAACCTTTCAAAATTGGGAGAGGTAACTGTTTCATCTAATGCATAGATACCAACACAGAGCAGAGTAAAAATAAACAAAGAAATATGTTCCAAATGAATTTTTTAAAAAACTTAGGAGAAAAAAACCCTTAATGAAACAAAGATAAGTAATTTACCTGGTAAAGAGTTCAAAGTAATGGTCATGGAGTACCCAGTGAATTTAGGAGTAGAATAACCACAGAGGGAACACTGACAAATAGACAGCAAATATAAGAAAGTCCCAAACAGAAGTGACAATGATAAAAAATACAGTAACTAAGCTGAAAAAGTATGTGAAAAAATCCAAAATTAGACTAAACGAAACAAATGAAAAGATCAGTGATCCTGAAGACAGGACAGAGGAGATTACCCAACCTGAGCATCAGAAAGAAAAAAAAAAGGAATTAAAAAAGTAAAAATAACAAGAGACTTACGGGACAATATCATATAGACTAATATTTACATTATAGGGATTTCAAAAGGAGAAGAGGGGGAGAAAAGGGAGAGAAAACCGTAGAAAGCGTATTTGAATAAATAGTGGCTAAAAACTTCCTTCTGGGGAAAGAAGCAGACATCAATATCCAGGAATCAAAAGTTTTTAAAAAGGCTCCCACAATAAGACACATTATAATTAAAATGTCAAAAGTTAAAGAAAATATTAAAAGCAGAAGTTTAAATTATTGCATACAAGGGAACTCCACGATACTACCAGCAGACTTTTTAGCACAATATACCCAAAGTGCTGTAAAAACAACTTCTAAGCAAGAACAGTCTACCCAGAAAAATTATTATTCCAAATTAAAAGAGAGATAAAGAGCTTTCCAGACAAGCAAAAACTAAAGGAGCTTATTAACATTAAATTGTCCTTATAAGAAATGTTAAATGTACTTTTTAAGTTGAAACAAAAAGTTGTTAATTAATAGCAAGACCACGTGAAAATATAAATTTTACTGGGAAAGGTAAGTACAAATTAAAGGTACTGGATCAATCACTTGTAAAGCTAGCATAACGGTTAAAAGACAAAAGTGGAAAAATAATTCTAAACATTTATTTAAAGGATACACATAATAAAAAGATGTAAAATGTGACATTAAACATATAAAATGTGGGGGAAGTAAAAATGTAGAGTTTTCAAATGTGTTTAAACTCAAGTTGTTATTAAATTAAATAGACTTATAAACGTGAGTTGTTATATGTAAGTCTTGTTAAGCACAAAGCAAAATCTTCTGGCAGACACACAAAAGATAATCAGAAAATAATCAAAACACACCACTCAAGAATGTCATCAAACAACAAAAGAAGTGAGCAAGCGAAGAAGAAAAGAACCAAAGAACTAAAAAACAAGAGAAAACAGTGAACAAAATGGCAATAAGTACATACTGATCAACAATTAATTACTTTATATGTAAATGGACTAAGTTCTCAAATCGAAAGAGACAGAGTGGTTGAATGGATTTTAAAAACCCCACAAAGCTACCATCTTTATGATGCCTACAACAGTGACACTTAAGATGTAAGCACATAGCAGATTTTTTTTATACATACTTTATTGATTATGATATTACAGTTGTCCCATTTTTTCTCCCCTTTATTCCTTTCTACCCTGTACCCTCCTCCCACCACCATTGCCCCTCTTAGTTCATGTTCATGGGTTGAACATATAAGTTCTTTGGTTTCTACCTTTCCAATACTAGTCTTAACCTCCCCATCTATTTTATACCTACCATTTATGCTTTTTATTCCCTGTACTTTTCCCCCATTCTTCACCCTCCCCCTTCCTGCTGATAACCCTCTATGTGGTCTCCATTTCCATTATTCTGTTCCTGTTCTAGTTGTTTGCTTAGTTTGTTTTGTTTTTGTTTTTTTAGGTTCAGTTGTTGATAGTTGTGAGTTTGTTGTCATTTTACCGTTCATAATTTTGATCATCTTCTTTTTCTTAGATAACTCCCTTTAGTATTTTGTGTAATAAGGGTTTGGTGATGATGAACTCCTTTAACTTTATCTGGGAAGCACTCTATTGGCCCTTCCATTCTAAACAATAGCTTTGCTGGATAGAGTGATCTTGGCTGTAGGTCCTTGCCTTTCATGACTTTGAATACTTCTTTCCAGCCCCTTCTTGCTTGTAAGTTTTCTTTTGAGAAATCAGCTAATATTTATGGGAACTCCTTTGTAGGTAACTGTCTCCTTTTTTCTTTCTGCTTTTAAGGTTCTCTCCTTATCTTTAATCTTGGGTAATGTATTTATGATGTGTCTTGGTGTGTGCTTCCTTGGGTCCAACTTCTTTGGGACTCTCTGAGCTCCCCAGACTTCCTGGAAGTCTATTTCCTTTGCCAGATTGAGGAAGTTCTCCTTCATTATCTTTTCAAATAAGTGTTCAATGTCTTGCTCTTCCTTTTCTTCTTCTGGCAGCCTTATGATTCGAATGTTGGAACATTTGAATCATAGGGGTGCCAGCACATAGCAGATTGTAAGTGAAGGAATAGAAGAAGATATTCCTTACAAATGGAAACCAAAAGAAAGCTGGTGTAGGTACACTTATATACTTATAAAAAAAAACCAACTGTAAGAGACAAAGAAGGTCATTACATACTGATGAAAGGAATAATCCAATAATAGACTATAACATTTGTAAATGTTTATGCACCCAACACAGAAGCCTTTAAATAAACAAAGCCCATATTAACATGCTTAAAGGGAGAAATAGACAGCACTGCAGTATTAGGAGACCTTAGTATCTATTTACACTGGTAGATAGATTGTCCAGGTTTAAAATCAGTACAGAAACATCAGCCCTATGTGACGCATTAGATCAGGTGCACTTAACAAAAACAGATATATGCAGAAGGTTTCACCTGAAAGCAACAGAATGCACATTCTTCCCAAGTACTTATGAAACAATCTCCAGGATAGATCCTATGTTATGCCACAAAGCAGCCTTAAATTTAAGAAACATTGTTTACAACCATAATGGTATAAAACTAGAAATCAATTACAAAAAGAAAACTGGAAAATTCACAAGAACGTGGAGGTTAAACAAATGCCAACAAACAACTTAAAAGGGAAATAAAAAATGAGAAATTAAAATGTAAATATAAAATATCAAAACTGATGGAATACTGCAAAACCAGTTCTAAAAGTTCAAGCAATAAAAACTACCTCAAAAAAAAAAAGAAACATCTCAAAAAACTTAACTTTACACCTCAAGAAAATAGAAAAAGTAGAACAATCAAAGCCAAGAGTTAGTTGAAGGAAGAAAATAACAAAGATCAGAGTAGAAATAAATAAAATAGAGATTAAAAAGACATAAAAGATTTTTAAAAATGGCAAGCTGATTTTTAGAAAATACAGATAAAACTGGTATATCTTTATCTACCCTCACAAAAACAAGAGAGACAGGGCTCAAATTAAATCAGAAATAGAATATAAAACTGCAGCTGATACCACAGAGATACAAAAGATCATAAGAGTTGACTCTCAACAATTAAATGCCAACATGTTGGACAAATTAGAAGAAATAATTTCCTAAAAACATAAAGCCTTTTAAAAAAGATTTTACTTATTTACTTTAGAGAGAGAGGAAGGGATGGAGAAAGAAAGGGAGAGAAATATCAATGTATGACTGCCTCTCATGTGCCCCCAACTGGGGACCTGACCCACAACCCTGACTGGGAATTGAACCGGTGATCCTTCGGTTCCCAGGTGAGCACTCAGTCCACTGAGCCACACCAGCCAAGGCAACAACCTTTTAATACTTAACTCTGAATAATTAGAAAATCAAACAGACTGCATACTAGTAAAGAGACTGAATCAGTAATTAAAAACCTCTCAACAAACAAAAATCCAAGAACAGATAGCTTCATTGATAAAGTCTATTAAAACATTCAGAGAAGAATTAATAATGATATATCTCAAGCTCTTACAAAAATTAGAAGGGGAATTTTTCCAAACTAATTTTATGAGGCTTTTGTTTTTTATTCTGTTTTTTCACCATTTACCAAAGATATTTTGTTACCTTTCACATTAACAGACAAAACAAATAATAATAAAAATAAATAAAAATAAACTTACAAGTGGACCAGACATTAGACATAAATAAGATACCATTAACATTAAACAAACTTATGCTGGACGTAGGTTACCCCATTCTTGGTTGTATACAAAGGCTGTCCAGGAGGTATCCAGCTATGTAATAGGAAAAATAGACACATTTATTGAAGAAGATACAAGAAACATTGTATGTAGAACAATGACGCCTCAGTTCCCTTCAAAGTAGGTAACTTGGGACCTCACACAGTTCCCCCAATTGCCATCAATGGCTCCATTGTATTTTCCTGAATGTCATCTACAGTCTGTAATCTCTTCTTTTTCAAAGACGATTTTAGTTTTAAGAAAAGTCAGAAGTTGCAGTGTGTCAAACCTGGGCTGTAGTGGGGCTGAGTCACCTGGGTGATTTGATGTTTCACCAAAAGACTCTGCATAAGACATCATGCATGAGTGGGCACATTGTCATGATGAAGCTGCACATCACCAGTTGCCCATAACTACAGCCTTTTGCATCATTCAAATAGTTTCCATGGAGGAATGTTCAAGCTTAACACAAAATTTGAAGCAGATTTGTTGCTTTACTCACTCGGACATTTTGAATGTGATAGCCACACAGCACACATGTTCACTCCTCATCTACTGCCCCCACTGACTAGTACAGTGAAGTCATCATTATTCACTTATGCTCATTCCAGTCCACTCTCCTTGTGTTGGTGGCCATAGCTAAGCCTCTGTCACCAGACAGGGAAGGCTAAAGTACCTCTGGAATTTGTACCACAAGGCTGGACATCTGGATCCAGAACCCAAGCTCTGTCTTTCACCATAAGCCAGACATTATGTCTGCAATTTCAAACTGACTTCAAGATCTGCTCCTAGAGTTTTAGTATTTACACCTTTTCCTAGGCTCTGAGTCTTGAGTAGGAGATGAATGAGAGGAAGTGCCCATTTAGTCACTGAAGAGGGAAACAGAGGGCAAAGATGGGTCTTGTGTACCTTTTCCCTTACTTATCCTCCCAGCCCAGCTTCATTCTGCCTCAGTTCCTCCTGCTTCTGATCACATTTTCTCTCTGACTTAGTGGCAATTGTAAAACTCTAGAATATACTCCATGATGGACTTTTCTAGTCCAAACCTTCCAATTCACAAAAGGATCCTGTATTCCATCAGTCCGCCTGAAAACAGCTGAGAGACAGATCTTGTTCTCTGTCTTCTTGGTGTGAGGCCAGGTCACAAGCTCCTGGCAATTCAAGGGAAAGGAAATCCTTCTACTTGAGGGATAGAATAACCTTAAAAGATGGTATCTCATCCCATCCCCAAGACCTCCACAACTGTTGTGTAAGATTCTCCCAAAAGTAGGTCACTTATCTGTAGGCTATCAACTCAAGAGCAATTATTTTCCCAGGAGTAAACAACCTTGGGAAACTTTCCTCTCAATTGAAAATGGTTGTTGCCCACCAGAAAAAAAAAAGATAAAAAAGAAAAACAACAAAAAACCTCAACCATCATACTGATTGGGGAAAATCAACTGCCTTACAAGTGCTAATGGCACTGAAATACATTTAATTTCATAGGTACTTAGGTAGCAAACAAGCTGAAGTCATTGCAAGCATTCACAACTTCCATTCAAAAGAAACTAGGTGTCAGATGGAAAAAAAAGATACCAAATCCAGGTCTTCACTGCTCCGCTGCTGTGCACTTCTCCATCAGTCTCATAGTCAAAATAAAAGCTCATAGATTGGGTTAAGGGTCATGGGTAGTTCCAAATGGTTTGCATAGGATTCTGCAGCTGAGTGCCATTGTGGGTGGTCACTCTGATGTCCCCCTGCCCCCAACCCCAGTTCTCTTTATTGAACTTTAAAAAAAATTATTTATTTACTTTTAGAGAGAAGGGAAGGGAGGGAGAAAGAGAGAGAAACATCAATGTGTGGTTGCCTCTCAAGCGCTCCCTACTGGGGACCTGGCCAGCAACCCAGGCATGTGCTTTGACTAGGGAATTGAACCAGAACTCTTTGTTCCACAGGCTGGAGCTCAATCTACTGAGCTACACCAGCCAGGGCATGATTTTAAGGGAGATGATCCCTTCTGTTTCTGGATAGCTGAAGTCTGTTGTGTGCTGCATCCTCAGATTTGAAAGTTTTTCTCAATCAAGTTCTGACTTCAGTATCCATTTTCACTTTGATTTCATAAAATCAATGCAATCAACATGCCAAAAAGGAAGATGCTAACAATGATGCCCACAATATTGAGAATCAGCTGAAATTGGTCTTCACAGTCAACTCTGCTATAGCCAAATGCACACTCTTGGCAAATCCCATGATCATCTTTCTGGGAGCCGGTAGATGCATATAATCAGAGTTCCATTGTTCTTCACTAAGCACTGCATATTGTATTCTGCGTTGCAGGTATCAGAACACTTTGGATCTAAAGTGAGATGTAAATCAGTCTGTGGGTTATGTCTTTCCAGACCCTGTTTGCATTTACACAGCAAACCATTGCTGCAGTCACCTTGCTCATCTGTCTTTGCACAACCATAAAACTCACATGGATCTTACATAATATAGGTTGTAATGTCATCAGAATTGGTTGAAACTGCTTTATCATTTCCATCAGATATGGTCATCTCATTTCTTTTTTTTTAGTTTCTGCAAAAAAGGTTTACTAGTGCTACATTAACAACCTTGTCACAGGTCAGTGTTATTCTGATACCAAAACCACACAAAGATGTCATAAGAGAATAAAATTACAGGTCATAATCATAATAAAACTAAATGCAAAAACCTTCAACAAATATTAGCAAAGTGAATTTAACAATACATTAAAACAGATCACACAATGATCATTTGGAACTTATTCCAGAAATGGAAAAATGGTTAAACATCCACAAATCAATCAATGTGATCCACCACATTAACAAATATAAGGATAAAAATCATAGGATCATCTCAGTAGATGCAGAGAAATCATTTAACAAAATGTAACATCTATTTATGGTAAAAACTGTCAACCAAATGGGGTGTAGAGGGAACATCTCTCAATATCTAAAGACCGTGTATTAAAAGCCCACAGACAGCAACATACTTAATGTTGAAAATCTGAAAACTTCTCTCCTAAGATCAGGAACAAGGCAAGGACGCCCAATCTTACTTTTACTTGACATAGTATTAGAAGGTTTAGCCAGGATAATCATGCAAAAAGAAGAAAAACAAAAAAGAAAAACAAACAAAAATAAAAACTGTCACTATTTCCAGATGGCATGATATTGTATATAGAAAATATTAATTACTTCACCAAAAAATTCCTAGCACTTATAAATAAATTTAATAAAGTTGCAGGATATAAAATTAACATACAGAAATCCATCAGGTTTCTATATACCAATAATGAACAATCAAAAGGAGAAATTAACACTTATAATTGCATGAAATAGAATAAACTACCTAGGAATAAATTCAACCTAGAACATGAAAGATTCATACAGTGAAAACTATAACGCATTGATGAAAGTTATTGAAGACACAAATACATAGAAAGATATTCTATGCTAATGAATTGGAAGCATGAATATTGTTAAAATATCCATACTACCCCATGAAATTTATAGATGCAATGCAATCTCTATGAAAATTTCAATGGCATTTTTTAAGAAAATATAAAAGTCCTAAAATATGTATGAAATCACACATACACACACACCCCACCCCCAAGTAGCCAAAATAATCTTCAGAAAAAAGCACAAAGCTAGAGGCATCACATTCTCTGATTTCAAAGTTGGTGTTGGCATAAAAGCAGACACATAGATGGATGAAACGGAAAAGAGAATTCAAAAATAAACCACTCATATATGTTTAATTAATTTAAGACAAAGGATCCAAGAGTATACAATGGGAAAATGCTAGTCTCTTCAGTAAATGGTGCTAGCAAAACTGGACAGCAACATGAAAAAGCATAAAACTGTCCTACTACTTTAGACAAAACAAAAAAATTAACTCAAAGTGGATTAAAGACTTGAATGTAAGACCTGAAACCATAAAACTCCAAGAAAAAAGCACAGGTGATAAGCTCCTTGACATCAGTCTTTGGCAATGAATTTTTGGATCTGACACTAAAAGCAAAGACAACAAAAGCAAAAATAAACAAGTGGGACTATATCAAACTAAAAAGCTTCTGCACAGAAAAGGAAACATCAGCAAAATAAGAACCTGACTTACTAAATGAGAGAAAATATTTGCAAATAATATACCTGAAAAGGAGTTAATATCTAAAATAATAAAGAACTCACACAACTCAATAGTAGAATGAAGAAAGAAAGAAAGAAAGAAAGAAAGAAAGAAAGAAAGAAAGAAAGAAAGAAAGAAAGAAAGAAAAAAAAGAAGAAAGAAAGAGAAAGAAATTACAGTTAAAAATAAATGGACAGAGGATCTGAATAGACATTTTTTTCCCCAAAGAAGACATATAAATAGCCAACAGGTGCATGAAAAGATGCTCAGCATTACAATCATGAGGGAAATGTGAATCAAAATGACAGTGAGCTATCACCTCAACAAAGACAATAAAGAGCAAGTGTTGAGAATATGGAGAAAAGAGAATTCTTGTGGTTGGAATGTAAATTGATGCAACCACTACCCAAAACAATATGGGTATATCTCAAAAAATTAAAAATACAACTATCACAATGATTGAACATTCCCACTTTTGGTTTTTATATGAAAAAAGTGGAAACAGTTATTTTAAAAATATATGCATTCCTATATTCATTGAAACATTATTTACAATAGCAAAGATATAAAAGCAGCCTAAGTGTTCACTGGTGGATGCACTAATAAGGAAAATGTGGTGTGTATGAAAATCACACACACACATACATATGCAATGGAATATTATATAACCATAAAAGAATAAAATTTTGTCAGTAGAGACAATATGGATAGACTTTGAGGGCATATAATGAATGTCATAAGTCAGGCAGAAAAAGACAGCTTATTACCTCATTAATATATGGAATCTAAAAAACAAAACTTGCAAACTCAGAGAAGGTACAAAGAATAGGTTGGTGGTTGCCAGATGCTGAGGGTGGGGAGATGGGCAAAGTCAGTAAAGGATGTCAAAAGGTAGAAACTTGCAGTCATGGGGATAAATTGCTCATTGGAATGTAATTTAAAGCATGGCAAATATAGTTAATAATATTGTATTGAATATTGGAAAGTCACTAGGAGAGTAGAACTTAAAAGATCTCATCATAAGAAAAAAATATCTATGGTGACATATTAACTATTTTTATTGTGGTAATCATTTTACAACTTATATAAATATCAAATCATTATGTTGTACACTTGAAACTAATGTGATGTTGTATGTCAAGTTTACTTCAATAAAAATAAATGGAAGAAAAATGTATCTAGTATGCTTCTTGAGATAGCCTGTAATATCAACTTAGAATCCCCTAAAAATGTGATAATCTAGAATTTAATACTTTATTTTAAATTTTTACATCTTTTTCTGTTTGTGCTTTTTGGTATATCTTGTGAAAGTGGGAGGGACAGGACAGGAGAGAGCAATGGGGAAAAAGGTGGGGCAATTATAACTAAACAGCAATTTAAAAAAATAAAAATATTATGAATATTCCTTGATTTAATAGATTCTTAATTTCTCTATCACTGATTTAATACATCACCTTCAGATTTTGTCATCAGTCACATAAAAGAACATGTAATATAATAGAAACATGAGCCATCACAGTTTTCAAAACTTCAATGTTTTCTTTTAAAAAACTTCCCTAGCCCAGAGTTGAAGTTGGCAGATTCAAGTTAGATAAGGACACATCTGACGAAGAAGCTTCTCTTGGAGTTGACAGCACTCTTTTCCACTTCCCATTAAAAAAAATTTGATATCTATGTCAAACCCACTCACTTTCACTCTGATTTATGCCACTTAGTTGATAGATCCAACAGTCAAATTGAGTTATTCAATCAAAATGCCTTTTGACAAATTACTCCCAATACAAAATGGTTTTAATATGTATGATGTAGAATTTTATAAAGGTGGAATTTTAAAATAATATTTTAACGATCATACAGGAATAAAGTTATTAGCAATGACAAAGTTCATTCCACATGGTCACTTTTTGTTAAAAGAAAAATAAAGTATAATTGATTTTTACTTTTAGAGAATATAATCTTTAAAGTATTTAAATCTTCAAATATTTTGTAGTTAAAAGATTGAAAGTACTTTAGAAACTTGAACCTTACTTAATTTACTAAGAAAAGTATGGTGGAATCTAAAGTAAAATGAGATTTTCGATACCTTAAGAAATGATTCTAAATTCACCTGAGAATCCATCTCTGTGATTCTTTTTTTTTAATTTTATTTTTATTGATTTTAGAGAAAGAGGAAGGAAGAGAGAAAGAAGCATTGGTTTGTTGTTTCATTTATTTATGCATGCATTGGTTGATTCTTGTATGTGCTCTGACCAGAGATCAAGCCTGCCAATTTAGCCTATGGGGATGACATTCTAACCAGCTAAGTTATCCAGCCAGGGCTCCGTGATTAATTCTTCACCATGGTCAAAAAACAGGCTCCGTATGGAACAAGAAAAGGGTCTTGTTCTAAGAAAACCTCTTTATCATTTTTTTCATCAAGATATTTGATCAAATCCAAGGTATCATCCAATCAAAATACATTCTGATTTCACATATATTTAAGTGTGAATAAAGGTATGTTTTAGAAATGACTAAATACAATCAAAAGGTCACTAATACAAGACTGTATTTTTAGGACAAATAGCAATATCAATAATGAAATAATTTAATGTACTTAATGTAGTCAAATACACCCCCCCTCCCCCTAAAAATGTATAGACCTCACTTGGCAGCATGTATTCAGGTGATGTATATATATTTTTAATATGAAATAGTAACTATCCCCACAAAATCCACATTGTCCACACAATCATTACTGCATTTAACAGCTTGGGACAGCTTTAGACACAAGAAGAAGTTACATCACCTGAATATGTTAGATAATAAAATGCTGCAAAACAGATTTTGATGAGTACACCCACAGTTTTCTGATTTCTAAAGAAAATGTGATACCCTCAACAAGCACCATTACTTTTTGCCTAATCTTTTTGTTTATAGAGATATTTATTATGGTTGAAATATTCAATTTACTCATACTTTTATAATTTCTCATATATTAATAACAGTAAATAATAGTATCATCTGATATGAAAGATACATTTTACCCTGTTAGTTTCAATTAATATGAATAAAATGCAGACATTATTTCTGGTTGTTGAAGACTAGATTTGAAGAGAAATTTCTTAAATTGTATTGTTTTATGGTAGTCAAAGCTAAGTTGTAAGTCAATCTCATTTAAATACTTAGGATAAGTGCTGGGAAGTAATTTAACCAGAATTTTTTTTTCATGAAATATTAACTATATTCCTTGGCGCTTCTTTGATGCTTCTTTTCCATGGATGTTACAAAAAAGTATTAAGGTAGCATAATCCTGCCAGAAGCAGGACGCTTCTGAATGGTAACCTTAGTTTAATGGCTCACCAGAGCCTAGTTCAACTACTCTATTAACTGCACAGTAGCCTGGAATCTGTCTCCATTCCCTCCTTTGTGCCTTCCCTTCTTCACAAGGTTCAGAATTTTATCTCAGTTAGAAGGGTCCCTTTGTCTCCTGTCCCGGCTCCCTGCCCCTAGAGGAATTGCCTCTGATAAACTTTTTGCACGTCTAATCTAATTGGTTTCTGCCTCTCAGAACTTGAACGAATGCAATATTTATTTAAAAACAGAACAACAACAAAAAGCACATATTGCATGACTCCACTTATATGATATATCTAGAATAAGCAAGTCCATATGTCACAGAGGGGTCTGGCCAGATCACTGGGTGTAAGGGAACCCCAATTCCGCCTGAGAGGCTGTACTCCCCTGGAAAAAGAAGGGAGGCCCAAGAGGAGCTGGAAAGTGCCCAAGGCAGCCTGGGATTGAAATCAGAGCTGGGGCATGATTCCATTCGCCCCAGGCAACAGTAAACAAGCTAGCTAACTCGCCAGCCAGCAGTGTTTGTTGCCCCAGCAACAGAGCAATGTGGCAAGACACAGCTGGAGGCAGCTTGCACAGGGCCTGTGCGGTCCTGAATATACATGTTACGCATGTATAACAAGGTGCTGCCCTGCCCTGGGCCAAGAGACTTGTGCCGCCAGCGTGGATAGAAGCTCCTCTCTTCTGGACCATGGGGTTGGAGGAGGGGCAAAGCTGCTGGGAAGAGTGTGATGGATGCTGGCCTGGGTGAATGGCGCTTGTGTTAGCCTAGTAAAATATTTGGACAGAGGAAAAGGACCCTCACACTGGCTTCCGCTGCGCAGAGGATCTTGAGCCGGAACTTTAAAAATGAATCAAGGGGAAGCTCGCTCTCTTTCCTTTCCTGAGTGAGCCCAGCTAGGGGTCGGAGGCCAGAACGTTCCAGAGCTTTCTGGGCCAGAAGGCCCTGAGAATGCATGGCCAGGGGCCAAGCCCTGCGCCTTGCCGCACAGACAGCAGGGCAGCACTCTGTGTTGTGCAGCCCTGCTCAACCAGGTGCAGAGATGCACCCGGAAGCTGAGGGCCAGCAAGCAGCAGCCCGAGGAAAGGGGGAGAACACCATGAGAAGGACGCCAGTGCGCACACACTCCAAAAGATGCTTGTAGCTGGGCTGCGACGGGGAACGCCAAGCCTCCTAGGTAATCATGCTGCAGACGCCTCCCCATCACAAAGGATGACATATGTTAAATGGAGTAGGGATTCCAGGTGCATCCTTTAACTAAGCGGGTTAGGGGTGGTGGTGGGGTATTTGCTTTTGGGTGTTTTAAAGGGAATGGGCTTTGAAGCAGGAACCTGTCACTCTTTCACAAATTGCGTTTTTAAAATATATTTTATTGATTATACTATTGCAGTTGTCCCATTTTTTTCTCCCCTTTATTCCCCTCCTCCCTGCACAACTCCTCCCACCAGCATTACCCCACTTAGTTCATGTCCATGGGTTGTACATATAAGTTCTTTGGCTTCTCCCTTTCCTACACTATTCTTAACCTCTCCCTATCTATTTTGCACCTACCACTTATGTTTCTTATTCCTTGCACTTTTAAACCCATTCTCCACCCTCTCCCTCCCCGCTGATCACTCTCCATGTGATCTCCATTTCTGTGATTCTGTTCCTGTTCTAGCAGATTGCTTAGTTTGTTTTTGTACAGCCTTTTTTGAATGAACAAACCCTTTCATTTTTTTTTTTTTTTTTTTTACCAAACCTCTGTCTCCAGAGTTTATTGGTGGCGCACAGCAGAACCCCACATGGCCGAAAGTAACACATAGAGGCAGAACAAATATTAGTAGTTCCCCCAGCTTAGTGGAGGAAGGAATGGGGAATGGCTACTTAATGGGGACAAGACTTCCTTTTGGAGTAGTGTTCCAGAACCAGATAATGATGATATTTGAACAGCAATGTAAATTTACTAAATGAGACTATTGGAAAACTTTACATATATTTTACAACAAAAACTTATTACATTGAGAAAGCCCATTTCTTTAAACTATTGCTTCTAATTGTATAATATGTGAGATTCCATTTCCATATTGGAAAGTCTCAGTGCAATAAAGTTAAACGAATGTTTAGTTTTAAAATAACAGCAATAGCTCTGGCTGGTGTGGCTCAGTGGATTGAGAGCTGGCCTGCAAACCAAAGGGTTGCTGGTTTGATTCCTAGTCAGGCACATGCCTGGGTTGTGGACCAGGTCCCCCAGTTGGGGACATGCAAGATGCAACCACACATTGATGTTTCTCTCCCTCTCTTTCTTCCTCCCTTACCCTCTCTCTAAAAATAAATAAATAAAATCTTTTTAAAAGTAAAATAAAATAACAAAAAACAAAAATATAAACCAAAAACCTTGAGTGTGCCATTATCTTACTATACTTTCAGCTTTTTTTATTTTAAATAAGTTAATATATTGTCTGATAGTGAATTATAGTATATAAATTGTATCATAATTTTTTCAGATTTCAATCAAATATATAATTATTCCCTATACACACTTAGTTTTCTTGGTGGTGTTATTACATTACCTATATTATAGAGTGGGGGGCCAAAGTGATTACTTTGTGTTTTAGTAATATAGTTTTATAAAATGCAACCAGATGTGATAAAACAGCATGAGTTCCTATGTATGTAAAGTGTGTAATCATTTCAAAATAAATGATAGACTATCTTCTCTGTTCATTGTTTATTTTCCTGTGGAATTTACTAGAGGTTCTTCAAACGATTTTGATAGTGGAAACCAAATCCCAGGTGGCCTGGAGGATTGTGTTGGACAGAATGTTTCTGAACATTTCTCAGGAGAAAATTTGGTCTATCTCCTAATGCTGTTACTCAGTAAAAATCTTTGTTATTTAGTATTATTGAACACATTGATGCTAACATACACTTAACAGGCACCTGGTCCTCTTCTTTTCCACAGTGTCTTAATTGTTCTGTTTTAAAGGCTTTCATTTTCTGTAGGAATTCCATAAGGGAGAAGAATGTTTGAAAAAAAGGCTTAGTTCATCTCCTTTGAAATGCTTTACTTCTAGGCAGTTGAGACTATGAAAGTAAACGTTAACCTTGGTGTGATAATTCTCTAGTTGAGACATCACTTTTAAAGTGATGATTAAGGCCAAGTCATGGCAAAGTTTTCTTTATCGATATTTCTGAAATTGGATTTAATTCTATGAATTGATTACTATCTACAGAGGGTCTTTGATATATGCAATTCTCTACCCCAGCTTAATTTCTTCTTTGTTACATGTGACACTATCAGCTTTACACTACTATGATTCCTATTTTGGTCAGAATAATATAAGGTTTTTTTTAGTCCATAAAGTAGCCATTTCAAAATAAATTTGATTATATCATCATAATACTTACCTTTTCTTATAATAAGAAATATCAAAAAACCTGTGAGTTATTATGGGAAAAAAACACATATACTGGTTTCTATGATTCTCTGAAATCCCAAATTAATTTTTAAAAATTCAGTAAAGTTTAAACTTGTAAAAATTAAAAAGGATGCAATGAGGTACATCAATGGAGGAAAGATTACAACACATTTTTGAGGACTTAAAGATGATGCAAAAATGCTGATATATGAAAGAAAACATATGCTTCCCAGTGCATATGAAAGGGAAGTTAGGAAAGGGAGCATAAAACCTGCCCCGCAGAACTGGAGAGAATTTATTCTTAGAGAAGATGGGGCCAGTTGTGGTTGAGAACATTAAATGAAAGTTAAAGCTAAGGTTTAAGTGAAGATCAACATTTTTGGCCATCACCTAATATCCTTATGTCATGGCAGTATTCAAAATGTCATGGGTTTTTTTTCTTTTCCACCAAAGTCTTTACTAAAAAAAAAAAAAAAATTCTCTATAGAAATTGAATTAAGCAACAATCTTTACAGATAAGTGGAAAAGATAATGTGGGAATTGGATTTCAGAAGAGAGACGGAGAGGAAGAGACAGAATTAATGTAACTGATACCTTGAGCACATCATTATGACATTTAAAAATGTATATATCTTTACTGAATCACAATTACCATGCCAAGCAAATACCCATTTAACATATACCATTTAATGGTTTTTATTATATCTTTAGGCTTGTGTAACCACCACCATATTCACTTTTTGAAGATTTTCATTATCCTAAAACAAAACCTTCTCCCCCATAACAGTACTCCGAATTTCACTCAATACTCCAGCCCTGGGCAAGCAGTAGGCTACTTTCTGTTTCTATAGATCTGATATGGTGTATATTTTAAAAAAGTGGAATTATGTAATATGTGTTTATTGTGACTGGCTTACTTCTCTTAGCATGTTATCAAGGTTTACCTGTATTGTAACAGGTAGCAGTACTTCACTCTCTTTTATTGCTGAATAATATTCCATCACATGCAGACACAATTTTGTGTGTGACTGTATATGGTTTAATCTCTTTTGGGTGTGTATCTAGATGTAGAATTCTTAGTTCCTCTATATTTAATATTTTAAGAGACTACTGACAGTTTCCCAAAATGGCTGCATGATTTTATGTTTTAACCAAAAATATATGGATGGTTCCATTTCTCCACATCCTGAGCAAAACTTAATATTCAATGTCCTTTCCATTACAGCCATCTTAGTGGCTGTGAGGTGGTATCTCAATGAGATTTTTAATTCTCATTTTCCTGATAGCTAATAACATACAACATTTTTTCATGTTGTTATTGTCTACTTTTATATTTTCTTTAGAAAAATGTATCAGATGCAATGCCAAATTTTAAATTGTTATTTTATATTTCTATTATTGAATTGTTACAGTTCTTTATATATTATAGATTAAAGCCCTATCAGATGTATAATTTCCAAATATTTTCTCCCAATCTGTAGGTTGTCTTCACTTTCACTTTGACAGTGGTTTTTAAACACAAAAGTTTTTAATTTCTTTGATGATCAATTTATCAGAATTTTTTGTCACCTGTGCTTTCGTTTTGATGTCTAAACCTTTACCTGATGCAAAGTCATAAATATTTACTGTTATACTTTCCCTACATAATGTATATTTTTAGATTTATATTTAGAACATGATCCATTTTGAGGCAGTTGTTGTGTATGTTGAGGTGGGAGCCTAATTTCAATCTCATGCATATGGATATCCATTTGTCTCAGCACTATTTGTTGAACAGACTATTCTTTCCCAATTGCATTATCTTGGCATGATCATCAACCATACACAAGAATAAACTCAAAATGGATTAAAGACTTAAATGTTAGAACAAAACTCAAAAATCCTGGAGGAAAACACAGTCAGTAAAATCTCGGACATCTCTCATAGCAATATTTTTTTTCTGATATATCACCATGGGCAAGGGAAAAGAAAGAAAAAATAAACAAATGGTACTACATCAAACTAAAAAGTTTTTGCACAGCAAAGGAAACCATCAACAAAATGAAAGACAACTCACTGAATAGGGGAATGTATTTTCCAATGATACACTTGATAATGGGTTAATATCCACAATTTATGAAGAGCTTATAAAACTCAACACCAAAAAACCCCCCCCAAAAATCCAGTTGAAAAAATGGGCAAAGGACCTGAATAAATATTTCTCCAAAGAGGACATACAGCTAACCTGTAGACATATAAAAGGATGCTCAATGTCACTAAGCATCAGAGAAATGTAAATTAAAATCACAGTGTGGTATCACCCCTCACCTTTCAGAGTGGCTATCATCAATAAATGAACAAATAGGTGTTGTTGAGGACGTGGAGAAAGGGGAACACTATTGCACTGTTAGTGGGAATGCAGACTGGTGCAGTCACAGTGGAAAGCAGAATAGAGTTACCTAAAAAATAATTGAAAATGGAACCGCCTTATGACCCAGAAATTCCGCCTCTGGGAATATATCTGAAGAAATCTGAAATTCAAAAGTACATACCCACCCTTATGATCACTGAAGCATTACTTATAAAATAGCCAAGATTTGGAAGTAACCCAATTGTCCATCAGTAGATGAGTGGATAAAAAATTTTAGTATATTTATTCAATTGAATACCACTTTGCTGTAAAAAAGAACAACATATTACTCTTTGAGACAGGATGGATGGATCTGAAGATTATTCTGCTAAGTGAAATAAACCAATCAGGGAAAGACTTATACTGTATGATTTCATTTATATGTGGAATATAATAAACAAAATACAAAAAAACAAAATAGAAACACATTCATAGATACAGACAACAGACTGACGGCTGTTGGAAGGGTGGGAAAAAATGTGAAGGAAAAAAAACCCTCACAGATGACATTATGGTGACTATCAGAGGGAAAGGTGGGTGGGGGGAGGTAGAAAAGAGTAAAACAGGGATAAATGGTGATGGAAGAAGATGACTTAGGATAGTGGACACTCAATACAATATATAGAGAGATGATGCATTATAGAATTTTAACCCTGAAACCTATACAATTTTATTAATTAATGCCACTACAATAAATTCAATAAAATAAATCAATAAATTAATTTAAAATCAATTTTTTTATTAATGTATGTGTTTATTTCTGGAATCTCTAACACATTCCATTTAACAGTATTTCTATCCTTACATTGCCATCATACTCTCTTGATTACTGTAACTTTGTGGTAAAATTTGAAATCGGGATATGTGAGCCTCCCAAATTTGTTCTTTTTTTTGAGATTATTTATTTTACTGTTTGTGGTCCCTACTATTTCCGTATAAATTTTAGGATCAGCTTGCCATTTCTGCAAAGAATTTGGTTGGCTTTTGATAGATAATGCATTGAATCTATAGATCAGTTTGGACAGTATTATTGTCTTAACAACAACGTTAAGTGTCCTGATGCAAGAACGTGTGACATTTTTCATTTAGTAGGTCTTCTCTAAATTCTCTCAACAATGTACTGTTTTTAGCAAGTATATAGATTTTATACTTATTTTTAATTTTTTCCTAAGTATTTTATTCTCTTGTAAATGGAATTGATTTTTAACTTTATTTCTGGATTATCCCTTGCCAGTGCACAGAACTGCAATTGGCTTTTTAACTTTGATTATATAGCCTGCACATTTTCGGAATTTTTTATTCGTTCTAAAAAAAATTAGTGAATTAAACAGAATTTTCTCCACACCGATTATAATATCTGCAAAATGAAAGTGTTTTACTTATTTCTTTCCCATGTGGAATTTTTAAAAATTTCTTTTCCTTGAGCAACTTACCTGGCTAGATAGTCCAACATAATACTATGAGAAGTGGTAAAAGTAGACATTTTTTTTGTTGTTGTCTCGTGTTAGGAAGAAAGCATTTAGTTATTCATCACTTCATATGACTTTAGCTGTAGGTTTCACATAGCTTCTCTATACAGTATACAGTTGAAGAAATAACCTTTTATTTTTATTTTAGTGAGTGATTTTTTATTATGAAGAGATGTCTCATTTTGTCAAGTATGGGACTTACACTTTAATAGTTCATTTTGTATTGTATTTTTTCCTTTACCATTTATCCCTCCAATACCTTCTTCCAGTTCCACCTCTAACTGTCCCCTCACAATGACCACATTGTTACCTGTGTCCATAAGTTCTTTTTCATTTTTGCTCAGTCCCTCTACCCCCTAACTTCCCCTCCCTCAGAGCTGTCAGCCTGTTCTCTATCTATGAGTCTGTCTCTATGTTGCTTCTTAGTTAAGTTTGTTCATTAGATTCCACATATGAGTGAAATCATATGTTACTTGTCTTTCTCTGACTGGCTTATATCACTTAGCATGATGTTCTCCAGATCCATTCATTTTGTTCCTAAGGGTAAAATTTTCTTCTCTTTTAATGGTTTAGTAGTATTCCATTGTGAAATTATAACATAGCTGCTTTATCCACTCATCTACTGATAGACACTTGGGCTGCTTCCAAATCTTGGCTATTGTAAGTAACACTGCAATCAGCATAGGAGTGTACATATTCCTTTTAAAGAAGAACACTAAATAGTGTTTTCGGTTTTTCAGATGCATTCCCAGAAGAGGAATTGGTGGGTAATAAGACAGTTCCATTTTCAATTTTAAGGTTACTTCATACCATTTTCCACAGAGGCTGCTGCAACCTGCATTCCCACCAACAGTGCCGAATTCCCCTTTGCCCACATCCTTGCCAGCACTTGTTGTTTGTTGATTTATGGTGATATTCATTGCAAAACGTGTGAAGTGACAGCTCATTGTGGTTTTAATTTGCATTTCTCTGATGATTAGTGCCATCGACGACCTTTTCACATGTCTACTGGCCATCTGTATGTCCCTTTTGGAGAAGTGCCTATTCAGGTCTTTTGCCCCTTTTCAAATGGGATTACTTGTGTTTTTTTCATGTTGAGTTTTAAAAGTTCTTCATAAATTTTGGATATTAACTCCTAATTAGATATATAGGTGAATATGTTTTCCCATTCAGTGGGTTGTCCTTTCATTTTGTTGATGCTTTATGTTTTAAAAGGAGAAATATTCCTTCTTCTTCCTAATTTTTGGAAGATTGTGATTGTGAAGAATTGGTATTAGTTCATCTTAAATGTTTTATAGGATTTACCAATGAAGAAATCTTGGCTAGGTATTCCTTTGAGGGCTTTTTAAATTGCTAATTGAGTCTCTTGTTACTTTAAAGTCTATTCAGATTTTCCATTTCTTCTTGAGTCAATTATATTAGCTTGTGGCTTTAAAGGAATTTGTCTATTTCATTGAGGTTATCTAACTTTTTGTCATCTAATTGATCATATTATACCTTTGTACTCCTTTTAAAAAAATTCTGTAGTATCTGTAGTAGTGTCTCCTTTTTCTTCCATTATTTTAGTAATCCAGTATACTCTTTTATTTGTCTTGGTGAATCAAGTTAGATTTTTTGTCAAATTGTTTTATCTTTTTAAAACACCATAAATTGGTTTAGTTGATTTTTCTATTTTTAAAAAATTATTTATTTTATTTAACTCCTTTCAGATTTTTATTATGTCCTACATTCTGTCTACCTTACTTTTAATTTGTTCGTCTTTTACCAGTGGCTTAAAGTAAAAGAGAAAGATAATAATTTGAGATATTTCTCATTTTTAATATAAATGTTAACAGATATAACTTTCTCTCTAATCACCGCTTTAGCAATATCTTATTTTTTGTACATATTAAATTTATTTTCATTCATCTCAAATGAAGTATATATATATGGCTATTTAACCATTCACTATGCTATGCTATATACATCTATTTTGGATATCTACTATACTGAGATCCCTTTTGGAGAGCAAAACATCATGTGTTTTTTTAGAGGAAACATGAGCAGAGAAAACGAGCTTTCACAGGGATCTTCCAGTTACAACAGCACTCAAATTATGTAACAAGTCCCTACTGCTCCCTTCCACAACATGAAAATCCCTAGGCTGGGGCTGTCAGTATTCTATGCTTACCTATAAAGCAGTCAAGAAAGAAAGCTTGTGAAGTTACTCAGATTTTTTTTTTCACTGAAACAATTATAATAGTTTTAAACAAATTTCCAAGATAATTTCTTAAAACACAATGTGGTTTTGAGGTGTGAGATAAATGATAAAGCACTTTGCAGGCACCAAAACAAACATTTTATACATATTAATTATTACTTGCATATTTCTAATAAATGGTTTACATATTGATACCTTCAAAAATAATAGGTAGTGCTTGAATATAACTTTCAAGACCCAGAAAGTTTGATCTAAAAGACATTTAGAGAGACCTTAAACTGCCAACTAAATGATAGTTGATAACAGAGATTATTGTAATGCTTGATTAACTTTGCTGATTAGAAAGATATATCCTTTACAGAAGAAGTTGCCAGAGAGGGGAAAAAGTTAAAAGGAAACATTTTTAAAATGTGTCATTTCATGGTAATATTAATGCTGACTACTTTGGTAATATGAATGGAAAGGCCCATAAAAGTGGCAGATAAACTACAGTTACAAGAAGCTTGATTGCTTAGAGACTTCAGGTGTCATACACTGTTAAGAAGGAGAAGGAAGATGAGTGTGAGAAGAAGGAGTAGGAGAAGGAGTCATTATCAGGAATGAGCATGGACACATGAAAAAACTAAGAATGCAGAGAAGGATTTTGGATTGGTTACATCCAACGCATTTTTTTTCCTTTTAAAGGTTAATCTTGTCACTTTCTTATATTTAGTAGCTCTGTATCAGAATAATCAATTTGAAGCTAAAACTTTTTCTCCTTCCATCATTCCAAGGTTAGTTGTTTTGGCAGGACAGGGTTCTTGTCCATTTGCCATCATCTGAGATCTTGGCATAGAATGAACAAAAGATTAGGTGCCGCTATTTTTACCTATTTCCTACTATGAGAATTAGTGATAATGGCATAAGTATTATTTAACTTTTGGGAAATGTTTTCTTTTCTTTTTCTGGAGAAATACTTGCTTGTTAAAGATTTTATTTTTAAATTTTGAGTTACTATGGTAATTTTATAGCTTCCTACAGTTTCAACTCAATTTTAGTTTAAAATTGACATGAAGTAATTTAAGGAAAGGTTTTAAAGCTGATTACATGAAAAAGAGTGTATCAAATTTCACACCTTTCCATGGTTCATGTAAAGTGTGTTAGGGGCAACTGGATATTTTTAGAATTTAAATGAATGAATTTCTTTTCATATATATTCATTATTTAACTTTTACATTTTTGACATATATTTAAGAGTATATTTAATGATGTCAGTATCATGAAGATAGAAGTACATAACACATTTTATTAAAATGTGGGTGTATAGAACATATTACTTTGTCAAACTGTCTTACTATATTACCCTCCTCTTAAGCTAGAGAACCATCCTCTGTATACAATCTGTATGCAGATTATATGTGAGTTAAGTATTCTTGTGCAAAAATATCTATGTATTGACATTTCTGTCTGTCTGCAAACCTGCTTCAATTAGTAATCACATATTAAAAATATTAGGTTGCTCACCAAATTTGAAATCCTGTACACAGTTGGGTAAAAGTAGGTTTACAGTTGTGTGTACATGAAAGAGTTTATTTCTGTATTATTATTTATTAATTATTGTATTATTTCCCATACAAACTACTGTAAACCTACTTTTGCACTACCCTGTACATATATATAAACAAGTTTCAAAGATAAGTCTAGAAATCAGTGCTTAAAAGTGTATGAGTCTTGCCACAAGTATTTCTGAGTGATTCACCTAATTATTATATGGCAGTTTACATGTAAATGAATATGGGGCATACCTCAGTATTTAAAGATTTAAAAGGTTTTTCATCAGAAGCAAAATGGCTAAGAAGTCAGAAAGCAGGGGTGAGGCAGGAAACCAGGATTTTCAACTCATAGTATATTTTCTTGCCTTTCCAATAGAGGCTCTCAGAAATATCTTAGTCATAAAACTATCTTTTCAAAAGGACATTAACATGAATGCTAATAAGTAAAAGTGGAACTTTTCTAGCAAAAAGTAGAGTAACTATTATTTTACTTATTCTTTCCACATACCCACAGCACTCTTGTGGTATCTAGAGATCCTTTTGGTTACTTGAAGAACTTTTAAAATATTTTATTGCACCAGCTGACAACTCAAGAAGGGTGGGTTTTTAAGTTTTGTTGACCATAAATGTAATGCATTCAAAATTAGTAATATGTATTTATCATAATTAATACACATATATAAGTATTTTATCAGAATCAGAAATCAGACATCAGAAATTTTTGTCAACAGTGGATAACAGAAATCAGATTAATATTGGTTTGAAAAAATAGAAGATTATTATGCTCTTGATATAATAGAAGAATTGAAAGTAGGTAGCTATCGATGTTAATTCAGTAGCATAAGATTTTGGATGATTTCTTTAGCTGTTTTTCATGGTCACAAAACTATCCTTGAGACTTAAAGTTTTGTAACCGTTTTTTAAGACAGAAAGAAACTTCCTTTATCTGAAAGAACTCTTTCCCAAATGCCCTCCAGAACACTTCTACTTATAACTGTTAATAAATAAAGTCAACTGAGTAAATTTAAAATCTAATTGGCTTTATTAAATGACTCATGAAACAGGCAGCATCTCATCTAGCAAACAGAGAGATTCTCTGAAGGGCTATATAAGACGGATGGCTTTTCTGGGAAGAAGGATGGGACAAGAAAGTAATTAGCAAGAGAAAAATAAAGTTCATTGGGCAAAGTAAGAGTTCAGATGACAATGGCTTTCCAAAGGCTGAGCTGTTGCAATTCAATTGGTTGGGCTTGGTGTGGGCAAGAGGAAAATCTTTCTTCATACTGAAGTAGTAAGGTAGTTGTACTTTCTATGTGGGGATGCAAAGCATTTCTTTTCCTATTTGGGTTTGTAATTGACCTCTTCCTGTTTGAAGTAATTGACTTCAAGTGGTAGAGTGTGAGATCTCCCACTACAGGCCTTCCAGTCTCCAATTTCAGTTGAGATGTCTTTATTAATTTTGACATATCACATAACTCCTATACGTTTTATATGGCAACTGCTACCTGAAAATGGTACTTGACAACATGCATACTTAGCTTTACCAGTCCCATAATGGGCATGAAAAAGGGGTGAGAAACATGGGATTTAACCATGATATACATACAATACTGTCTTACACATTGATATTCAAAACTGAATTAAAACTTACTAGATAAGGGAGTGAGAGGTGGGCAGGGCAGTAGAGAGCAAAGGGGGAAAAATGGGTACAACAGTAATAGAACAACAAATAAAAAAACTTACCAGATAATACAGACTTTTTCATTTGAAAATTATTTATTTTTTCTAGTCTTATGGTGGTGGGGATGTTATTGGTGATTTCATCGCTATATTAATTTAACATTTCTCAGATTTCTGAAAATAAACTTTAAAACCTCAGAACCTTAATCATATATGTTATTCTTTTTGTTTCATAGTTTTAAAGAAATCCAGAATTTTATTTCTGAAGAATAAATATGACCCTCAATTTTGTATTCAAATCATCTCTATAGTCTACTTTCAGGAAATATATTTATACATTGTTTACAAATTCTCTATAGACAGATTTGTCATACCCTGAAGGTTCCAAGTCTCTAGAAATATAATTTTCATACAGTTATTCTCCCCTTAGGTTGTTAGGCATCTTTTGAATCTGATAAGTGATAATGTTTCATAAGATATGTATATCTAAGACATACGTACAAATCTAAACTATTGTGCTGAAGAAAATGATTGACGGGCAACTCTGGATGTCAGCCTAGTTTAGGATTTTAAACTTACATTACCTCTTCAGCACAAGATAATCTATAAACCCATTTCTTAGTCTTTAACTTGTCTGATTATTATAGATTAAATAATGTAACTATGACATGTTCTTTCTTATAGAGCACACCAACCATACCTGAAATGCAGCAAACTCTAAATAATACTTTGGGTAACACCTAAACATAATCAGTTAATTTTTTGGAAGACTGAAAAAAAGTAACTCTGAGAATTTCCTAGGTCTAGAAAAGGCTTTAAAAAGACATAAAGCCACATGTACATTATCAGTCATGGAGAGTAGCATGGGTGGCATACCAAACAGCTAGCAGTCAATCCAAATGTTGTGTTAAATATTTGAAAGCTATGTGGGTAGTCCAGCTGTATTACTGTTGTTGTTCTTAATGACTACATAGAATGAACTAGGTGGCACTGATCCATTACTCAGAAGTCAAAAATCAATTTTTATAACAGTGCGTGTGTGTTTGTGTGTGTGTGTGCTGGGGGCTGGCAGTAAAACTGGTCATTAAAATATTAATGACATATACTAGTGGAGTAGTGAATATTAAACCAGGGTATAAAAGACAATACTGAAAGATTTTTTTAATTGGAATTCAAACTTCTATTTGGATAATCAGAATTATTTTACATAATATAATTATCATTCAAGTTTTATTCCCATTTTTGGCATAATTCCATGGTGGTAAGATTTGTGTACATCTGAACAAGTAAGTGCTCCCTTAGATTTAAAATACCTAAACTTACACAAACAAGTCAATTGAAATTAATGACCAACTTTATCATTTGTGTACCACAGAGTACTTGGTATAGTGCATTTATGTCTTTGTAATTTGATGTAGTTAAATAAGCATTTAACAGAAGTTTGGTTACCTGCAATTTGGTGGATTATAGTGTCTAAGAGAACTTGCCAAAAATCCCACGCTTGGAAAAAAATGTACCCTTCACTTTTTGTATTAATATTTTTTTGGAGTACCCACTAAGGTATGAAATAATTTTCTCTTGTTTGCTGTTTTGCTTTACACGGTTTTAGTTACCCATGATCAACCATTATCCAAAAATATTAGATGGAAAATCTAGATTTTATATATATATATATATTTTTTAAATAAATATAAAAATAAAGTGTGTGCCATGCTGAGTAGCATGATGAAATCTTGTGTGGCCTGGCTCTGTTTTGCCCAGACGCGAACCATCCCTTTGTCTAGTATCTCCATGCTGTTCACACTCCACTCCCATTAGTCACTTAGTAACCATAGCAGGATCAAAATGAACGTTATGATCACAGTGACTGTTTTTAAGTAGCCCTTACCACTTAATAATGGCTACAATGCACAAGGGTAGTGATGCTGGCATTTTGGATATGCCAAGCAGAAGCTATAAGGTGCTTTTTTTAAGAAAAGCTGAAACTTCTCTGCTAATAAGGAAAGAAGAAAAAAATACATGCTGAGGATGCTAAGATCTACAGTAAGAACCAAGCTTCTATCTGTGCAATGTCCTAATTTACATATTAAATTTCATCATATGTTGTATGCATAGGAAAAAAAATAGTGTACATATTGGGTTTAGTACTACCCATAGTTTTAAGTATCCACTGGGGTTCTTGAAATGTATACCCTGTGGAGAGGGGGGAACTACTGTATAGAGTTTAAATATAGTATTCAGTATAATTCTCACAGCAATTCTGGGAATTTGGGAATTGCTATTGTATAATCACTTAATAAAGGAATAAATTAAGGGCCACAGATTTTAAAGGACTTGCCAAATGGCATGCAGCTTGTAGACAGCAGAACTGGAATTGGAGCCTGTGTTCATCAGCATCCAGATATTGCAACTATTTTCACTACATGCCAGGAAAGGATCAATCAGAAAACAAATGAGCATTCACCTTTTGTGAAATAAATAACTTGACAACAAATTTGATGAAATGAGCATAGTATATATCACCCCCCCGCCCCAAACATATACAGGAGATTTAGTAATAACAGAAGAGATTTCACTTGGTAAGGGGATCAGAAATTTGATAGGAAACAAAAAGATAGGACAATAGGCAAAAATATGTAGTTCAACTTCAACTGCAGACCCTTAACATTCAAGCGTTTTAGTACTATGGGTACTTTTGCTCCCCTCACTCTTTTAAGAACAGTATTGGTTGATCTTGGCATAATTGCTCAAGTAATGATTCTTGCAAATAACTAGATGGGAGTGTGGGTATGAAGAGCAGAGATATTTTCAAAATGCTGAAAAGATAAAGTAATACTTTAGGTATCACTGCATATTTAAAAATCATAAATCTCTTACAAAGAGTGATTAGTTTGACAAATAATGGAAAATATATTTCTTTTCACTGTTGTAATTTTGGAGGAAAGAATATCATTATGTGTAAAGATCAGAAATTAACAATTTTTTATTACTCTTATTTTTGCTTAAGGAAACAGTATTGAGAAATTTTCCTGTTTGTTCAATATTTAACAGATCATTATCAGGAAGTATTTATAATGAAATGTTTTAAACTATTTCAGCTTAAGCAACTATCTTAATTATGATTTTAATGTTATTAATTCAACCTGAGTTATCCGATGTGATAAATACTTTATCAAACATCAATGTGTTCAAAACAAGACCTTTTAACCCCCAGTGAAGATTTCAGAAAACATGCTGAAAGCTAAGTTGAACATCCCTGTTTTCCAAAATATATGCCTCATGCATATTTGGCATGGAAATATCAAAAGCTTGACTTATTCACTTTCTATATAAAAGCTAATATTTAAGACATATTTGTAAGCATTTTATAGTAGAATTAAAACAAGAGTGCAGTAGAACCTAAAAAAATTTCAGTTTTTATTTCTATGTTCCTTAGAGAGCTTTCTGAGAGCCCAAGGGATCAAGAACACATTACACCACATTTCTCCTTTGCTCCTGAAGACTTTCACCAGAAGAGATCAGTCTCAAATGAATGCCCAAGGCATTCAAGGAAAGAAATTCACTTCCTAGGAAATGTGTAAAGCATTCTATCTATATTCTTGTGTGATAATGAAAATAATACAATAAAACCATATATAATACAGCAGTTAGTTCACAATACCCTTTCTTATATTGTCTCGTCTGATTCTCAAAATCACTCCAAAAGCGAATATAGAAAATCATGTTTCAAAGATTCAGCTTGTGAACTATGCATTCACAGACAATTTTAAATGTTCAAGAAAAAAATGTGCACCTTCCTTTTACACTAATAATAATAATGAAGAGCCATATTTACTGAGTTTTTAGTTTGTGGGAGTCATAGTTCTAAGTTTCTAACAGTGTCTTATTTAATCCTTACAATAACACTTTTATACATAATGATGGCCTTTTTACTGACAAGCAAATTGAGGCATAATAATATTTATAACTTTCCCAGGGTTATAAAGCCAGTAAACAAGAAGTCAGATTTTTGGCCCTGGGTGGTTACTCAGTTGGCTAGAGTGCTGTCCCAATATGCAAAGGTTGCAGGTTTGATCCCCAGTCAGGGCATATACAAGAATCAAACAGTGAATGTATAAATAAGTGCAAAAACAGATCTCTCATCAATCAATAATTTTTTTTTAAAGTCATATTTTAGCATGGGCTGGTGTGACTCAGTGGATAGAACCCCAGCCTGCACACTAAAGGGATGCTAGTTTGATTCCTAGTCAGGGCACATACCTGGGCTGTGGGCCAGGTCCCCAGTAGGGGGCACACAAGAGGCAACCATGCAATGATGGTCCTCTCCCTCTCTTTCTCCCTCCCTTCCCCTCTCTCTAAAAATAAATAAATACAATATTTTTTAAAAAGTCATATTTTAACTCAGGTAGAAAGTTCAGCTCCAGAGTTTCTACTTCATAACCCAAAAGTTAATTCTCTTTCTTATCCCAAAAATGTTTTAGGGAAATATCACACACACAAGAAAAAATAAGAACAGCAAAATTTTCCCTTAGATAACACTTGCGTTCTTAAGTTTATTTTGTAAGCCAAGTCTTCTGCCAACGCTCACAAATATGTTAATCCATATAAGAGTACCAGACAATATTCCCATTAATATTTGACTTTCTTGTTAGAATGTGAAGTGTTACAACATATGTATATGTGACATATATAAGTGTGACAGTTACTTGATATTTCTCCTTTGGATATCAACACAATTATAAGAAGGAAAGTTGAATCATATGAGCTGAGGAGCAGAGAATAAACAATTCAGTAGTTTAAAGAGAGGCTAGGAATCTGGAGAAGAGTTTGAATATTTAAATAGTTTTGAGTATTCTTGCTTCAGTGTACCACAATAAAATAAATATAGCAGAACAGATATACCGTTTTACAGATGACAATTGATATTTGGGATAGGAAAGTGTAAAGATTAATTTTTTCAAGGTGTCCAGTGGTGTTGGCATGTTGAGATACCCTTTCTAAGGTGAAGAATAACTAGTTGCATCTAAACCGTTCTGCAACAAAGAAAGAGACACAATACTTAAGGGACCTCTTCGGATTTCGGAGCCACCGTGTTCCTTCGTGGAGTATGTTACTCTGGCCCATTTACTGAGTGACCCAAAAAGCTGCTACTTTGAGTGGGGCCCTGTCTTTGTTCAGGTTGATAACAAAATGCTATAAACTGAGGAATTTATAAACAACAGAAATTAACCGTTAGCACATTGTGGGGTAGAGTTTCAACATATGAATTGGGAGGAGGGGCATAAATTATCCCAGAATAAGAGAAGACTCTGTGACAGCTCCAGGTTGCTGTGCAAGCTGCTCTGTCACTTGGGTCATATGATCCAGAAGATCCGATGGCCCTTGAAGGGTCAATGGCAGATAGGGATGTTGTTCAGAACCTTTGGAAGCCTCTGTAGATGAACTGAAACACAGGCTTTTATGATTCTGGAGCAAGTCCCTGCCATTATCCATAGGTAAGTAGTTCCCTTTTGAGAAACAGCTCTCGGCTTGGTATGAGGCCTTAGTAGACATTAAACATTTAACCAAGGGACACCTCGTTACTATGTAACTTAAGCTGCCTATCATAACCTTGTTGTTTGTTATCTGATCTACCAAGCCATAAAGTTGGTCATACACAGCAATATTCTATAATAAAATGGAATTAATATGTATAGAATTAGGCCTGGGCAGACCTGAAGGGTAAGTAACTACATTAAAAAATAACTTAAATACCCATGGTTCTCATTCTTGCTACACTGCCTCTCTCTCTCTCAGCTGCAGGTATAGCTTCATGGAATGTTCCCTGTGACCAACTGACAGAGGAAGAGAAGAAAGGCCAGGTTTACAGATTTTTCTGCATGACATGAAAGCACCACTCAAAGTGGACAGCTGCAGCACTACATCTCTCCGGGACATCCCTGAAGGACAGTAGTGAAAGGCAATCTTCTCAGTGGGCAGAACTTCAAGCAGTGCACCTGGTTGTTCACCTGCCTAAGATGAAAAAAATGGCCAGCTGTGTGATTATATACTTATTCATGGACTATGGCAAATGATTTGGCCGGATGGTCAGGAATATAGAAGAAACATAGAAAATTGGTGATAAAGAAATTGTGGAAGAGGTATATGAATAGACATCTCTAAATGGGCAGAACACAGGAAGATATCTGTGTCCCATGTGAATGCTTCAGTGGGTAGGATGACTGATCTGGGGATTATGTCAGTCTCTTTCTTGAGCCACGATGCACCTGATAAGCTCATGAGAAAAGCGTTCATTATGGCAGGGAAGGAGATTATGCATGGGCTCAGCAATGTGAACTTCCGCTCAGCAAGGTCAACCTGGCTGTGGTCACCACAGAATACCCTATCTACCAGCAACAGAAAACAACACCGAGTCCCCAGTATGGCACAATTTCCTGGAATGATCAGCCAGCTCACTTGTGGCAGGTGGATCACGGGGAACCATTTCTATTGTGAAAGAGACAGTTTTGTTTTGTTTTGTTTTGTTTTATTGGAATAGACACTTTGTTTTATTGGGTTTCATATTTTCCTTCCCTGTACACAATATTTCTGTCAAAATTACCACTCGTGACTATACAGAATTCCTTATCAACCACCATGGTATTCCATACAGCGTTGCTTCTAATCAGGGAACACAATGCACAGCAAAAGAAGCTCTGGCAATGGACCTATGCTCATGAAATCCACTGGTCTTACTATGTTCCTTCTACCCTGAAGAAGCTGGCTTGATAAAACTGTGTAATGGTCCTTCATAGACTCAGTTATAGTGCTAGATAGGTAGAAAACCTTGCAGGTCTAGGCCAAGGTTCTCCAGAAGATTGTATATGCTCTGAAGCACCTTCCAGTATATGGTGCTGCTTCTGTGACAGCCAGGATCCACGTGTCCATAATTCAAGGGATGAAAATAGGATTAGTACCACTCATCATTAACTCTAGTGAGTAATATTAACAAATTTTTGCTTTCTGTTTCTGGTCTACCTGTCTAGAGGTTTTACTTCCAGGTACAGGAATGCTTCTACTGTGAGATGCTATGATTCCATTGGCCTGAATTTAAGACTGCCACCAAGCTACTTTGGTCTCTTTATGCTAATGTTGTTAGCTGGAATAATTAATCCAGTTTACCAAGTAGAAATTAGAATTCACTCCACAATGGAGGCAAGGAAGGATATACCTGCAATACAGGAGATCTCTTAGATACGTCTCTTAGTGCCCTGTAATTATAGTCAATGGAAAACCTACAGCATTCCAATTCAGGCAAAATAGTAATGTCCCAGGCCTTCAGAAATATAGATACACTCATATATTTATTCCTGAAGTAAACATGACTCGAGAACTATATCTCCTCTTCTGGAGGGCAAGAGATTGGTGTGTTTCTGCTTGCAAGGAGGATAATTGTTTCTTGTTAAGCAGAATTATTTCCTTATAACTGCCTTTGTTTTGAGGAGAGGCATTTGAATAAGCAGACTTACTGAAGCAGATTGTTTTCCCCAAGGTGGGTGGGCATCACCCACTCTGTTGAGCGTATGGATAGAACACAGACAGAGAAAGAAGGAATTTGCCCATTTTTGCTTCCTGCCTGCCTGTTTGAAATGAGACAAACCCCCAGACTGGGGTTTAAACAATAGCCTTTCCTGGTTCTCAGGCCTTTAGACTTCGACCGAATTGTACTATCGACTTTCCTAGGTCTACAGCCTGCGGACGTCAGCCAGAGCATGGGGCTCACCCTCTATAATCACATGAGCAAATTTTTCATAATAAATCTCCTTTTATAGATACCCTACTGGTTTTGTTTACATCCTAGTGGTTTTGTTTCTCTGCGGAACCCTGATGAATACAGGTTATTAGGGACAACTTAGATGAGTAAATCTCAGAGTGTTTTAGGCACATAACTGCCGCTTGACACATTGCTTAACTAATAGGTTTATGGCTTTCCACCCATGCACTGCTTATGTAGGGTTGTGTTTGCCCATATCTGAAATTAGCACTGGTTCTAGAAATTTCACTTCCTAAATTTGGAAACTTACATCACTCCTTGGTATTATACAGAGTTTGAAGGACAATATAGGACTTAAATTACTATATTGCATGGATACATAAACTATTAATGTGAAGTTGATAGATAAGGTGAATGGGAAGCATTTTATAGTAAAATTGTATAAATCAATATAAGGAAACTGAAAGAAATGTAAATAATTTATTAGAATCTTTTAATTTATTAGAATCCTAGACTCAAAAACAGCGACATCATATTTAATAGAAATAAACTTTCCATAAAAGGATGAAACCCTGTAACATGCTATATGTAGCATGACTGCACCTGGAGGACACTATGCCAAGTAAAACAAGCTGGTCACGGGAGGACATATAATTCCACACATATGAGGCATCAGAAGTAATAGAAATATTACTTCTATAGTAATAGTCATCGGCAAATAAAGTAGATAGTTGAAAAATATCATGGGCTAGGGCAGGTGTGAGGGATAATTAGTGTTTAATGAAAATAGAGTTTCTGCTTTATAAGATGAAAAACTTCTAGAGATCTATTGTATAGTACGGTGACAGCCGTACTACTGATCTGCACACTATAAAATGTTTAAAGTGGTTACTTTAGTATTATGTGTTTGTTACTAAAATTAAAAAGAAAAATTTAAAAGCGGGGTCTAAAAAGGTAGAAAATGTTTAACAAAAGAATACTATTCATACCATCAAAATTCCTACAATCAATATCATCTTGTTGAAACACAACATTGGTTGGGGAAAAAAAGGCACACATTTATTTTTTTCTTTATTAAAATGCCTAGCATAATTAATTAATTATCTAAAATAGGTTAACTGTTAAAAGTCACACTATGAAAGCTAATATTTAACAGTTCCAGTCACTATTGGTTGAAAAACCAAGTGTAGCTAATGAGATTGGAATTTTGCTCAATGCACAAGAATGTTAAGGATAACAAATTCAACTTTCAAGGGGACTGACACTTACTTATCTCCAATGATCGCACCCAATAAAATATGATGCTTAATACAGCTGTTTTTTGAGAAATTCACAGCTAATGTAAATCAAAGAACCTATTTTTATTAACCTAAATATACATGCTCATTAAATAATGGAATTTTAAGACACCAGCAAATAAACAGACTATGTGGTAAATAAAGGACTAAAAGCAAACATAAAATAAATCACATAAACAAATGTTACTTTATTAAAAAACATATGTTAATCATGATAAACATTCAAATCATATTAAATATATCTTATGAAATATAAGTTGACTTGTAACATCAATCAGCCTGTCATTTTTGCTTCACTTCATAAATATTACATGGGAAGACCTGCTTTTTATTTCATCAATTCACTCCTTAATTCAGCCACAGTTGTATTATCTAGACTTGCAACGAAAGTGAGGACAATGTTACCAATGGTGCTGTGGGCAAAAGAGGTTGGAACTTCCTCTCATTATATTTCTCTTTTTTAAGAACCAGTCACACTATATTTTAACAATCATTAAACGATTCAGAAACAGTCTGCGAACTTACATGTTAAATTGTTTAAAGTAAAACTTAAAAGGTGTGTGTATCCCTGTGTTCATCGCATTATTTACAATAGCTGAGATATGGAAGTGACCTATGTGTCCAACAATAGAGAATGGAAAAAGGAGATGTAGTACCATGAAATATTACTAAGCCACAAAAAGCAGTGGAATCTTACCATTTGAAGCAATATGGGTGTACCTAGAGGATATTATGTTAAGTGAAATACACCAGAGAAAGACAAATACCATATGATCTCACTTACATGTGAAATCAAAAAATAAATAAATAAATGAAGCACAAACAAACTCATAGATACAAAAACAAATTGATGGTCACCAGATGGGAGGGGAGTTGGAAAGATGGGTGCAAAAGGTGAAAGGGATTAAGAAGTACAAATTGCCAGTTATAAAAAAAGTTGTAAAGTAGAACCTACACAATATAGTCCATAATATTATAATAACTGTGTGTGAAGTCATATGGGTACTACACTTATTGGAGTAAACACTTAATAAGGTGTATAAATGTCCAATCACCATGCTGTACACCTGAAACTAATATTGTATGTCAACTGTAATTAAAAGTAAATTATAAAATACATTATAAAGACATGTAAATCATTTTATATCACAAAAGAAAACAGAGGAGTCCATGATATAATGCACTATGTTTGTAGTTTCCTATGACTCCATTAAAAAGTACCACAAACCCAGAGGCTTAAAACAATATACGTTTATTTCCTCATAGTTTTGGAAACCAGTAGTCTGAATCAAGGAATAAGCAGGACATACTCTTTTGAACGGAAAGGAGTATCTAATGCAAAGGGAGAGTCTTTCTTTGCCTCTTCTAGCAGCTAACTTCATTCTAACCTCATTACCTTTATAGAGACCATATATCCAAATACAGTCATATTTGGAGGTACTAGGGGTTAGAACTTAAATATCTCTTTTTTGGGGGGACACATATCAAACCATAACATTGTTCTATGACTTAAATGTTATAATTACAGGGTGCTGTGTCACAACCTCCTGGGAGGGAGCCTCCTGGGTATAATCTAAAATTGGCCCCCATACACAGAGGGCAGATAAACCAAAGAAAAAGACAGATCATTCAAGAATTGTAAGTTCAAATTGTAATTGCAGGTTTAATAACAAGGGAACTTAGGAGGTTTGTCTTGTGGACTGCAAGATAAGTAGTTTTTGCACTAATTCTCCAGAATCTTAACTGGGGTCAGTCGCGTACACAGAAGGCTTAAAAGGGTTTAGTCGCATATTCAGTCCAGATGGTCTCATTACGTTACTATCTCAGTTCTGCGTTTGGGGCAGCTTCTAGCATTTGGAAGTCAAGTGGAGCTCACATCCCAGACACAACGGAGGGAATGGTAGTCTCCAATTGCCCAAGTCCAGCTCATGGGTCAAGCCAGCAGTAATTTCTTCTTGATAATATACTCTAATAAAGGTTTTCTATATTAAAATTATTTTTAAAAGCTTTTATATGTTAAAATAGCCTTATTGAAGAAACTACATGAGTGCAGATGAAACCTTTAACTTGTTACAAAAACATTGAAATGATTTATATACTATATGTTTTCTAAAATTATAGGAGTTCCTTTAAATAAATAAAGTTCTTAAAATTTATATTTAGAAACTTTAAAATGAGTGTGTCAGAGAGACAGAAAAACAAAATGTCAATCACAAAATACAGTTTAGTACCTTGTGGAGGATTGAATGATTCCCTACAACATTTACGTCTACCTGTAATCTTATAATGCAGTTTTATTTAGAAAGAAAGTCTTTGAAGATTAAGGGAGAGATCCTGATGAGATGACACTGTAATAAGACAAGCCTAACTTCAATAAAAGGGTCCTCATAAGAGATGGAAAGAACACAGACACAGAGAAGGCCACGGAACAATGAGGCAGATATTGGAGTTACGATGCCACAAACCACATGACATCAGGAGTCACCAGAAACTGAAACAGGCAAGGAACAATCTCGCTCCAAAGCCTTTGGAGAAAGAGTGACCCTGCCAACACCTTGATTTTGGACTTTTGTTCTCTACAGTTATGAGAGAAGGCATTTTTGTTGTCCGAAGCCACTAAATTTATGGCAATTTTTAATGACCACTCTAGTAATCTACTAAATCCCGTATGTCCTGATGCAAAAATGTACAGAATGATGAAAATCAAAAAGTTGATATTTTTATCAAGCAGATTTATAACATAATAAGACCAAACTAATAAGTACATCAATAATGAGCAACCAACTGATTCAAACCTTCCCAGGCATTCATGAACATCCATTCTTTAGGCCATTTCTTCTTAACAGGAGGGCGACCGAACACACTGTTCACAGCTCTAGTAACTGGAAAAATTTCTCTTGCTCTCTTTAGTTCAAGGTCTTGCTTGTTGGAGCTATATTATAACAGCTGTTTGTTTTTAATCACTACCAATATTGTGAGCTGAACCACATGAATTTAAATTGGAATTGAACCAGGCCAAATTTATTTCTCCTCTGATAGCTGATCATAAGTAAACAATACCATGGGTATAAGTTGATAGACACATTTCTGCAGCACATCATGTAAATGGTAGTCTAGGCCATGATCATGAAACTTGCTTGTGTCTTCTATCTTCTCAGAGCCAATCCTGAATATAACATTTCTACAAAAGCTAACTTTATGAGTTGATGTAACTAATAATGCCAACTAACAAGAAGTTTCAGTGATATATATACTTGGTGAGTAGGCAGGGCCTACTCATACCTTAGGAGCTGCTTCTCAAATGGTGACATTTTTTACCACAAAAAGCATAACCTTGCTCTAGAACCTTAAATATCTATACTGACTAAGAATCTCCTACGGGAGTTGCCAAGGATGCTATATCATTAATAATTCTAGAACCATCATATCTTTTGCCATAGACTTGAGCAAGTAGGTCAGCTTGAAGTACAGCTTGATATGCTGAAGCACGGTGGGGCACCCAAGAAAAAAGTCAGAGCAGCTTTTTTAAGTTATGTATATTGCCTTCACAATCTAAAATGAGTCGCCAAGCATGGTGCCTCTTTCTTAAACGTAGAGGGTGTCAAATAATATCCTGCCTTTATATTAAAGGGGAAGTTCCAGGAAACATCTGATATTCAGACTCCTACAGAATTTAAATTTTACTGGTACAGCAAGCCCCTAAATCTGTATAGTATATATGTTCCACCTTGTGTTACCCATATATCTTACAGTATATTCAAAATACTTGCCATTTCTTTCCAACTTATCCAATTAGCATGATGTCATTAAAATAGTAGACCAACATGATGTCCTCTTCTCTGCAATGTCAAGATGATCAAAGTCTCTGAAGGCTATATTGTGACATATATAAGTGATATACCCTTGAGAAAGGGTTAATTTGTTTCGTTAACTTGCCCCCAAATGCAAGTGACTTTTGATGCTCGCTACCAATAGAAACTGAGAAGAATGCCTTCACTGATGGGTAGCATCACAAAGAGCACCAGATGCAGTGTTGGTCTGTTCGCTTAAATATGCATCATGTGGCACAACAGCTGTTAGGGTTAAAACTACCCCTTATTATATTTATAGTAGTCCATTATCATCCACCATGCTCCACAGTTTTCGCAGGGACCAGAGAGAGGAAGAAAATGGGGTTAAAAGAGGGACAAACATTGCTACATATTTTAAGTCTTGATGTGGTACATTCTTCTCAAGATAATATATTACTTCTGACGCTCTATCTTGGCTGGAGCAGTGTTCCTTAACGCAATGGTTCTGTCATCATCCAACAGGCAGGCTTTAACTGAACATCCTCATAGCACATCAGAACCAGCATCAGGTCCATGTCAGTACATAAATTCCTGAATCACAAAGGAGTCAGTAATATCTCTCCTATCCAGCCTTATATTCTACATTCTCTCATACCTAAGTTAAATCCTAAAGTACCTCATCTATACCCTCCCAGACCAGCTCCGATGCATGTTCACTCAGGACCTGCCAGGAACATACTAGGAAGGTTATACCATTTGTTGGAATCGTATTATATTTCATGCTGTGTTATGATTTGACCTTAATTATTGGTCTAGAGACAATGAACTGGAGCAAAGAAGAACCACGACATGAGCGAGCATCCATGTGTGAGCCCTTACAGTGTTCCTAGACAAAGGAGGTATGTACTAGGTGAGAGACTTTACTGTCTCAGCAGGGTGGGGACTTTTTCTAAGAACACAGAGGAAAATTATGGACTCATGGATCTTAGGTCCATAATTCAAATATCCTCATCACTGACAAGTATCGGAGTCTTAATCTTTTCACAATAGGGAGCTGAATTAACTTAAGACACCTGTATATGCCATTCATTCAGTATCCCCTGCAACTCCACTTCCCTTATAATTAATTCCTGGGCCAAATTTTCAGCCTAGTTAAGCCTGTAGGATACAATGTCTTTAAACACTGCTGTGGAAGCATTTTGGCATTTATATTATGCCCTGAATTTTAACTTCCATTACCTAAATGTGCCCTTTGCTTTTAAAAGGCTTTCAAGCCTTTAACAAAAAAATCATCTAAATTCACAACCTTATAATTACTATCACCCCATTTCTTTCAATGCCCCACTAAAACATATGCATATACTTTGAATAACACCTTCCTCTAAAACCAAATCACTTCCAGGTGAAATATTGCTAATTATGACACTAATACTTTCCAGGAGTATCATCCCCCTAATTATCACTAATAATATGATCCATCTATAAACCTTGATTAAATCATGGGGGTGGAGGGACAGATGGAAATGACATTATTGCTATAATTAAGCAAATTTAAATAAATGTCCTATGTTAGTTAATATTACTGTACATATGATAATGGTATTGTGATTATATAGAATAAGAATGCTCTTGTTCTATTCTCTTCGTGCCAAAATACCATGGGAGAAATGCCATGACACTTTAATTTACTTTTAGATATTTAGCACAAAAATAAGAGAAACTATGTATAGAGATGACTAGGCAAACTACAAAAGATTAGCAAATTTGGTGAAGGATATATTTGGTGGTTATTATACCACTCCTTCAATTTCCTGTAGGTTTGAAATCCTTGAAAATAAAATAAATCAGGAAAAAATATAACATCAAATAAATCCTAGAAATATTCTTAAAGTATTCAAAGAAATGAGAGATAACTCCTAGAATGAGAAATCAGAGGAAGTTTTAACAAAACTGACACATTTATACTGGGTCTTGAAAATTGTAAAATTTATACAGGCAAACATGGAAAAGAAAGGCATTCCAAGTGGCATAATGATATGAGCCAAACATCAAAATATAATGATCAATATTATTATTGTTATTATTATTTATTATTAGCAGTAATAGCTATATCTCATGACTATGACATTTAAGACACTAAAGAATTCAAAGGAAATTGAGATAAATTGGTCAATACCTTGAAAGAATTAGTAACAGTTTTGTTAAATTTCATTAGGTAGAAATAACATGTAATTTAAAAACAAGAGAATAATTTAAAGTCATCCAGGTAGACTATGAAGCCCTCAAGAAAGCCCCAAATATTTTATATATTAAGACTATGAAGCTAGAAATAGTCTTGAAGATGTCAGTTAGTACTATCCCAACAAGATAAGAATCGTGTAGCCACCAGCGAAATAGAATTTCTTTCTCAATTTTTAAAGCAGTAACTCTCCATCAAAATGTATACATTCTAATAAAAACTCCTTCAGATGTATTAGTGGTAAGATCCTGAGGACCTTAAATCTTAGTTTTGAGGCCAAAGATGTTTAGTTAGTTTCAAAGGAAAGAAAAGCAGAATGCACAAAAGTCTAGGTTCTAGAGTCCAGTATATGTCCAAATCTTAGCTCTGCAACAGTTTTGCTTAATATCCAATAAAGATGATTTTCACCTTTAAGATAAGGAAAATCACTCTAAATTCATGAAGTAGTGTAAACATTAAATATAGTAAGACATAATTCCCAGCACAGAGCAAATGCCCAATAGATATTAGCAGTTTTTTAAATGTTTTATCAGCTAATTAAAGATATCGAGGATAAAAATAAAAGCAGTGCTAAATTAGTGACTTAAGAAATAGTTGTTCATTATTATAGCTCATGTGTGATGAAGCTATAAGTTGTCTAATCTCAAATAGATGTTGTCAATAACATACGAGCTCACCTGGGGTGACTTGAGCAACTTGACTGCTCCTCACATCTTATCCTTCCCCTGGGACCAGTGAGAAAAGAGAGGCATGTCTTCTTTATGGAGATAAAATAATCACAGAAGAAAAAAATCTAATTATACCAGCATTTATCAAGCTTCCTTTTGAGCCATACTTGCTAGAATCCCAAAGACCAAATGAGATCACATGGCTGAACCTAACTTATTGTCTAAGTTAAATGACAAAGGTTAAGAATGTTGGGAGAAATCTGAAATTGAGAACATCATTATAGTCTACAAAAGAAAATAGACACCTATTTACCTTGAGAGAACAGAAGATTTTATGATAGAGTTGAAGTTTTTAAGTATATTGAAACCCCTCCTGTAAGATTCCCAAGAGAATCACTATATATGGTGATAAATGTTAACTAGATTTATTGTGGTGATCTTTTGTAATACATGCAAATATTGAATCAATATATTGTACAACTAAAACTAATATAATGTTGTATGAAAATTATACCACAATAAAGATAAATAAATACACACACACACACACACACACAAACATACATATATACATACTGTTTTTAAACCTCTCAAAAAATTCCCAAGAGAGTTTAGCATAATGGTTCAAAATCATAGAAAAGTGAAATACTAATTTATTTTTAGGTGTTGTTTCACATTTCCATCAACATAGTATGTGCTCTGAGAACTCTTTTGAAATGTGTGCATTGGGTGCAAAAATAATAATCTTGTAACACTTGGTGAAGTTGTCTAATGCATGTCTCCTACCCCTGCATGTGGTGAACAGAGGGCTATCCTTTACTTCACTACATTCGCCTTTTGGTGGTGCAACTTTTTAGCTCCTAAAGTTTCTAAAGAAAACAGTGTTAGTCAACTTGGACTACGATAAAATACCACAGACTGGATAGCTTAAAAAACAGAAATTCATTCCCTCGCAGTTCTGGAAACTAAAGTTCCATGATTAAGGGGCCAGAAAACTTCTTTTCTGGTAAGAGTTTTTTTTCTGTCTCACAGACAGCTGGCCTCATTCTCACTATATTCTCACATGGCCCTTTCTCAGTGCATGCATATGAAGAGAAAGACCCAGCCCTCTGGTGTCTTTTCCTGTGAAGAATCTATTCTACAGCCTCAGGGCTCTACCTCATTTAACCTGACCTCATTTAACCTGAATTACTTCTTCTTAGGTCCTATCTATAAATACAGCTACACTGAGAGGTCATCAGTACCTGAGTTTTAGGGGACACAAACATTTAGTCCATAACAAAAGCTAAATAGACAGTAGTGAAAATTGAGCAAACCATTCATTAAATTTAAAGATAATGAAGTACTAAACAGTTCTCAGAAGAATGCAAACAGATGGATCTACAACCAGAATGAGCAAAAGGAATCTGACCATCAGACTGTTTTTACATGGCCAGCAAACTAAGGGTGGTTTTGACATTTTCAAAAAGTTTTTAAAAATCGAAAGAAGGATAACATTTTGTGACATGTGATAATTATATGAAATTCAAATTTGAGTGTTCATATATAAAGGTTTATTGGAACACAGTACCTTTGTTCATGTATTGTCTATGGTTGTTTTGGCAATGTAGCAGGGTTGAGTAATTTCAGTAGAAATTGCACTTGGTGTTCTCATCATTCCACATTGCTGCCCAGTTCACGGCAAACTGCAGAGACAAGGTTGTAAATGGACCATCTCAAGTGCCATGAGTAACACCATAGGCCACCATATTTCATTATTATTTTGTCAGTGTATGCCCATCATGTCAAAACAAAGAGAAAAGAAAACTTCGAATGTCACATTTTTAAAGGCATGGTGGAATGTGCCTTATTTTATCAAATTTGATAACATTAGATTCCTGAAGGATTACAATAATCCATATAGGATAAGGAAGTACTACTAAGTATCCGGCACCAATTTGTCCCTGTTGAAATAAGACCAAAGAGCATTGCATTTATTACAAAATGACAGGATAGCTGTGCTAAAAGTCAACATTACTAGACTAGGCATTCATTACAATATTATGAATAGAAAAGAAATGGTTAACCCTGGCTGGTGTGGCTCAGTGGATTGAGTGCCAGCTTGTGGATCAAAGGGTCACCATATCAGTTCCCAGTCAGGGCACATGCCTGGGTTGCTGGCCAGGTCTCCAGAAGAGGGGGCGTGAGAGGCAACCACACATTGATTAGTTCTCCCTCTCTTTCTCACTCCCTTCCCCTCAGTCTAAAAATAAATAAGCAAAACCTTTAAAAAGTTTTTTAAAAAAGAAAAAAATAGTCAGATAAATTAGAAAATTTAATGTAGAAAAGCTTAGAACTGCATAATTTCTTTACAAAAAGAAAAGAAAGAAGGGAGAAAGGAAAGAAGGCAGGGAGAAAGGAAAACAGGAGAGGAAGAAAAGAAAGAAAAAGAAAAAAGAGCAAAAGAGGGAAAGAAAAGAGAAGGGAAAAAAGAGGGGAAAAAATGAAGCTGCAGGTGCAAGTGGCTCTTATGATTAATCGGAAGCAGCTCCAACATACCATTGTTAAATCCCATTAAAATTATCAGCAGCAGAATGCTAAGAGTTGTAAATTATCTTTGAACTGGTAGGATGGGTTTATAGCTAATTAGTGTATATTTTCAAATTTGACTAGAAGCATCTACTTAGAGTCCAAAGAGAATATATTAAAATATTACCATTGGTTTTCCCTTTGAAAATAATAGTTAATATATTAGCAACTAAGTTTTAAAATACTAAGTATCTTAGTTCTAAGGTATAAACCAGTATATCACATATCAAAATGAAGTCTTTGTAATTCCTATTACATATCCTGCACCTTTAAAATATATGTTATATTTAGCCGTAAATCTTTTCCTAGATATATATTATTTATAGTGTGAATTTCCAAAAATGGATGTGTAGATAATCTTATAGTTTGGCTATGGTTGTACAGAGGGCTTAGCATATTCCCTAAATAAATTCAAATGTGTTTTTAAGAGTGAGTGTTTTCTTGCGTCATCACTAAGTCGGCTGTTTACATAAGAAAGACTGTATTCTCGCACAGGAAAACTGCTGCTTTCAGTCGTTAGCTATAGGTGATATCAAATGCAATGCCTTGGAATTTTGTTTAAATCATGAGGAGTAAAGTACAGTATTAAAGCCAAGCGCTAATTTTGGTAGACAGACAGTAGGACAAGGGCAAATTAAAGTAATCATTTTCTCGAGGTTCTGAGTCAGCATCTGCCCCCTTAGATTATTTTGCCTGGGTTGATAGATGATTTCCGTCAAACATCAGGTATGAAGAGTATGGGTCTAAGACTCTGAGAGTTTCTAATGAAGATAATATTTAATCTTAGGTGATCAGAAAGCAATTAAAATTAGTTACATGTTCTCTTAAAAGTAAATGCTTGTTATATATGGAGGACAAGGTCACAGGAAAAATTCTCTACAAAATCAAGACACAGAGAAGGTTGACAAGGCAAATCCAAGCAACTTTCCTTACAAAATAATAATAATAATAATAATAATTAATGATAATGGAAAAATAGTAATAACAACAACAACAACAGAGGGTCTTCTTTATTCTTCTGATACTTAAAAACACGTTCCCAAAGTTCTCTGTATTTATTACCTGAAGTAGCAAGTCCTACCAGCCTTCAGGTTATCTCCTTGACCTGATTTTAAACTTCATGCGTGCAATTTTCTTAACACTGGAGTCCCAGGCCTTAGCATAGTACCTAACACAAAATAGTACTTGAATATATTCAATTCATTCAATCTCTCAATAAACATTTGATAGGCTACCATGTTCTAGGTGCTGTGCTATGTGATGCAAATAAGTCAATTTCCAAAGGAGAAAAGATGTATGTGTATATTTTAGTTTAAGAAATAGATAATCCAAAGTTAAAAAATAATGGCTTGGAATCTTGTAGTAAGTTCCACAAGGCTGATATGATAAAGAACAATGCCAGGTGGGCTGAATGGCTTGGTTTGGTGTTAGCAGTATGCTCAAAGAATTGTTTTCTCAAGAATTGGAATAATCCATACAAAACAGGCAGGAATTAATATGCTCCCCTCTCATTTATTCAGCAAGGAAACAGACCCAAAATCCCAATGGCAAAGTTCTGAAGAAGTTTTTGTTTTGAATGTTTTTGAAAAAGTTACACAGTTTTAGTTTTTGCCCTATCAAAGCATATATTTGACATGAATTTTGGAAAGTATGGTTTTAAAAACTGCAATTTAATATGTAAAAGAAACAAAAACTATTTATCAAATAAAATATAGTATTTATATACATGCATTAGAAAAAATTTCTGAGCTGTAATTCAGACACAGATAATGCCTTCTTTTATCTACCAGAGAGTATGTTTTCTTATTGCTATAAGTATATTCTGTGATATCATTAGGCCAGGGAGAATATACTGGATTTTTATTGCTGGAAGCTTAAACTATTTGGGAAACCTTTTTTAAGAGAAGTGATTCAAAATTACGAATATAAGATTACCAGATGCCTTCCCAGGGCCTTGGGAGAAATATTACAAATTTGGGGCAGCCAATCATATTCTTCATTTATTTTATGGAGAATCAGGGTTGTCAGATATAGCAAATAAATACATAATACCCAGTTAAATTTGAATTTTATATAAGCAAAGAATACATTTTTAGGGCTTTTTATAAAGCATGGGGCATACCTCTACCAAAACAACAACAACAGAAGGTATTGTTCCTCTGAAATTCAAGTTCCACTGGGTATCTGGTATTTTATTTGTCAAACTTAGAATGAGTTGGTGAATCTAATACTTCTTATTGGAGGAAGGGCTAGACATAGAAAAGCAATATTTAAACTAGATTAGTGGAAATTAAAGAGATTAAAAAATCACTTTGTTTTGAGAGACCATTCTCCATGGGTCTCTCACCTTTCTGTACGTCTATGCATTAACAGCTAGTATCCTCCAGGCTATTGTTTCAAAGTTGTTTGTGTAAACAAGCAGCTTTGAAAGAGAGGTTTCTTTCCCTAGAGCTTATTTACTTACATTCCAAGGAAATAAAGATGTATTTTTCTAGAGTGGGATAATGAGTAGGTTTTGATAGCATTCTCTTAGATAGTATCAGAGCTTCCTAATTTCTAAATTCCTGTTTTGCAGCACACCCTTATTCACCAACTACTGTTTCTAGGGTACTGAATGGATTCTGTTTGGCATACCATACAGAATGTTCCTACCTCAGCCCTTTAAATTTTTCTTAATATGGTAATTTGTAATAAAAACAAACTGTATAACCCTAACACACAAGCAAGCACGGGTGTACACATATACACATCACTGCTGCAAGAATCATCTTGGCATTTCCGCTGTTGTTGTCACTTCCTTTTACTGACCAGTCTAGAACAATAAAATGCCCACAACTTAAACAGCAAAAAATCAGAGGCTTGACCTCAGGTATAACAGTTTGGCAGCTGGCTTAGTTTATTCTGGATTTTTATTTGCATTTTGGATATAAGTCTTGTGTCTCTTACTAGATAAATAGCACAAGATCAGATACGTACAATGAATTCTTGAAGTTCCAGTACTAGCACTGTAAATTACATTTGATAGATGTTATTGCTTAAATATTTGAATGAGCTCTTTTCCTTCACTGTATTTTTTGGCAATTTTGTACACAGTTGAGATCTTGTTTCAAAGCTTCCAAAGTGGCTTGTCTCATGTACCACAACATAAGCAAGCATTTTTAAAAAGCTTATCAAAATTGGTGAATTTTTGTGCAGCAATTTTAATACTGAAGATGGAAGACTATATGCAACATTTTGGCATATTATGCTTTATTATTTCAAGAAAGGTAAACATGCAACTGAAATGCAAAAAAAAAAGTTTTGTGCAGTACATGGAGAAGGTGATGTGACTGATTGAATGCAAACTGACAGTGAACAGAGAAGAGAGGGGAGGGGAAGTCAGGGGGAAATAGGGGAAGGGTGGTCAGGGAACACAAATAGGAGACTCATGGAAGGAGGGATTGAGGGTGGGGGAGGGGATGGGAGGGGCAGCGTAGTGGTGGGGGGAAAATGGGCAAAACTGTACTAGAACAACAATTTTTTAAAAAGACAAAAAAAAAGTGGTTTGTGAAGTTTCTTGATACTATTGACATTTTGGCCAAATAATTCTTTGCTGTGGGGCTGTCTTATGCTTTGGAAGACATGTAGCCACACTCCTGGACTCTACCCACTAGAAACAAAATAGTGGGAGATAGTCGACATACTCAAAACATCCATATCAATAACGTTATTGGTGAAAATGAAAAATGTGTCTTTTATTCTATGGGAAAAACTAAACTGACTTTTTGGCCAACCCAATGCAACACTATTAAATGTATTAAACTATGTTTAGTGGTTATAAATAAAAATTTTAGTTTTTCTATAATCTTTATGGAGCACACTTACAATGGAGCCCAGTACAAAACCAGTTCTCAGCAGCTTTCATATCCTACTTTCAGCTCATTAGTTACAATTGCTAAAAACAACAACAAAAGAATGAAATTATTGATTATACTAAAATAAAGGCAAAGCTCAAATCTTGCCACATGAGAACTCATTTGACTTATGTGGCTCTATATTGTCTTCAGCACTCAGTATACGTGGCTCTTTATATCACCCAAAATTCATTTTGCAGCATCATTTTTCAAGGATTTATGCAGCATGTCAAAAACCCACAAATTGAGCATAAATGCCCAGTATCCACCTCCTACCCAGCCGAAATATTTAACTAAATAGGTGACTCAGTGAGTACATAAATAGTTCACTTATGATTGTAATTCTGGTTGTGCATGAACAGGAAATATTTATTAGTTCACAGAGTCGAGATAGAAAATAAAATACCAGAAACTTAAAAACAAACCTAATGTAGAGTGGACTTTGCTAAAAGCTAGTATTCCTCATGCTTAGCAAAATAAACCTAATATATTCCTAAAAAGGCAAATTCTGTAAATAAAACAATATATTTTTCTCATTTATTATGTTTTGAAATAAAAATAATACATGATTCCTGATAAATGATCATATGGGTTTTCAGTTTCGCCTCATGCTGATCTCTATTAGAATTTATTTCTTAATATTATATAATACATTTTCCTTCAGAATTTTACAACCATGGCACATGAAAACAGAGTGACATGCATTGCCTTTGATATAATCATTAAGTTGTGTTTCTTTATTTTTAATATGAGATGTCAATTATTTTTAAATTTATTTTATTACTAGGTTCCATTAAAAATCAAACAATTTAAGATAATGCATTTTTCTGCTTTGAAGAATGTTGTTTTCAAACTTTAAGTTCACCCCAGAAGAAAAGGGTTGTATATCTGGTTATTTTTTAAAGTATTTATATCTGTTCCAATTATTTCAAAAACTTTGGCAGAAACATGGGTGCTTAGTTCAGCATCTTTCCACTTATTCTCCTAGAAAATACAAAAAATAAGCAAGGGAGAGAACAGGAAAAACAACCACCAAAAGAAAAACGAACCTAAGAAATCAATTTTAAAACACAACAACAAAAAGACATACAACAGTCAGATTCCAGAATAAACATAAGAGTTACCCCAAACAATGAAATCTGGTGCTAGTCTTGAGGAAAGAAGTGAAATTTTAAAAGCAAATAGAGTAGGGTAAGAGAGCTCAGCTGCATCACATCTGACAAAGTACCAGGAAATAAATACTGTCTGAAGGTGAGGACCCTACCCCACTGTGTGAATCATGTCTGTCTTTTGCAATAATGCATGCAGATATTGGGATGGGCAGGCCTGATGTAGGAAATACTTTTGCACTGGATTTACTTCGGAAAAGAAAAATCAGAGATCTTCCCAAAGTGTCACACAGAGAATGTAAATCTACCTGTGGAAGCAAAGAAGTAGCAAGCAAGACCACTGTACCCTCCATTCACTCATACAAACATAGAAACTTCTTGAAAATAAAATTAAAGTTTATCAAAATAGCTTTTATTTAATTGTGACTAAGAAAAAAGTAGTATAGATATAATCAGCTAAACTATCATGAGAAAAAAATATGTAAATGGGAATGAGACTCAAATCTTACCATTAGATGAAAAACATTTGCTATGAAGAAAGCTATTACCAAGCAGCAAGTGAAAAACTGTCAAACATTTATAATTAAGTAAACAATCAAACAAAGCATAAGTCAATGAAACACCATAATTCAGAAATATCATAGATGAGAGATTAATAAGAATAGTATAAAAAGATGAAATATATGAAGCACTCAACAAAGAAGGAAAGGGAAAATCTTTAACATGATTGACCTTGAAGGAGCACAAAGAAAAAAAAAGAAACCTGAGACAGAAAAAGCCATAACCATATATATTATATATAATAATGGTGCAATCATTCACTAGCCTCTCTAATGAAGAAAAATGGGGAACAAGCTCAAAATCACAAGCTCAAAAATTATTTGAGGGAAATAATTACAAAAATCTATTTTTCTCGACTATGCAAATATGCTTCTTCCTGAATATCTAGGCCAATAATTTATCAAAATATACCACACAAATGATAGAAGAGATAAACACATCAATTTTTGTGGCAGAATTTGAGAATGTTGTCAAAGAACATACATTCCCCAAAGCATCAGGCCCAGGTGAATTCACAGAAAAATATACATCCTGTCAATTAGAAAATTATAAGTAAACGGTTAAGACCATATAAAAATAAGAAACAATATCAAATTATGTGTAAGAACAAAATCTTTCATAAATCATTGCTTTTATGCCTCATAAATATTACACAAAAATAAAACTACAGATTAAATTATTAATGAGTAGATTTTTTAAAATTCTTAATTAAATTGTAATAAAGAAACCTAAGGTCACTTAAAAAATATAATGTATTATGATAAATGTGGATTATGCCTGAAATTAAAATATGGTTTAATGCATAGATTACCAATGGAGGGGTGTTGAGTGGGTGTTGATAGAGTGGGAGACAAAAAAGGCAAAAAATGTTTTTCATTATATGTTTTGTGTAGAATGTATGCTAACATTTCCTATTTCATAATTCTATTATTTCTATATTGATTATTGTTCTACAAGGAAGGGTTCTTCTGTTATTCTTTTTAGAATAATTATTATTTTTTTAGTTTATGGACTCATATTTTGGATTTTTTAAATGTATTATTTATTACCATCACTATGTACTTTACATATGTAAAATATATGAATGTATTTTTACATATTTTTTTAATCAAAAGTAGAGGGACTGAAATAATGAAAAAAAAACAATTGAATACAATTGAACTTAAACTTATTATTTTCTAAATATAACAAATAAACATAAGGATGGTATACTTTAGCCCCAGCTGATGTGACTAGTGGACTGAGTGCCAGTCTGTAAATCTAAAGGTCACTAGTTTGATTCCCACTCAGGGCGCATGCCTGGGTTGTGGGCCAGGTCTTTCGTTTGGGGGCGTGCAAGAGGCAACCAGTTGATGTTTTTCTTGTGCATTGATGTTTATCTCCCTTTTTTTCTCCCTCTTTTCCCCTCTGTCTAAAAAAATAAATAAAATCTTTCTTTTAAAAAATCGTATATTTTATTTAAAAGAAAGAAATTAAGAAACATTCCAAAATAATTATTATGTATCTTCCACTAACTCCGAAAAACTTATTCTCTAATATTTGAAATTATTTCATTTTGTACCTTAGTGTTTTTTCTGAAAAATTAATAAATAAAAATGTTTATTATCATTTAATGCTACGCATGCTTAAATATCATTTTTGAAATATAAATGTTAAAAATCAGAAAGTCATTAGTTACAAATCTAGTAACTTTTGTTTTAAGGGGTATATATCAAAAAAGGTAACATTTTTACAAACTATGTAAACCGATTTGATATTAATTAACATTTCAGTAATCAGGCAAATATTTTCAAGAAATGAAATTCAGGAATTTAAATGTCATAGTTTCCTTTTATTTGGTGTACGGTAAATCTATCAATATAGAATTTTATGGTAAAAGTTCTGGTGCTTAAACATGAGAGACCACAATGTGCCCTACTCATAGCACTGTTTTCTTATCAGTGATCTTCACATTGACTTTTTACAATTTTCTTATCTAATGTGTTGTTGTTGGTTTTGTTTTTTCTCTGGTTTTCTTATTTTGACTGTTTTGTATGTAAAAGTTTTTCACATTTATATTATTTATAAGTAAATATTTAGTATATAAAATATATTATATTTCAAGTATTATTTATATTTGAGAAAGGTCTAACCAAAATAAAGAAAAAATAAAAAACCCATCACCTTGATTCGCCAACATCTGAGTGTAATTTTTCCATTCCCAGCTTGTCTCACTCAATTCAGGCTCACCTTGTTTCAAGTGCTGAACAGACACATGTGGCTAATCACTACCAAAGTAAACAGCATAGTTCTAGAATCTTGCTATGGTCCAGGCAGAGAATGACAAAATGAATAACTTGACAATTTTCTGCCAAACATTTTTACATGGGTTACAATGCAGCCTTGTCTTTCACCCTAGTGGTCTAAAATATCTTATGAAATGGACTTCAACATTCTTACAAAATTAGTGAAAATACATAAAAGAAATGTATTAACATCCAAGCTATCCTGTGACCAAAGATGGTTAGTTCAGTCCAGAAAGGCAGACAGAGAGACTCTGATTTGTCCTTCATTGTCTTTGTTTCATATGTGTAATATTTTTCTCCCAAAGTAACCCAGAGCATCAAAATATGTCATTTACTGTCTTGGGGCCATAACTTTTTTTAAACAATAAATGTTCTTTTATGTATAATTAAAATTTCCATTGATGAATTCCATTTCTCAACTTGAGTTCCCCAAAAAATAAGCCCTAGGAAAAATACCTGTTTGCAATAGTTTATTTGGAAATGCTATCCTAGAGAGCAGGACTACATAGAAGGGGAAGTAAAGAGGGGTGGAGATATAGTCAATCCAAAGGTGTGATAATAGTTTGCAAACCTGTGAGCGAATGAATGGCTTTCTTCCTGCCAGTCTTTATAAGCAGTTTAATGAAAAGTATCGCACAACTATCCATCCAAAAAAGAAAAGAAGAAACATTTATCCATCCATCCTCATCAGCCATTCATCAGGGATGTTAACCACTTTGTGGGGGTTACTGTTCTTCCCTTTCTGGTTGTGAATGCACACAGTTCTGTGCAGAGAGAGTAGTCCCGGTCTCCCATTCTTATATCAGGGCAGCCCAAAGGGAAAAGTGGCTTGTTTGAAGTATGAAGCTGTCCAGTTTTACTTGCACTGTGCTGGACAAAGTTTATATAGAACTGGTCACTACTGAATTGGCTAGAGTAAATGATAGGCAAGAGAATTTTAAAATTGCACAGAAGCACCCCTAGGAGATATTTCAGGTTTAACTCCAGACCACCACAACAAAGTGAATTTTTAAATAAAGTGAGTCACATGAATTTCTGGGTATGCTAGTGAATATAAAATTTATGTTTACATTATACTATAGTCTATTAAGTATTCAGTAACATTATATCACTGAAAAAACATGCACATGCCTTAATTAAAAATACTTTGTCTTTAACATGCTAACCATCATCAAAGCCGTCTGTATGTCCTAGTCTTTTTGCTGGTGGAGGGCCTTGCCTTGATGTTGATGGCTGCTGGGGGGTAGCTGCTGAAAATGTGACACAGGGACATGAAGTGAGCAAATGCTATTGGAGAAATGGTGCCAATAGGCTTGCTCCATGCATGGTTCCCACAAATCTTCATTTTGTAGAAAACACAAAACCTGCAAAGTATAGTAAACTGAAGGTCAGTAAAATGAAGTATACCTGTATAAGTGTTTTAGCTTTGTTTTCTTTTCCTGGGACAAGGATTGCTTTCGAAGCAAAGGGACCACTCTGTAAAGTACATGATTTTCTAACCATTTTGCTGTACATCTGAAAGTATTACAGGATAATATTGAATGTAAACTATAATCAAAAATATAAATAAACTATTGCTACATGAAAAAAATGTTTCAAGTTCTTAGAAAAAGAAAACCTATTAGAGTATTCGAGGTGTGTTTTCTAAATTTTCTCCATATGAATATCTAAAGATTGTAGGACAAAATTCATTCAAAACTCACAAGTAAACACCCTGCCCCTATCAACTATTGTTTATATCTATCAGTTCCAACCATCTATAATAAACATGAGTGATTAAATGCCTCTTCTCACCAAGGATGTGAAGATTTGAAACCAGGGCAGCTGTTGGTGTGTGTCTTCTGATCCTTATTTAAAAAATAAAAACACTTAGTTGTAATTATAATATACAATGAAAAGCAATTAGTTCCTTAGTTAATTCAGAGGGTTTGAGGTAATCTTTAATATCCATTTCTGTTTTTATTCTACTCAATATTCTCTTGAAAACTGATCCAGATGAAATGCTTCTCAATCACTTTTAGAACCTCAATTATTATGTCTACTTAACAGTTAACTTTTAACAATATACTCATTTTTAAATCTAGTTGTGTGACATTTAAGTTTCATTAAGGTGGCACCCATATTTTTTCATAATCTATCAGAAGAACCTGCTGTCAAAGAACTTCAGAAGCTTAGAATTCCAGAAACAGATGTAAGATTGTTTTGAAGTCTACCACAGTGCCTACGTACATAGCCTACCTTACTTATTTTTTAAGTACATTTGCTCGTGCCTGTGAACCATGCTATTTTACACTCTGCTTTATTAGTTAAACAATGATTAGAGTTGGAAGAATGCTAAAATTATGTTCATGCTACCATATTTCTTATTTAAAAACCCATATTCTTGATTTGGTATATCTTTAAATTTAAATTCAAAACTTGAATAATTGAAACTGAACTTTTATTTCAATAGTGCTACCCCCATCCTCCTGCCAAAAGATCAACATTAAAACTTTTATTCTGCTTCTGTTGAGTTCTATCTTGATTGAGGAGGCAGATATTGCTCATCTACGCACAGAGCTTTTGACATTCAAAATAATTGGAGCAAATGAATATGATTTTTTTCAAATGCTACATGTATATTATCTTTACTTTAAGACCTAAACTGCTTATGCAATCAAGAAGCTAAACCTTTTATCAGTTCAAAAATACAGTGAAAGTATTAGCAAGTAGATAATGAAAACAAAATTGTCTGAAAGTTAGCTACCTTTGAATTACTCAAAATATGCTAAGTGGAACTTAAATTTTAGGCCAAGATAATTTTTAAAAAATTTTTTTCACTTCATTTAACTCAAAACAATTGAAAAAGTGACATATTTCTTGAAGTATGACTGAATATTTGACTCAATGTGCATGTGTGTATGTTTTTCAAGGTTAAACCTAAACAACTCACTGAATACTGAGCTTTAAGAGAAAAGGAATATTCAGAAATACACAAGTTTTAGAGTAGGGGAGAAATCCACAGACCAGAAGTTCCATGTAAACAGATCATTCTTGCTCTATGTGACACCGTGTTCACAGGGCCTAGAGTAATGGAAGCGTGATAGGTACTTTGCATATATTTATTAAATAAACAAATGAATTATTTCCTCATTTTCTCATTCATCCATTCAATCATGGATTTACACAGATATATTGCGGTGTTATTCTTTGATATTGAGGAAAACCCTGGACATACAAAGATAAAAATTTCTCTCGACTCTCTTGTAAATAATCTCACAGTTTTTAAAATAGATTGGCATATACTGTTATAAATACTATAATGTGGTAATAGGCTTCTAACCAAGAAGCTATTCTGCAAGCTTTTTCAATGTACTTACTGCAGTATTAACGGAGAGGAAATGCTTGCAATGTGTTCAAATATTGCAGTTACAAAGATTTTATTCTAGTAGGTCATTGGCAAAAATATTAAAACAGAAGAATGGGGGTGAGAGTTATGATGTGGTGCAATATTAAGGACATTCAACCACCTGAGGATCTTTACAACAGGCAAAATTTAAAACGAACTTCTGTGGGTGTATTATACAAAATGAGGTGTATGGGGGGGAGCCACAAAAACCTGAAATTATCTCCTGGAGGGTGGCCCCTTGTAGTACCTGCCTCCCCTGCTGGGTGAGTGTTCTAGGAACCCATCTGTATCAGTGTGCCATCTGGTTTTGTTGTTAGAAGCTGCTTTCTGCTTCAGTGAACTTTTTTTTGAAGGCTCTTTAAATGGGTTTGCCCATTTCTTGATGGGAAATTTATGAGCACACCTGCCCATACCACGCTGAGTGTTCAGCAGTTTTTGACCAAAAATGGCATGACCCCCATGCCCCACCCTCCCTATTCACCCAATCTCCCCTCGAGTGACCTTTTTTATTTCCCTGGGTGAACAAAGTCTTCAAAGGGAAACATTTTGCCAAGGTGGAAGAGGTGAAAATAAAATGGCAGAAGCATTGAAATGCATCAAAATTGACAAGTTCCAAAACTATTCTGAGCAGTGGAAAAAAGTCTCGATAGGTGTGTTGCATCAAAAGGAGAGCACTTTGAAGGTAGCTGAAGTTTAAAGATGTAAGAATAAACACACAATTTCTTATAAATAAATTCCAGATTTTATTCTGTCCCCCTTTCTATATTAACACACATTGGTATAGAAATCAGGTTTATTTGATCTCCTCTTTGCATTTGTCAATTAATAGAGAAACTGAAGCATAGTTCCATAAGGAATAGCATCTATTTATATATTGAATAGTTTGGAAAAGCTGGTTATATATAAAATAAAAATCTCTGGGAAAATTGCAGCTAAAACCTCTGGGGTTTTCTTTTCAGCATGATGTGATACAAATTTATAACTTATAGGGAAAAAAATGACATCATATATTGAAGAAAAGCAGATCATTGAAATAGTCATTGTTGAAAAAAATGTTAAAAATTTAGTACTTGCTTATTTATCTCCTCTAAATGGTAAACTTTTAGTTATCTTCCTAAAATAATGAAAGTAGTTAGGGAGAAAATCATATCATTTTGTGTTTCTTAAATTAAATTTATTGGGGTGACATTCATTAATAAAATCATATAGGTTTCAGATGTACATTTTTATGATACTTGATCTGTATATTGCACTGTGCGTCCGCACATAAAGTCAAACAATCTTCCATAGCCGTATATTAGGCTTCCCTCCACACTCTACCCCTACCCCCTTCCCTCCAGCAACCACCACATTGCTGCCTATATCCATGAGTTCCAGTTTTACAGCCCACATATGAGTGGAATAATATGACTCTTAGCTCTTTCGGACTGACTGATTGTTCTTACAATAATATTCTCAAGGTTCATCCATGTTGTTGCAAGTGGTAGTATTTCATCCCTTTTATGGCTGAGTAGTATTTCATTGTGTGTATGTACCACATCTTCTTTATTCTATTGCCTATCAAAAGACACTTTGGTTGTCTCTATGTCTTGGCCACCATGAACAATGCTGCAATGAACATAGGGTTGTACATATCTTTGGGGGCTACATGTTTTCAAGTTTTTCTGGTAGATACCCAGAAAAGGCATTGTTTGGTCATATGGTAAGTCTATTCTTAAGTTTTTTTTGAAGCACTTCCATGCTGGTTTCCACAGTGGCTGTACCATCTACATTCCCATCAGTAGTGAATACGAATTCTCTTTTCTCCCAAACTTCAACACTTGTTGTCACGTGCCTTATTGATAATAGCTATTCTAACAGGTGTGAGGTGGTATCTCATGGTAGTTTTGATTTGCATCTCCCTAATAGCTAATGAATTCAAACATCTTTTCATACATCAGTACCTGTTTACCATTTGTATATCTTTTGGGGAGAGGCGTCTGTTCAGGTCCCCTGCCCATTTTTCAATTGGATTGTTTGTTGGTCTTGAGTTTCATGAGTTCTTTAAATATTGAATATTAAACCTACATTGAAGCTATTGTTTGCAAATATCATCCCGCATTTGGTCACTTGCCTCTTTGTTTTGTTGTCAGTTTCTTTTGCTAGCAGAAGTTTTTTAGTTTAATATAGTCTCATTCATTTACTTTTGCCTTAAATTCCCTTGCCTTTGGGGTCAAATTCATAAAATGTTCTCCACATCCAAGGTCCAGTCTTTTTGTCTATTTTATATTATTATGGAAGTATTTATCATTATCAGATATTAAAATATGACCATATAATTTATACGTTTAAGTGTAAAGTTAAGTTTTAAATATACAATTAATCCAAGATGGCGGCAGAGTAGCTGGCAGCTCTGTTCGTCCGCTCTCAGACACAGACTGGATTTGAAGTCAGAACACAGAGTGAAGAGTGAGTGAAAGCATCTACGACTGAGCGTGTACACAGACGAGAGCGTGGGGAGTGCACAGGAGTATGAAAGAACGGGCCCGCCGGCGGGGCCCCCAGGGGCTGATGGCCGGGGTTTTCTAGGGCAGCCAGGAGCCTATGGCCCAGATGTTTTAGGAGGACAGCTACTGCTGCCCAGCCCAGCACTGCTGGCTGCACAGAGTTGAGGAGGCTGTAGATTGGTGCAGGACCCACGAGCTACCAGGGTGACAAGAGAAGGCGTGGGAGGTGCAGGCTCCAGAAACACCACGGCAGGCGCAGGTATGCCTAATGCTGAAAATCTCTGGAGGATGTGAGGTTAGCACACCACCACCACCATGTGTTATTGGATAGCTTCAGGGCACTTCCCAGCACCATTTAAGAAAGATTCAGAGAGAAACTTTACCTAAAACTGTCAGAATCTCTGAAAGGCGGGGGGCCAACCCTGACCATGAGCAATTGTGAATTTGGGGGAGGAGGAGCAGTGTGGAGTACAGGACCCCCCAGGGACCCGTGCTACAGCATGGGGATCACAGAGAAAATCTTTTAAAAGGGGAGCTCAACAGGGACCTGGGCTGGCATGCCTGTGCACACAGGTGGGGTGCAGCGGCTTTGCTAACCAAAATCTGAGAGGCAGAGAATGCACTGAAGGGACAGGAAGGCCTGACCCAGCACGGTTCGCAAATAGAGGGCAGCTTAGAATTGGGACTTCAGGCCAAACCTCCTGTGAGAGAGCAGCAGGCTCAGGTCTGGAAGGCAGGAGCTAAATGCCTGCGATTTGCTACAGACAGCCATAGGCTTTCACACACAGGCGAACCCAAGCCCCGCCTAGCAGATTACAAGCTCCAGGGATTGGTGAGGTCAGGCGCAGGAGTTTCCTGCTGCGCACATTTCCTCAGGGGGAAGATAGAGCCGTTCACCAGACGGCACTCACCAGACGCTAGGTACGGCACAGACACAGCTCCTCATGCCTCAGTTTACTAAACCCGGCAGATGCAACAAGGTACTATCTTCTGTCCTGCATAGATGTTTAACATTCATGTCTTGTCCTTCAAGTTTGGGCATAATATGGAACCACGTTTTATAATATAGTTTATTTCAAATTTCATCTATTGCTTGTCCCTTCCTTTATTCCATACTACCTCATTCCTACCTGTTCATATTTCTGTTTCAAATTCTATTTTCTCTCTTGCTACCACTTGCTTCTGTTCTATCCTAGTACTATCGCTTGCCCCTTCAACCTCTCAAAACCAGTGATGATTGTCATTAGTCAGCTCACGTTCCTTCTCTCGTCCATAAAATGCCCTTATTTTCTCTGTCTTTATCAGTCTTTGCTCATAGGTTGTGGATAAAGTGGTTATTGTTTCAGTTCTTCAATCTTATTACTAGATCATGACTATCTTTGTATTGCAAATCTCAAATTTCTCTGTTCCCCAGTCCTACTTCATGTTGCCTTCCTCCTGCCCTTCCCTTTTTTCGTTTTAAATGTTAATTTTCCCCTGACTTAGCCAGGTTTTCATCCCACACTTTTAGTATTCCTTCTCCCTCTATCCTCTCAAAATAATTTCTTTTCCCTCTAGACGTCTCTTAAGCTCTCCTGTCTTTCCTGTTGCCCTCTTATTCTCATATTACCTATATAGATCTTACCTCACTGGTTTTTCATATTAACATTGTGGAGCTTTTTCTACAGTTAGGTCTATATTATTTAATATATGAAATAATATGTAGAGTAGGGTGACTCAGTCAGAGACTGAACCACTGAGTCCCACAGGTCTCCTACCACAGAAGATCACACCACAAAGACAGGGAGTCAAAGCAGATCCATTTAAAATACAGAAACAAGCAAGAAGAGTCACCTAAAATGGGGAGACAAAGGAACAACCCCCAATCAAAAGGAAAGGAAGAATACCCAGAAATACTGCTAAATGAAATTGAGGGATTCTTATGCCACACAAGCTTAAAATTGTTGATATAAGCATATAAAAATATATCCTTAGAATAGAAAAGGTCACAATGTTATGTTTCAGATATTTTGTTATCGTTAGACATTTAAAGAGTTAACTACCTGGTGTTGGTATCAAAACATATTATATTAATATATCTAATTCATAAGCATAAGCAAAAATTCTAATAAATATTTATTAAAGTATATGTTATCATTGCTAAAACAGAATGTTAGCTTTCCTTAGTACATGATAGGAACCCATTAAATAGTGGAAAAAACAAACCAGAGTATCAATAAATGTGAATAGTGCGTATTTTTAAATTTTCATTCTTAAAAATATAGTATCTCCTAACTCAAAACCTAATTGTGAAATCATAATACATTCGAATTTTAGGAGATTCCATGAGGTATCTTAATGTATTTTAATTCCATACATTAAAATAGCAAAAATAAATGTGGTTAAACATGCCATTTCATTCAAAATCATGCTAGGCATTTAATCTTAGATAACTTTTACATTTAGAAAACATTTTAGATAAAATAATGCCTTATATGGGGCTGGTAGTTGTTTATAAACTCCATTGATCATATTCAGATGAAAAAAAAATTTACTGCCACTGATAAAATGTATGGTATTTAACAATATTACCATGATTTTACCTGTTCTGAAATTTTATATTTGTATGTTTATTACTGAAGTTTCAAGTTTAACTTGAAGTTTCAAAAAGTAGGGCAAGGAATAGCCAGTCTCTCAAAGGAATCTCTAGGGCATAACCTTTCTCAGCTTCATGCTTTTATTCTTATAATCAGAGACACAACTGAATCAGCACCTGCTGACAACTGTGCTTACACAGGATTCACAGACACTGTCCAGAACTAGACTAAGAGAGCAATGCTGACATAAGACATGTAGGATTTTCTTTTAACTAGTTTTCTTCATGTTTGTCCATTTTGTCTTTCTTGTTTGATCATTAGTCTTTGTTCAAGAATGTTAGATAATCAATGAAGGCAGAAAAGCCAGGAACCCATAGTTACTTAGTCAAGAAAAATGTCTATTAGACAACATCAGCACAAATTAACATTTTAAATAGCTTCTCTGAAAAGAGCTCACTGGAAAAATAACCATTGTCGATGATAGACCTGGACTTTACACACACAGTAAGTGCTTGATAATTGTGTGTACACAGTGAAGGTAGAAGGTCACCATAGGACGACCCAAGAAATGAAATTTATTTCTGTGACTTGAATTAGACACTAAAAATTAACTTAATTGATATATAATGGCTCTGTGGCTGAAGATAGGTTGTAATATTAGAGCATTTCACATGCAAAGATATATGAATAGAAATTAAACATAAGAGAGGGGATTTATCTTTTTATATTATCTTTCCTCTAAGTACCCACTATTCTGACATGTAATAACATAGATTACTTTTCTTGCTTTTAAATTTTGTAGGAATAGAAACATGCATTCATAACATTTTGCTTGGCTGCTTTTGTGTAACATTTTATATGTGAGATTCACTCTAACTGATAGCAGTGATTCATTTATAACTTTACCTGTTCTGTTGTTGATATACATTTAGACTGTTTGCATTTTGGAACCATGACAAAGGATGATGCTTTGAAAAGTTGTGTACATGTCTCATAGTGTGCAGGTGTACACCTTTCTGTTTGGTTCATAAGTAGGAGTAAATTTCTAATCCCTGGGGCCCCTTCACTTTAACATTTAGTAAACTCTGCAAAATAGTTTCTCGTTGTAGTTACGACAGTTCATACTGCCTCAGGCAGTTGAGAAAACTACTATTTCAAAATCTCACTATCACTTGGGATTCTTTACTCTTAGAATTTTACCCATTTTGATGTAAATAAAATCCTATTGCATAGTGTGTTATTTTTGTTTTTCTCTTATACTAATGAACTTGATTTTTTTATGGTTATTGGTCATTGTGTGTAGTTAGTTTTGAAGTCACCGCTCAAATACTTTGGTCATTTAAAATAACTATAGTTTTATCTTCTTCTTGATGTTTACATGTAACTTGATATATATATCTTGATGTATATATATTCATTGAGACATGTGTATAAAATTGCTCTGCTATTATAGTGGACTTATTTTATTTTCTTTTTAATTCTGTTGTTTTATTCTTTACATATTTTGGGGTTAAGTTACTAGGAGCTTAGATATTTAGTATTGCTATATCTATCTCTCTGTGAATTTATCATCAGGAAATGTTCTTTCCTGGAATGATGTTATTTCCCAGGAGAAGAGTGTAGTATACACTTTCAAATTTTAAATCTGCTTTATCTTTATATATTACATCATGTCTCTGTTGCTTAATATTTTGTAATATGCCTTCCATCCCTATGTGCAGATTTTGTCACTGTTGCTTTGTTCTTTGTTTAGTTTTGACTGGTTTTTATTCAGTTTGCTCATCCTTGACTTATCTGTAGTTCATCACTCATTTGAAATGAAGATAGCTTTTGTTTTGATGTCATATTTTATCAAATGTGTTAATAACAATTTTTAAAAATTATTTGAGAACATATTATTATGTGGTTATTTCCTTTAATAATTTATATTTTATTTTATGCTTTAAAAATTGTTGTTGTCAGGAGAGGTCTAACACTTCACCAGATTGCTAAATAAATAAAAATCCTCCAAGCAGCCCCAAATGCTTAGCTTAACTCAATGGTTTTCTTTTCCCTGAACCTACTCCCATAATTCTTCATTATTTTAGTCTGCTGCCTTCAATCATATTTCCCCTTCTTTTTTTTTAAGCTCTGAGAGTTATTTTCAAAGGAGAGATTGACCTGACTTACTCCATCCAATGTTGCCAGGAACTAAACGATTTCATTATATTTTCACATTCCTCACTCACCATACGTGAGAAAATTATTTGTTTTTGAACCTCATCCATATTCCTGAATTCTCTTACTCTTTTCAAAAATATTGAGCTGAGCATGCGGAGAGGTAGAATAGGGTAAAGAGGGATATAAATGTTTATCGAAGGAGACCTGACTTAGGGTGGTATACCCACAATATAATATATAGATGATATGGTATAGAATCGTATACCCAAAACTTGTATAATTTTATTAACCAATGTCACCCTGAAAAATTCAGTTAAAAAGTTTCAGGTGACTCTTTTGGACTTTCCAGGGATAGAATTATCGATATCTAAAGAATAATATTTTTCTCCTAGTCACATTATATAATATATTTCAAGATGTTTCTTATGTGGAATTGCTTTGGTGAATTTTGTTTTTTTTGTAGTTTATGTAAAAATTTATTTAACCAAAATGTAGAAGAAGTGATATCATTACATATGACACAGTTGCAAGAATCTAAATGAAAAGTGTGGGTTTTATTCAATTATACAATTTGCTAGCGAGTCTCCTGGGTAGTGTGATGTGCAATAAATCAGAGTGGGGGGCCAAGGATCTGGGTAAGCTAGGAGCAGGGTGGTTTTTAGTCAGAACTGTAAACTTGAGTTGCCCCCACACTGCTGGGGAATATGGAATGTTTCAGCTGAGATGTTAACTGAAAAAGCAAAAATATAACAGAACCAAATGTGCAGCCCATGTCTCTAAAATACTCCATATCCAGTTGAATCAGGAGTTTCTTGGTCTTTCATTAACTTGGTCCTGACAAAGGAATTAAAATCCTAGATAAGTAAATCTTCAATTTACCATTCCCTAAAGTACAGAGGAGATGAAGTTTGGACACTTATTTTATCTCTGCTGCCAGAGAGGCCCTTCCTGCTTAATATTTAATGGAAAAATGTTCTTGCTATTTATTGACGGCCAGCAGTCTTTTTGATATGGCTTCCTGAGCAGGACTGAATTCTACCATATTCATTCTTGCTGAGTGGATGGCCTCATATCAGAGTAAATGTTATGACTATTTCTCTAATATTCTCATGCTGACTCTTCAGAGAATGTTAGTTCTTCACCCCAGGGTGTGGAAAAGAGAATGCTCAGGTTAATCTGTCTATGGTTCATGACTTCCCACAATAGCCTAACCCTCTTTTATTTCCCTGGATGGAAAATCTCCATCCATTTCAGTGTGATGGTCCCTGGCCTCCTGTAGTGCATGCGTTAGAGGTCTAGAGGTCCTGTTCTTCAACCTTTTAAATTAACCAGTGACTAGATGTTAGAGCCTGTGCTTTTTAAAGTGTGGGTTTGTCTAATCTTGCAGAAGCCAAATGCCTTCTCTATTAAGAGACTAATGTTCAATAAGAAGCACCCTGCCTAGTTTAGAAATAAATGTAATTTAAGAATAAAAGTAGAGCTGAAAGATTTGGTCCCATTTGGGAAAAAGAAAAAAAGAAAAAGAAGAAGGGGTTAGAGTTACTTGGTGCTCAAAACTTTCCTGATAGAAAATATTTGATCAGATATTCATAATTTCTGCGGATGTAGTAACAAAAGACACATCTTACACGAGAAAAGGAAGACAAGGAGATCGGGAGCAAAACCCTTTGGTTTTGGTTATATACAGTTAAGTTCATTTAGTGTCTGATCCACTGTCTGATGTAAGCCCATGTTCTCTTCTTTGTCCTGGACAAGTTTTTCTTCCAGGTCATCAATTCTTTTCCAGTTTTGCAACTGTTCTCTCTGAAAATTCAGCACGAATCTCAGCCTCTTTCAGTTTATCAGACAGAAGTTTAATTTCTTCTTCATCCTTAACCCTTTTTTCAGAATACTTCACAGAAGCAGCCTCCAGCTACTTCAGGTTGTTAGTGACATTCTTGAGCATTTCTTTCAGGTCACCACATTTCACTTCAGGCACCTCAGCACGCTACTCTGCACTCTCCAGCTTGCCCTTCAGGGTGACCAACTTAGGAGGTACCCCCTTGTATTCGTGGTCAGCCTCCTCTGCCAAGTGCTTGGCTTCCTTGAGCTGCATCCAGGATCTCCATCTTCTCCTCATCTTTCATGGCCCACTTTTCTATCACTTTCATTCCTCTCTGGCTCTCAACGGTAGATTTTCTGCTTTCTCTAGCTTCTGCAGGGCTGTGGAGTGTCACTCTTGAGCCCTGGGCAACTCCTCCTCAATGAGCTGGATGTGTGGATTGAGAGCTGCTATATCACCTTCGCTTTCTCGTCTGTTACCCCAGTCGCCTAGTTACCTCTGCCGGTCCTGCACAGGGTCCTCCATCTGGTCCACCTGCCGCTGCAGCACCTGGTTCTTGTGTTTTATGGTCTCCAGGGAGTTGAGGCCAGCCCGTGGGCTGTCTGCTTGGCTAGACTTGGTGGAAAGCTGCAGCAGCTGTGCCCCAGCCCTCGCGCCTTTGCTTGCCTGGCTAGTATTTCTTAAATACAATTTTAAAACACTGGTGAAAATGGAGATCATTGTACAGGGTCTGTCTAGAAGATAGCCAGCCATGCAAAATGAAAAATAGAGGCATTTATTGAAGAAGATACAGGATACAAGAAACATTGTACATAGGATAATGATGCCACAGTCCCCTTCAAAGTAGGCACCTTGGGACCTCACACAGTTCTCCCAGTCGCCATCAGCTGCCCTGTTGTAGTCTCCTGAATCTCATCAACTCTGAAATCTCTTCCCTTTAAAAGGTGATTTTAATTTTGGGAAAAGCCAGAAGTCACAAGGTGGCAAATCTGGGCTGTAGTGGGGGCAGTGAGTCACCTTGGTGATCTGACATTTTGCCAAAAGACTCTGCAAGAGACATGACGTATAAGCAGGCACAATGTCATCATAAAGCTGCCAATCATCAGTTGCCCACAGTTGCAGCCTTCTGACTCATCCCAATATTTTCTGCAAAGGAATGTTCAAACTTAATGCAAAATTTGATGCAGATTTGTCACTATACTCACTCAGTCATTTTGAATGCAATAGCCACACAGCACACATGCTCACTCAATGTCATCTACCACCCCCACTGACTAGTACAGTGAAGTCATCATTGTTTACACATGCATATTCCAGCCCATTCTCCTTGGCTGCCAGATTACATCAATATTGATGTTGCACAAACTGTTCTCATTATATTAACAATGGTTAGACTTATTCTGGACAGACTATATATATGTGTGTGTGTATGAACAAACACACACACATATATATGTTTTACTGTTAATATTTTATGATATCTCCATTATTAAAGCAATTACAATAGTTAGCACAAACCCTTGTTACTATTTTTTAAACTTACTTATATACAAGAAAGATATGAATTATTTCCAAACTCAATTAGCCATTTAATTTTCCATTGCATATGCCAGAAACTCAGCCAGAGGTTATGAGAGTCACAAAATTAAAAGCATATTTCTTTTCTTCTTATATCTAAGAGCAATTCTCATGATGTGCAGACAAAATTAATGATAAGCCAAAATTCAATTAACCAAGTAAAATAGACATCGTCAAAAATCCAATTCATATATGTTAGAAAATTCTTGAGGCACCAGTCCTCCACAGAAAACTTATAATCACCCAAAGCTACGGTCTTGCCCTATCTCAAAGTAATGCTCCTTCAGGAAGTTTTGTTGTGGTTCTCAAGATGCAGTTACCATTTGTCCAATGAAGTACACACCAATTTTTCTAAAATACAGATACTTTAGTGTTTCCCGAGTTTGCTCTCTTGATTTTGATGCTATCATATTTGTTCATACTACTCCTGGTGATTCCTTTCTTTTACTTTTGTTTACCTCAGAAAAAAATCCCAGCTCTTATAAAATCATCTCAAATAAAAGTATCTTTAAATACTTAATAAGAAATTGATTTCATTATTTTCTGTTTCTACAAGTTTATGTCCAGAATGTCACTTGAATTGGATAGCAAATACACATGTACTCATGCATGTGCATGTGCATGTACACACAGTCTCTAAAAATAGATGTCCAAATGCAGCTCTCACATTCATTAGAATCACCTAGGGAGTTCTTTAAGAATACTAATGCTGAGGCCTAAATCTCAGAGATTCTTAATTTCAGAGGTGGGGCTAAGATGCAAGTGGTTTTAAAAATTAATCAAGGTGTTTTCAGAATACAACCAGGGTGTGATCTGCTACAACAGACATGTTTTTGCAAGAATTAAGGGACTTGAATGACTAAGAAAAACAATGATCTTTTTATCTTTCATAAAGACTTGCCTAGGGCAGTTACTCCATTAATTTGCATATTAATGCAAGTGTTGGAGTTACCTAAAAGGTGATGGCTTGAAGAGAATATGGTCTCTTCTTTGATCCCTCTGACTCTGAAGGCTCCCAGCTCAACACAAAGCACACCAGTACATCAGGTAACAGAAACAGAAAAGTAAATTAAAAAACAAAGATAACAGCCTAATCATGGAGACTTCCGCTTCTAACTAAGATGGAATAACAGAAATGTCTTCTTTAGCCTAAAACAAAATATGTGAGCTCAAAATTGCTAGAACTTCTTTTCTGGAAAAGTCTGCAAGCCATGGCCAAAAAAGAGGAAATCAGGGCAGAGTCCATAGATTTCTCTAAATTGAGGAGATGAAGTTTGTATTCCAAGAAGAGTACTGGGGAAAAAAATGAACTACACAGAAACAGAGTTATCGAATTGCAAAGGTCCTCAAGTCTTCAGCTGAGTACCAATCACTGCATTCACGTTAAGAAAGTATCTGAGGCTCAGAGGAAAAAGAAACACCCAAAAGAACCAGAGCAAATAATCACAGGAGCTCACGTATTTTCAAGAATAATTTCTCTTCCCATTAGCCAAAATAGAAAAACTCATGCCTGATTGGGAGTCAGTATGATTGGAAGGGCTTTCCCCCAGTAGCGGGGCAAAAGTAACTCTGGATTAAATGTCTTTTTCATGCCTGAATAAAGCTTAAAATAATATTGTATATCAATTATACTTTAATTAAAAAACAAACAAACAAACCCAAGACTCAGTTCTCAAGCTCTCATGTTGGAAATGTAAAATGGTACAAATCTGAAGAAAAAGTTTGTCAGTTTCTTAAAAAATGACCCAGTCATTCTACTCCTTGGTATTTACCTGAGAAATTATATTTTATATCTAAAAAGTCTAATACAAGCATGTTCATAGTAGTTTTATTTCCGTTAGCTAAACACTATAGATTACTCAAAGTCTAACAAAAGGTTAATGAATAAACAAAGTCTGGCATACCTATATTAAAAAACACTACTCATGATGAAAAGAAATGAAATATTGAAATATGGAATAAGGTGGAAGAATCTTAAAATAATTATACTGCTTGAAGTAAACAAAACAGTGATTATATAGTTTATTATTCCACTTATAGATGGAAAATTGAAGCAAATCTGCAGTGATAGGAAAGAGATTAGTATTGTCTATATTAGGGGAGGTGGAGAAGGAGGGACAAGAATGATAAAGAGGCATAAAGAAACTTTTGCAGATGAAAATCCTAGAAGAAATCTAACTCGTCCTGTGAATGTCTTATGTGGAAAAGAAACTATTGTCTGGATTAAAATGTGGTCTGCCTCTTCAATGGAAATTAGTCATGTGTACTATGACTAATTTAGAATCACCTTTCACAAGTTGTATCAAAATTATACTGATTTGAATTCTAAACTAGACATATGTGACATAAGTTAAGTTTTTGGTTTTGTTTTGTTTTTCTAAAACACTTCTCTAAACAATTATGGAGATCAGGAACAATAAAATGGCATTGGTCCTGTCAAGATAGGATAACATATATAAAACAAAATGGTAACACTCAGGTCAACCAAAATGGCTGCTCTTCAGCCATGACACCTTGGCTCAAGAGGGAAACTACCTAAATCATGCCAGACACACCTGGCAGGGAGACATGCCTAAGATATCTGCTCATGTGACCAAACAGCTGTGCCTGCAAATTGGGACCACACACACATGGGCTCCGGAGAAATTTCCCCTCTTCCTATCAAGGGTGCCAGGACACTTATCAAGAGACCCAGAGGGGTAAAATACACAATCTTCAAGGGTATAACTGAGGCAGGCTTCAGACCACTGCTGAAACAGCTAAGATCCATATACCAGAATGCTACTCCATGCTACACTGATCTCCCTTAGTATTGGCCACCTAAGGCTCTGTTCCACTAGATCAAGACCATGCCCACTCTGACTCACGAGACCCATGAGACTGGCTCTTCCTTGCAATACTCTGGTGACTCCCTTGTCCACCATGCTGTCTCCTGGACCTGTTGGCTGAGACTATGGGATTCGTGTTCATTATCCCCCATTGTTTGCTTTCTGTGTGTGTGTGCATGTGTTATATTACTCTTATATTGTTAGGGTGTGAGTAGGATATTAACGTATCTTGATGTTTTACTCTGAGTAAACCTAAACCTGAGTAAATAGCTGTTATCTCATGTGAATTTTGTCTATTCCTTGGTGCCTGGTTAGTCCTTGGGCAGTTAGTCGAGCAGTTGACCAGCTGACTTATAAGAAAGACTGTACAAGAAACATATTCTCGCAACAATTCCGTCTTACCTGTTTCTGTTTGTCCTTATCTTGCAAGGTAGCAACAAAGTTTCTCATAAAAAGTTATTGTTCTGAAAACAATTCAAAGGCAGTCTTTTAAATCCTCGAGCTTCTCTTTTTCACCGTTTTTCCCTCCTTTGATTTTGGGGTGGGGAAGAGGTATTAGGGGAATAAATGGTATGGAAAAAAATACAACTAAGATTAAATTAAAAATGTTTTTCATCATGATTAGGTCAGTTTATCTTAATAGCCAATAGAGATTTTATTCCACATAAAATTTCACCTTCAAATGGCATGCTGTTGGTTTCATTACCTATGATGCTACCTCTCAAAATAAAATTAAGAGGATTAATATATCTTTAATGATTGTATAAGATACAAACAACAAGACTGCACATGATTTCTTCTCGTATCCTCTGTTAAGTCCTTTCACTTAAGGATTAGTTTATATTTATAACACATTTATTTTGATATTTATTTGAGATGAAAATTTCCTTAAAAAAAAAAGGAATGTAAATCAACAAGAAAATAAACAAATGTCTGTCCAGTCAGTACTCAAAACAATTCCCATAATTATTAAGTGAATTAACAGGAAATAATGACTTTTAATTAAGACAGATCATCTTTTAAATTAAAAAGTACTGTGTATTAACTTTTAAAAAATAAAAATAATAATAAAAATAAACACTGTAAAATATAAAGGACTCCTTTAAAATATTTCTGTATTCCTTATATCTCAAAGCATGGTTTCTATTATAATATAAGTTTTAAAAATTTTCCTTTAAATAATTTTAAATAATTTGAAGGTATGAAAAATAAGAAAATAAGACAGATTCCAGGTGAATAGATATAAATGAACCAGGACAGGAATTTCGAAAATGCAGGTAGAAATGCAATGTATAGACATATTGCAAGACTTGGCTATGAAAAAAATACAGTTCTCTACTAATTAAGGTGTTCTCTCCATTAGTTATATAATGTATCATTCTTCTAGGAATAAAATAAAATTAGTAAGGTAGCCAATAATTATATAATTTCCAGATCACAAGGGTTTTAATCTAGACTTTGTACTTTTAAAAGGAATACTGTACCATTCCCTAAGAGCTAACGAAAGTGAAATTCAGAAATAAAATATAAAACTCGACACCACAAAGCCAGTCAGATTAACATCAATTGGTAAGCAAGCCTAGGTCTCATGTCGCCAGCCCACGAGAGGCTTGGGCAGGGAAGTCTTGGCTGTTGCGCAGTATAGAAGGAAGCGAAATGAGAGATTCTCTGATGCCTTAGCCACCATATTGGTACAATGATTTCTATTAGTGGTGATCTGAGCCTGGATCTGTTCCTCCCCATACTTGTTAAGTTATCTCATTGAAAACTTAAAGGAGTAAGCAGAAGGGAACAAGTCAGAGAGAGAGGAAAGTAATGTGAGGGATAGAAGGAGGGGGAGAGAGAGAGAGAGAGGGAGAGAGAGATATCTAACCCTGAATATTCCTTGACACATTTTGCCAAGCAAAGAGAGATGACCCAAATGTTCACATATTCTTAGATGGTAGATGAGTATCATAAGTAAAACAGAAAATGGCTTTTAGAAGGAAGCAATTCTTCTTGAGATCATATACTCTTGTCCTTCATGACCCTGAGTTCACAAGGCTAGAATTGATATGTAAAGTACAGCGTCATTACATCATGGAAGGATACAGAAACTGCCTATTTGAAGATAAATTAATAGGGAGTTGTAATACAATATGAATTGAGAGGCTGAGGCACATAGACTTTAACAATTGCAGAGAATTATCACTTCCCTAGCTCTGAAGGAGCAGAGAGAAGGCATGTCACTGAGCACAGTGACCGCTCTTGTACTGAGAGGAAGACTACTTGATAAAGGCCAGAGTTGAAGAGTGTGTTGGATCCTGCCAAACCCAGAATAGAAGTGAGTACGGAAATGAACAGTCTGGCTCTCTTCTCCTCCCGCCTTTAATCTCCTGCCATTTCTGCTCTTTGGTCAAATCATTCTTGGAGCCAGAAAGTAAGGGCAACCGATTGATACAGGCCATAATAGTCAGTCTCCCAAGACATAGAGCAGGGTAGAGAAGGGCAGGAAGGTTAACTAGACATTTTCCAGCCCACCACCACTGTGTATTGTGATATAAAAATAATCCAGATAAAGCTAATAGGGAAAAGAAGTGTGTTGTTAGAGTATTGATGTACTCATATACAAGAGTATATGAGTTCCAGAAGGGTAAGTTCTCATTAAGTCATTTATTTTTAATGGATTTCAGGAAGAGAAGATTTCATGTCAGGTCCCAAGTGATAAGAAACAGCTCTTACATTCTCTAAAACAATTCTTTAGGAAGGTTTTAGAGAACAGAGTGAATGTGTTTTCTGTGTTAATGTGTTAACCAGTAACCATATTTCATCACATGCTTGTATTGCTCTTTTCCTGGTCTGCTGACATGGAACCAACACCAGTGCTTTGGAGTAGCCTACTGTTCACTTTTGTTTTAAACCTTCAAACATGTCATGAATTATTGTTCTTGTAAGCTATTGATGGAGGGCAACTTCATCTTTTTCCATTAGCCCAAGAGTGAGCCATTTACTGCTTGTTCATCGCTATGAGTTTACCCATGTTATCACCCGGCTTAGAAACAGCCTGCATTATGCCTCTGGCTTTAATTCCTAAAAGTTTATCATTAAACAATTACGTTATTTCTACTATCACTCAGAATTTTAAAAAATACCACATTAGATATCAACTTCATCATATAAATAATTTTATTTCATCAAATTCTCTCACCTTATGATTGGTTGATTTATTGAGAGAGAAAAACACCACCTCAAGATTTCCAAAACTTAAGCAAAATGCAGTTAGCCATGATAGATTTGTATTTACCCTGGAATATATTATGTTTCAGCAAGAAATATTTCTCATCTATTGTGAATCTTTGGTCTTTCCAATGAAGGAATTATTCCCAAATTCTTTCTTTTTTCTTCACCATCAAGGTCACTTTTTAGTTTTCGTCTCTCAAAAATTTTCTTATTTAACTTTCCTATTCATTTCTTATTTGCTTACTTTTTGTACAATCCATCCTTCCTCCCTTCTTTCCTCTCCTCTCCCCCTTCCTTCTCCCTTCCTTTTCTTCTTTTTTTATAACTTTCTTTTCCCTTTTCTGTCATCTTAATAACCTTTCTTCTTTTGCCATATTTTTCTCCTTACTTTCAATAATTATGAAACAATATTTTATGTACCATTAGAGAGTAACAAAATAGAAAGATAAGTCAAATACACGGTGGGTCAAAAGTAGATTTACTGTTGTGAGTACATGACACAAAATTTATTCTTTTATTATTATTACTTATTAATTATTGCATTATATTACTATTTTTGTAAACCTGCTTTGCCCCATCCTGTATTTGTGAGAATTAACAAAGAACAGCAATGATATTATGATGTCTGAAATACACTGGTACTCCTCATTTTCTAGCTATGTAAAAAAAGCATTTGACCTTTAGCCTCCTAATTGTCAAAGAAATGAAATTAATTTTTAAGAGCCATAGGGTCTATGATGTAAAATAAAAAGCCAGCTGAGATTAGGGAGGATGTCTTATTGACATACTAGCTCTTCCTACAAAAGTGTATTGAACATTCATCATATGCCAGGAAATGGTCTGGGTTCCAGGATTTAGAATTTGACATAGTAAGTAAAGTCCATGCCTTCATGAAGGTTATATTTTAAAAGGGTAGATAAACAATAAATGCAATACTATAAATAAAGTATGCTGAATTGTGAAAAAAATAGAGAGAGAGGGAGAGAAATATAAAATGTGGAAACAATCATTTGGCTTAACTAAGAAAAATATGTGGTTTCTTTAAAGAGTGTCATTCTAAAATGTTTCCAAATGTTTTCTAAATAGTTTATTGATAAGAATTGAAATTCAGCCCCTCACATGCCAATGTTATTTGTTGTTAATTAAGAAGAGCTTTTTCAAACAGGAATTCTGGAGATTTGGTTTAGCTTTTCTTAGGGAAAATTAAAAACTTAACCGAAATCTAAGCTTATATTAATGGCTATGCAAGTTTTTAAGGACATGGTTGGTTACCTTTACTTATGTTTTGGACTTTTACTTGATTTTTCTCCATTGCAAACAAATAACTGTAATTACTATTATTTTTCTAGTTAATTTTTAATGTGTCTTATTTTACACACACCATTTCAAAAATACTAAAAAGCACTAACATCCAAAAATACAGAAAGTAAAATGTGTTGAGATCAATGCCAATCAGTAAATGAAACAATTTTTTCATAAGTTTCTAGTAGAGTGATTTTTTTTCAGACAACTAAGCTAATACTTGGTTTAGTTTTCTATTATAAAAATATTGATTGATCCACATTATTAAAAACACCGGTAAATATATATGTATACATATACATGCATACACATATTTTAAAGGGTGCGATTTCTGGCATTCAAAAGATATGTTAGAACACACATGAGAGTTTGTGTCAATCTCTTCTGATTCCTGGAAAGAAACAGGAATCAAGAAACATATATCCTTTTATCTTATACTTTTTAACTTTTATGGAAGGACTGTTCACATTTTTCTTTATTCTCCAAGATGGAGTTGGGGGTTAAGGAGTATGCTATCATTTTATCAAACATTCAAAACCAGATCATAATTGCCATGAACAATGCACTATATTTTAGTATTCTTCAATGAGAAATAATGGTACGTTCACATGGTGAGGGGAAAAAAGGCCTGTCTGACTCCTTCCCTGGCTCTCTCCCACTTTAGAGCTGGTATACAGCTCTATTAGGCTGTCGTTTCCACCTACACACTTTCACAGTTCTAGTAAAAGTTCATCAAAGATACAAGCATTAATGTACAGAAAAGTTACTCACATTCCCATTAGCCTTACTATGTTCTGAACTGCCTAATTTCATATACATGACAATGTAGACATATTGCCTCTCCTGGCAACCCTCACTAAAATGTCATCATTTTACAGAGTTTCAGGAGGAAGGCAGCAAGAATTACAGGCTATGAGACAAAGGCGGAGCACAGTGTTAGCCACTCTCCTTGTTCTGATGGTGGAAATTATCCACCCCGGGCATTAAGTTTAACTGCTGCAAACAGATCCAAAAGGCTGTACTTTCATGCCCATTGTAGGTCAATGAGTATATTTGCATAGTAGAAATTATTAGCAACTAGGCCTGTCCCCAGGAGAGAATATCCATGATGCTATTCACAGGCCATTAACAGCAGAGTTCACCCATGACCAGCGGAGGCTGTAAAGAAATGCTCTCTCTTTGGGAACAACCATTAGTGAACGACTGCCGTTGTCTTCAGAAATATTTCTTGTTTACTTGTACAACTCTTACAGATTTTTGTGAAACTCATAGTAAACTTAACCAGGCATGTTACTGGATTATTCCTTACTTTTTAAAAATAAAGCTGTTTCATAAGCCTTATGATATAGAAATGTGTTTGGACTTCTTTGGTTTCCTTATTTTTCCTTGTCTGTTTTTTTAAACTTTTTTAAAAGTAAAATCACTGAAGAGAAACATTTGAAGAATTTGAAACAGTTGAAGAATTTGAGATCTAGGAATGACCTGTCCTTTCAGGAAATTTCTTCTAAAATGGTAAACTTGAAGCCAACAGTGTGAGACATTAAATAGATTATATAAGAAGAAAATTTATACTCTTAAGAAAAGATATTGATCAATACGTAATATCTAGAAACAACATAAGGTTTATAAAATATACTCCCCAAATTGGTTCTTTGCAAATGAATATAATGCTTCTTGCAATTCAGATACTACACATCTAAGTAGGGCACATAATCTGTGTCCCACAATATCACGTTAATATTGGAATGAAAATTTGTTTACAAGGAATATTGTTGCCTCAATCAAAGTGTGTTCAATACAAACAGAAAGAGAAAGCAGTATGACAGTTATCTGGAAATAAAAATGGAGGTAATTTACACATAACTAAAGTTTGACCATCATGGAGCTGGAATTAACTTTCAGGAATCAGTCGGCTCTTCCCCAAACATAAGAAGAGGGGAAAGCGCACCATCTCACATACAAACAACAGAATGATTTTCTATTTTTCTTTTTTATTTTTACAGTCATCGCCTTACTTTGAGAAGTCATCGCTATTCACAGCTCTGACTTGACCCTTCACTTAGAATGTTGAAAGTAATCATTGAGTCACATTGTCTTTCTTATTTGTTCCTGGACTCCTTTGCAGTGAGCCATGATTAGTGAGGTGACAAGACGTCATTAATGGACATGTTTTACTTGCTTGGTATCAGATTATGGTTCAGAGCTTATCACATGCAATAATTTTAGAGATGTTTTATTCTAAATTAACAATATCGAAGGACCTACCTTCTTACAGACCCTGACTGTAAAAAATAGCTATAATGCTTCTTTTGTTGTTATCTCTGGTCAGGGTGCCAAGATGACATTCGTACACCCCTGAGTATCCTCTGGTCCTATCCATGCTCCTCCCTGACTGCACTGCATAGACCTTATCCCAAACCCCCTTGGTAGTTAAGACAAACTTTCTCAGATAGTACCAAAACTGCATTATTCTTTTCCCCATTCACTTAGTGGCGTGAGAATTATGAAATGGTGAGAAGGCTGTAACTAAAAACCCTACAGAATGATTATTGTGGAGGGAGTATAGAACCACTGTTCCCTAATTTCCTAATACCTAATTCATAAACTCAAGACTCAGGAGATTGTGAAAGGTGTCCTCATATATAATAAGAATTGTTTCTTGTTCTTCCATCACTTGGTTCCAGGGCCTGCATGCTCGGACTAAGGGTAAAATAGATTCAGAGAGTGAAACCCATTCTATAGAGTACCCCAAATTCAATGTCTGCTGTCCCTCAGCTGACCATATTTGAGACACCAAAAAGCAATGTTCAGTAATAACGTAAAAGTGAAGAAGATACTGAAAGAACTGACAATAGTGGTACAAGCAGAAGTAAGGCAGTTAGGAAAATAAAATTAAAATCAAAGTAATTGTCTCATTGTAAAGTGTAGCCAACAACTAATTGGTTTACTTGTTTCTGCAAGACAAGGTGACACACCAAGGACACATGAGTGCTGATGCTGACATGTTGGTCACTCAGCCATGGAAACAGCCAGAGTTGATCTGATGAAGCCAAATGTGTTGATGTATGGAATTTTTCTTTTTTTTTAATTAAATTTTTGTTCTCTGGAACCATGACTTCTTTGGTGCAGGATTATGTGTTTCTAATGGAAGAGGTTTCTGGACCCTATGGCCTGATGTTTTTATCCTAACAAAATCCACGTGTTTGAAATCCTAGTGTCCAATGTGATGTATTAGCGGGTAGGGACTTTGGGAAGTTTTTAGGTAAAAAATGGAGAGGGCTCATGGATGATATAGTGTTTTTATAAAAGAGAGCCCACAGAGATCCCAGCTCCTTCCACCATATGAGGACACAGTAAGAAGTTGGCAGTCCAACCTGAAAGCAGGCCTTCCCAGAACACAACTTACTGGCACCCTGATCTTAGACTTTTAGCCTCTAGAACTGTGTGAAATAAATTTCTGTTCTTTACAAACTACCCAGTCGGTGTTACTTTGTTACAGTAACCTGAACAGACTAAGACAAAGTATATTCACAGACTGGGTCTTTTTCCTTCATGTGGTTTATTCCTTCAGCATTCTTTCTCAAAAACAGCTGTATCTAATATTCAGAATATAAAATGATTTTGCATGGTCCATCTGCTCACTCCCAAATGACCTATTTTGATTTTTATTCTAGTACTACTAGTTCATCATCAACTGCCTTACACAGACAGACACATACTATTTTATGACGAGAGCTAGTCACTATCACTCTAGAGTAAATTGTAATAAAGAGCTAGATAATTGAAATAAAGAGATAACTCTGAGTAAGGATTGGAAATGTATTATTTTTGTCATTGTAATAACTGTTTAGTTTGGGCATTCTCAAAATTTAAAGGTTGGGTCAAAGAAGGACAGGAAGAGCTAAAATGACCAATGTTTATTACAAGAGATTTTATCTTTTATAAGTAACTAAAAGTCAACCCTGGGCTTAGATAAAGTCTAATATGTCCTTGGTCTATTCTAATTCAAACCATTTTCTCTGATTCTTCTTATTTATAAACTTTTAATTATAAAAATCTTAACCTCATTCTTATGATAGAATAATCACCCACCTGACTCTACAGTAAGCGAAGTTGATTTCCTTCATATGAAGGGTTAAGATTAAAGTCATAGATATGGCACATTCTTGTATCTGAAATTTAAAGTGCATTGAAGAAAATAGGAAGTTTTGTACACAGTGAGATGGATACAAAGACAACTAAAACAAAATATGACCATTGTAACCAAATAACTTTATCTAAATAACACCAATCAAGACAGTTTTGGTTAATAATACCTTCTTAAATATTTTACCAATACCTTAATAACTATGTACCAGAAAAGCTGATCTCATAAATACATTGAATATCTATATATTTTATACATAATGCACATACACATATATTTAAGTGGCTTATTTGTATACATATATATGTAATATATATACGTATATACATATCAGCTACAATTTTTTTTGTTAATTATGCTTTCAAGTAGAAATAACAGATTTTTTTGTTACAGTTATTGTTCTATAAATACTCGATGGACTAGTAAAAGGTAAATTGAATCACTCACCAAATCCATCTTACTTACTACTTACTCCAGCACAAGGTGAGTGGAAGTAGAAGAGGGTATGGGGGGAAATGGTAATAGAAAAAATAATATTTTTTTAAAAGTTAAAATAAAATAAATGGAAAGGAAAGGAAAACAGCAAAGAGAAGTGTAAATTTTTTGTATAAAAATATTAACCATAACTAAGTCCTACATTTGGAAATTGTTCACAGTAACTGTAGACTTGAATATTTTGTCTTTGAAGGATGGCATATACCTGGTACATAAATAAATTTATGAAGATAAAGGGACATAAAAAAAATGAGACAGTTAAGATGACAATGGGATAAGGGAGGTAATTGGTGTGGTGTAAAAATATAGATATGTTTCAAGAATTAAAAGAATTTAAAGTTGGGTTATTTCCTTTTGTAATTATACTCTGTCACATAGAAACATTCAATATATTTCATACATAAAAGAACACTATTAGAAGAAGGATGGAAAGAGACATATCCAGAACATGAATAAGGAGATAAGAGACAAGGGAAGATGACAGCCCTGGAGAGGGATCACTGCAACCAAATTGCTAGTGATCATTGGCAGCAAAGGAGCAGATGGGTAAATGAACTAATCTGGAGAAATTTTAGTCATTCATCCCTATTTTCATATCTCAAAAATCTTATAAACATGGAGATGATATGTGTTCTGATCATATAGAATAAAGGTTTGTGATATTTTATCTAAAAGCTGAGGAAAATGTGTCCTTAAAAAACAGATATTTGGTGACATATGTGTGTCTGTGTACATGCGCTTATGGGCACACATGGATTTGCGTTGATGTTGTTTCATGGAACCAAAGCTCCTTATCATTGGGTTGTTTATCTAATCCTTATTTGCATTCACACATACTATTTTGAATTAAAATTGATGGAAGCCTTCAAAGCTGCCTGGAATAAGAAAATGATGAACAACTATTAAAATATTATTAAGTGCAGGATTATCACTAATATTTTATGATTCAGTCCTCACAGGAACCTAAATTTTCAGACTCTTCCACAAAATTTAGGTTATAATTCAGTACTATTTGTATTAAATATGTATTGTCATAATAATTATGAGAAAAAGCCTCAGTGGCATATGACTATTATTTATTGTTCATGAATCTAGGGTCATTGGATTTGTGGGTCTGTTGATATCAATAGCTCTTGTCCACACTGGCTAATATAGCAGTTTTCAGTTGAGATGATGAAGGAAACCTGGCTGCTCTTTGTGGATCTCATCCTTTAGCTGTCCAGCTGGTAACATATCCTTTTCATGGTAATTGCAGGGGAAGAAACACAAGCACAAATGCACAAATGCTTTCTCAAGCCTATTGTATTATACCATCCAGAATTCCAGTGACAAAAGAAAATAATATGACCAAGATCAGAATCAATATGGGAAAGCCTTGCAAACTTATGATAAGAAGTATAGATCCAGGAAGAGATAAAGATTAAAAGCTTTAAGGAAATCTACCTAACACATCATAAAAATATATTTTCTATATTACCATATCTATAGAGAGATGATAGATATAGTCAACAAAAAAGAAATACATGTGTAAGAGCTATCTGGGGCAGCAAACACCTATGCCTTTTGGAAACTTATGTCCTTCACAGTATAAAACACAGTAATTGAAATATTTTAGGCATATAGTAAATATTTTGAACTTTTTGGAATTCAGAATATTTTATGAAATTTACTTGAGTCTCAGAAAGTAGAGACAGATGCAGCCAGACTTCTGACACTGTTGAATGCCATAGTTCAGCTTTGGCCGACTCTGGAACCTGTTCTCATTATTAGCTATTCTAGGACAGGGGATTAAAAAAAAAAAGTTTGAATAACACCAAACTGATCTTTTGCTACAACAGCATCAAGCGGACTTTTAAAAAATCATCCAAATTTAGAAAACTTAGTTCAGCAAGTGACTTCTCAGCACTTTCACCTTCAGATCATGTTATTGTTCTCATCTGTTCTACTAAGACCTAGATCATTCAAAATAAGGCATATTCTTTAGAGAGCTACTTATGTAGGGATCTTAATCTAAGATATCTTGTAGCTCTTAATGCCTACTTGTGATAAAGTAAAGCACATCAGGCTTATTTTAGGGTTCTATTTCCCCACCTTACATCAGTAATTTTGTCTTTTTGGGTCCTTTACCTTTAAAAAAACAATATAGGCAAAACATTTTTTAAAAAATTTCTACTGAAACTACAGTAGTCATTAAAAATGGAAATGGAAGGACAGAAAGGGTGAACTTAAATTGTGCTTTGAATATTTATTTGAACATATCTCATTTTAGAGCATAAAATATCAGAAAAAAACTGATTGTTTTTATTCTCAAATAAATATAACTTCATATTATAGTAATGATAATTAGAACTCAATTCAACATTTATTTGTTGTCTATATGCCTAGGGTGAGTTAAGGGCAAAAAGAAAAGAAAAGAAAATTAAAACCTTCAGCAATATTTTAAACCTTAGTATGATTTTACTAATCATAAACAAATGGTAACCAATACAAAAAAATTAACTGTTAAACATTGTAACACTGTGGTTAGGAAACCATAAAGAACAGATAGAACATATGAAGAAGATTTCATAAAAATAATTAGTGCAAAATCGAAGGCAGTCTTCAAAGCTGTCTGGAATTCTACAGTCACTTTGAGGGAAGGAAAAATTATATTTTGTAAAGGAAAGTTTAGAATTAGGTTGACTAAAGAGAAACAAACACTGAAAGAAATAACAAAATGAATTTTATGTATTTGGCTGAATATTATATGTTGGGGGTTAGAACTTTACTATAGTGTTCCCCTTGACTTTGATGTCATTAACCTTCTTGAACCCTGAGAACCATCCCCAAACTCTCAGTATCAATACCAACTACTTCTCTTCTGAGAGATTATTACTTGGACAGAATGGACAATAACTGTCCATAGTCTATATTGCATTGTTTTGCAATTTGGTGAGAAATTACATGAACAAAACAAAAACAAAAAAACTATGAATACTTTCCTCATTTTATCTACCTTTATTTTCTCAGTTCTTTGAAAAATTATTTACTGAATAATCCAACTTATAGAACTAGCTTATGAACCATCCCAAATTTTTCCCAAGTTGGACCAAAGCAATAAGCATATCATGGGTTTATTCACACTCACAAGACCTAGAACCAAGTACTACTTAGAACCAAGTAGCTTTTACTGATCTTGGTTCTTTGCTAGAACCAAGTACTTTGCTCATTTTTTAATTGGATTGTTTGTCTTCCTGGTGTTAAGTCATATGCATTCTTTATATATTTTGGAGCTCAAACCCTTGTCCAAGGTATCATGGGCAAATATGTTTTCCCATTCAGTTGTTCCCTTTTCATTTTGATGATGTTTTCTTTAGCCATACAGAAACTTTTTAGTTTGATGTTGTCCCATTTGTTTATTTTTTCCATTATTTCCCTTGCTCTAGGAGATATATCAGCAAAAATATTGCTATGTGGGATATCTGAAATTTTCTTATGTATGTTTTCCTCTAGGACTTTTATGGTGTCACAATTTATATTTAAGTCTTTTATCCATTTTGAGTTTATTCTGGTGTATGGTGTAAGTTGGTGGTCTAGGTTCATTTTTTCGCTTATACCAGTCCAGTTCTCCCAATACCATTTATTGAAGAGGCTATGTTTATTTCTTTGTATGCTTATTTCCCCTTTGTCAAATAATAATTGACCTTATAGTCTTAGATTTATTTCTGGGCTCTTGATTCTGTTTCATTGATCTATATGTCTCTTCTTATGCCAGTACCAGACTGCTTTGAGTACAGTGGCCTTGTAGTATAGTTTGATATTATTTATTGTGATCCTTTCTACTTTTTTTCTGCTTTCTCAAGATTACTGAGGTTATTTGGGGTGTTCTTTGGTTCCATATAAGTTTTTGAAATATTTTTTTCTAGATCTCAGAAAAATGTCATTGGTATTTAAAAGGAATTGTGTTGAATCTATAGATTGCTTTCAGTAGTATGGACTTTTTAATGATGTTAACTCATCCAATCCATGAACATGGTATACACTTCCATTTATTTGTATCTTCCTTAATTTCTTTCTTCTGTGTTCTGCAGTTTTCTGAGTACAGGTCTTTTTACTTCCTTGGTTAAGTTTATTACTAGATACTTTATTTTTCTTGTTGCTATAGCAAATGGGATTTTTTTCCTAGTTTCTCTTTCTGATATATCATTGTTGGTATACAAAAATGCCATCAATTTCTACTTATTGACTTTATATCCCACCATTTTGCCAAATTCACTTATTAAGTCCAGCAGCTTTTTGGTGGGGACTGTAGGGTTTTCTATTTATACTATCATGTCATCTGCAAATAACAACAGTTTTACTTCCTCCTTCCCAATTTGAATGCCTTTTATTTCTTTTTCTTGTCTGATCGCTATGGATAGAACTTCCAGTACTATATTGAATAAGAGTAGTTAGAGCAGACACGCTTGTCTTGTTTCTGATCTAAAAGGGAAAGTTTTAGTTTTTTCCCGTTGAGTATAATGTTGGCTGTTGTTTCTCATATATGGCTTTTAATATGTTGAGGTATACTCCCTCTATTCCCACTTTGCTGAGTGTTTTTATTATAAATGGGTGCTGGATCTTTTGGAATGCTTTTTCAGCATCTATTGATATTCTCATGTGGTTTTTGTCCTTCATTTTTTTAATGTGTTATATTTATTGATTTAAGGATATTGTACCATCCTTGCAACCCTGGGATGAATCCCGCTTGATCATGGTGTTTGATCTCTTTAATGTATTTCTGAAACCAGACTGTGAGTATTCTGTTGAGGCTTTTGGCTTCCATATTCATCAGATATTGGCCTGTAATTTTCTTTCCATTTGTGTCTTTGTCTGGTTTTGGAATTAAGATGATTCTGGCCTCATTAAAAAAGTTTGGGAGCCTTCCCTCTTTCTAAATTTTTTGGAATAGCTAAAGAAGGACAGGAGTTAGTTCTTCCTTAAATGTTTGGTAAAATTCACTTGTTAAACCACTCAGTCCAGAGCTTTTGTGTACCAGGAGTTTTTTGATTACTGCTTCAATGTCACTTGTTGTTATCAGTCTATTCATGCTTTCTGCTTCTTCTTGATTCAGTTTTGGCAGATTATGTGTTTCTAGAAATTTTCCCATTTCACCCAGGTTGTCCAATTTCTTGGCACATATGTATTCATAACAATTTCTTACAATCCTTTATATTTCTGTGGTATTGATTGTAGCTTCTCTTTCAATTTCGATTTTATCTTTTTTGTTCTGTTTTTTCTTCTTGATGATTCTGGTTAAGGGTTTGTCAATTTTTATCTTCTCAAAGAACTAGCTCCTGGATTTATTGATCCTTTGATTTGTCCTTTTTTGTCTCTATGTCATTTAATTCTGCCCTGACCTTGATTGTTTCCTTCCTTCTATTCATTCTGGGCTTTGTCTGTTGTTGTTCTTCTAGTTCTTTTAGATGTTGGGTTAGGTTATTTGAGATTCTTCTATCTTCTTTAGGTAGGCCTATATTGCTATGAACTTCCCTCTCAAGACTCCCTTCAATGTGTCCCATAGATTTTAGGTTGTTTTGTGCTCATTTTCATTTGTTTCCAGATAGTTTTTGACTTTTTCCTTCATCTCATTATTGATCCATTCATTATTTAATAAAATACTATTCATTCACTATGTATTTGAATGTTTTTGAGTTTTTTCCCTTGCGGTTCATTTCTAGGTTTAATTGATTGTGTCCTGAGGACATGAGTAATATGATTTCAATTTTCTTGAAATGGTTGAGGCTTGTTTTGTGTCCTACCATGTGGTCTATTTTTGAAAATGTTCCACATAAACTTGAAAAGAATGTGTATTTTGTTTCTTTGGGGTGAAAACTTCTGTATATATCAATAAAGCCCATTTGACCCAGAGTGTCATTAATTGCCAGAATATCTTTGCTGATTCTTTGTTTGGAAGATCTATCCATTGTTAACAGTGGGGTATTAAAACACCCCACAATGACTTTGTGGTTATCAATATCTTTCTTGAAGTCCTCCAGGATTTTCTTTATGTATTTAGCTGCTCTTATGTTGGGTGTATATATGTTTATAAGGGCTGTATCCTGCCATTGGATTGTTCCTTTAAGTGTTATATAGTGACCTGCTTTGTCACATTTTTTGGCTTTTGTTTTGAAGTCTATTTTGTCTGATATAAGTATTGGTGTCTCAACATTCTTTTCATATCTATTTGCTTGGGATATCCGTTTTTCCATCCCTTCACTTTGTTTGTGTAGATTTTTGTTCTGAGGTTGGTCTCTTGTAGACAGCATATGTGCAGGTCATGCTTTCTTATTCATTCAGCTACCCTATGTCTTTTGATTGGAGCATTTAATCCATTTACATTTAAAGTTATTATTAATAGGTATTTATTCATTTCCATTTGTTTCTTACCTGTGTTTCTCTTGCTCTCTCTCTTCTCCTTTTTATAGCAGTCCCTTTAGCATCTCTTGTAGTGTTGGCTTGGTGGAGATGTACTCTTTTAGGCTTCTTTTGCCTGGGAAAGTATTTATTTCACCCTCCATTTTAATGAGAGCCTTGCTGGATAGAGTAATCTTGGCTGTAGATCCTTGTTTTTCATTACTAAGGATATTTAATGTCCATCCCTTCTGGCTTGTAGTAGTTCTGTTGAGGTATCAGCTAATAGTCTTATTGGAGCCCTCTTTAATGTTACTTGCACTTTCTCCCTTGCTGCTTTTAAAATTCTGTCTTGGTCTTTAATATTTGGCATTTTAATTACATGGGTCTTAGAGTAGACCTCTTTGGATTCAGCTTGATTGGGACCCTCTCTGCTTACTGAACTTGTGTGGCATTTTCTCTCACCAAGTTAGGGAAATTTTGTGTCGTCTTTTCAGTTGGTTTTCTATCCCTTCCTCCTTTTCTTCTCCTTCTGATATTTCTATGATGCAAATGTTGTTACTTTTCATGTTGTCCTGAAGCTCCCTTAAACTATCCTCATTCTTCTTGAGTCTTTTTTTTCATTTTGTTGCTCTGTGTCTTTATTTTTACCTTGTCTTCTAGCTCACTGATTCAGTCTTCTGCTTCATATAGCTTAATCTTAATTCCTTTCAGTGTAGTTTTCATTTCATGTATTGTATTCTTCATTTTTTCCTGGTTCTTGTTCATAGTTCCTATGTATTTTTTCATGCTGCTATAGATCCCACTAAGTTCCTTGAGCATCCTTATAACCATTATTTTGAATTATAAGTCTGATAGATTGTTTACCTCAATTTTATTTAACTGTTTTTCTGGGGATTCCTCCATTTTTTTTATATGGGGTGTTCTTTCTTTGTCTTCCCATTTTAGATAACTATTTTTGTTCCTTTCTGCATCTCAGGTTGCTCTGCTTTGTCTACCTGTCTCTGTGGGGTGGAATTCTGTGGTAGGAGTCCTGTGGGATGCAGTGGTGTAGTCTCTTTGATCTCCTGATTGGGATTCTCTAAGGTTACCCTTTATTCAATTTGTGTGAGCTCCATTGCTGTACTTGGGCTTTTATTACTGGTGGCTCATTCATTGGTGGGTTGTCCCCTCCAGCTGGCTAACTGGGAGTCACAACTCTCATGCCATGTTGCATGCTGTTGTACAGGTGCTGATTAACACAGCAATGTTATCAGAAAAATAAACCCATGCCCGCAAAAAATACCTCCCTATCACATCAGCAATACCAAAAGCAAATGAACAATGATTCATAAGGTAGATAGAGATTAAGAATACTATAAGATAGGAAAAAGGGAATATAAGATGACTGAAGAAGAGAAAGATGATTTTGAGTGGGAAGAGGGCAGACAAATGATACGAGTAGGGAATAGAAACAAGGTGAAGAAAGGGAGAGAACAAAATTTTAAATGTAATGGGGAAGGGTGATGACAAAATAGAATAAGAAAAGGGAAGAATATACTATGAGGTTTGCCATAAAATTTAAAAGTTAGTGAACCAAAGGGAACAAAACTGCTGAAAAACCACAGCAGTGTCAATAACAACAGCTGAGCAAAAATTAATAAAGGTGGAAAGGGAATAAAAATATTACACAAAAGAGAAAAGAGAATATGAAGTGTACACAGTTAAGAAAAATGATTGTGAGAGGATGGGGGAGGAAAAATACTAAGGTAAGGAATAGAATCCAGGTTAAGAAAGGAAAAATGAAATAGAATTCCTAACTCAAAAAAGCTACGGCAGGAGGAAGGCCAAGTGGAGTAAGACGGGGGAGAGTGTTTGTGAGATTTGAAGTACAAAAAGTAGTGAACAAATAGGAATACCACTGAAGACGAGGAGCAATAATTGTATTATCCATGCCCAACAAAACACCATTTATAAAGGTAGAAAGGAAATAAGAATATTATGAAGGGGAAAAAAAATGTGTGCTGACTAAAGGAAGAAACAATGCTTTTGAGAGCACAGAGGGAGGAGAAATTTTAAGAGTAACGAATAGGAGCAAGGTATAGCAGGGGACAAATACAATTTACAATGAAAATAAGAAAGGGCAAGGAGAAGGCTAAATAGAGTAAGACAAGGGAAGAATACAATGTGAGATTTGAAATAACAATAAAATAAAAAATATATAAAATCTGAATAACAAGAATAAAAAAGACAAGACAAAATGTAGTAAATTTTAAATGTAATTCAAAATTTGAAGTGCAATTGAGGCAGAAGAAGAATTAAAAGGCTATGTGACAGGAAGAAAAGAATGCTAATTCTGAAGAACGAGGTGAAATTCATCTCAGCCCCTAGGCGTTCGCCTTCTGACTTCTCTTTCTGAATCTGCCACTGGTGTTTTATCAGCGCAAGGTCCCAGGGTGGGTCGTCCGATTCCTGGCAACACCACCTGTATCACCTTCACCTGCTTTTAGGAGAAGCTTCTGCTGTGACTGGCAATGTGGGACCCCGAAGTCTCCCCTTGGAGGCACAGTTCAGTCTTCTGGGAAAGTTGTTGGTGTGTTACCCCTGCCCCTGCACCACCTGTCTTGGGCTGTCCCAGTTTTTTGTTTTTTTAAAAATAATGTATAGTTTCTGATTAATTACCTGTCTGTTTCATGGGGGGGAGGGGTAGTCTGTGTGAGAAGGTCATCTCTCTCCTGCTTGCTGTTGCCGGCAGCTCTGTGTGAGAGCCAAGGCTGGACGGGGCCCTGATTCCCCCTCACTGCACTCATTTCTGATCGCCCTGCTTTGCTGCCTTCCGTGAAATAGGGCCCTATGAGCCGGTGTGTTTTGTCTCCCTGAGAGAAGTTCAAAAGGGACCCTTTAGGTGTCTCGCTGTCTTTCTCTTGTGTAAATGCACCCTGCAGTGTTCTTAAGCTTGCCCTGCCTGTTTTGTAGATCTTCCAGGCTCCTGCACAAGGTGGGCTCTGGGTGCGACCTTCCTGGAGGCTCTGCTAGGGAAGGACATTCTGTCTGACTTTAAATAATTTCACTGGGTACACAGTTCCCAACCCACTGCCCTCACAGCAGACAGGGGCCTGCACTCTCCACTCTGCACAGCATCCGTCCTGCCAGCTGCACCAGACTGGGACTGAGAGTTCCCCTTGTTTTACACCTTTCTGATCAATCTTCCCAGCTACATGGAGTGGGAGCAAACCAAGGCTTCAGTCCTTTCCCCTTTGCTGGCAGGGCAGCTGTGGGCGGCGTCCTTGCCCAGCACGCCTCAGCTCCCCTTTTAAAAATTCTCTCCAGACACTCTCACTGCACCACTGAGTCACTGTCCTATTTTGCATACATGTTACCTCTCCCAAAAAGGCAAGAGTTTCTTGCAGTCACAGCTGGCCACAGTCAGCCTCCTTTGCCTGACCCAGGTGCAGATAGAATCTCTCTCCCTCTCTCTCTCTCCACCCCCTTTCCCCCACCCCCGGGAGGGAAGGGAGCCTCCCATCTGTGATCTCTAACTAGGTTCTCCGTGGCTGCAGGCGCCACACACGGGGTATTTCCCCTTCCACCAATAAAATTACCTTACTGCCTGTTCGGAAGCATCTCCTGTACTCTTTGGCTTCCAAATTTCATTATTAGCTAAGATTCCGGTGAACGTTCAGTTTATTTTTCTGAAGATAAGCCAAGTTGTTGGAGTTGCGGGCAAGAGCAAGCGGACTCAGCTTCCACCTACTTGGCCACCATCTTCGTTCTCCTCTATTTCAGATGATTTTTAAGTGTTTGCTCAAGATTGAGTAGTTGAGGAATTAATACAGTAGTAAATATGAGTTGGAAAAAATAAAGGGATGAGAGTACAACACTCATTTGTTCATACCCTCAACATAAAAATTAATAAATTAATTAATTTAAAAAATGCATTTTTAAACCTGGTTTAAATTATAAATTTAAGAATCTTAAATTGTTCACCTTAAATGACTCTGACCTAGTATAGCTAAATACATTAAATATCATCATAGAAGCAACCCTGTAAGATGATCTTCCAAACATATCCTTCAAATAAAGTATGTTACTTTTAAAATACACGTTCATACTCAAAACACATACAATAAATAAGAATATAGAAGAATTGGTTTCAAAGATGGACATGGATCCATGGACCACCAACCTTGAGACAGCTCAGAATCCCAGGACGATCTAGTGGGTCACTCAGAAAAAACTAAATTTTGTTCATGTTAGATAAATAAGAAAGTTTCTACAGTTTTTGTTGTTTGTTTGTTTGCTTTTTTTTTTTAGTGGCAAGAAAACCAAAGAGACAGCCCATTATTTAAGTGATAGTCCCAAGAGGCAGAGGAGGCCACCCAACTTAATTAATTTTGGTTCAAAAAAATATATAAGCATCCAATATAAATTACAGCTAAGCAAGGCAACAGAGTTTCAGCACTACTTGGTCAAGATTAAGATCCACTCATAAGAAATGCCAAGGCCTAAGATCTACAGAGGGTCCTATTCTACCAGAACAATAATGTGTTACATTGGAAAATATCCATGTGCAAATACTATGTCTCTGACACAGTTGAGTTATGTAGGGTGACTGATGATATTTCAAGCCCATAAACCCATCACAGAGACTGTGATGCATTAATCTCTTACTTTTCCAAAAGTATTATACTTTCCTATTCTCATAAAGAACATATTTGTATTAAATGCTAATTTATTACAAAAACATCACCCTATTTATCATGGAAGCTTTCAGTATCTATATATTATTCATTCATCTCTTTTCAAATCCTATTCCCAGTTCTTTTCAATTCTTTCATTTCTCTTCTATTATCCCCTGCCTTATATTCTCTAATTATTTTTTTGTTTTTCTTTCTATTCTTTCTTCACAATAATTATTTAGTAAGGCTAGAGTTCACTAATGTGCTAGTCAGTTGTGTTATATATTTATACAATTCATAAATACATATAATATGAAACAAACATATATATGAGGTCTGTCCAGAATGTACCCAGTCAGGTAATATGAAAAATAGAGACATTTACTGAAGATACAAGATACTGAAATTACAAGATACAAGAAACATTATACATAGGATAATGATGCCTCAGTCCCCTTCAAAGCAGGCACCTTGGGACCTCACATAGTTCTCCCAGTCACCATCAGCTGCTTTGTCAATTTTCCTGAATCTCATCAATGGTCTAAAATCTCTTCCCTTTCAAAGATGATTTTAGTTTTGGGAAAAGCCAGGAGTACCAGAGCCCCAAACCTGGGCTGTGGAGGGGCTGAGTCACCTGGGTGATTTGATGTTAAGCCAAAAGACTGAACGAGACATGATGCATGAGCAGGTGCATTGTTGTGATGAAGCTGCCCATCACCAGTTCCCCATAGCTGCAGTCTTCTGGGTTATCCAAAAAGTTTCTGTGGAGTAATACTCAAGCTTAATGCAAAATTTGATGCAGATCCATTGTTCTACTGACTCAGACATTTTGAATGTGATGGCCACACAGTACACATGCTCACTCAACAACGTCTACTGCCCCCACTGATAGGTACAGTGAAGTCATCATTGTTCATGCTTGTGCACTCCAGTCTACACTCCTTGGCTATCAGGTTAGGCTGATGTGCAAACCATTCTCATTATGTTAACAATGGTTGGACTTTTTCTGGACACACCTATATATTTCTTTGTTATTTATTACATAAAAATTTATATTAATCAAATATGTGTATAGGTATACACATTTATATATTTATTTATGCTGTCTTTATATTTACTAAACGCATACTACATACAAATTTTACAATACACACATATGATAATATATGTGTGTATGCACAGGCACACATACACATATGTAAATACCTACTTATATTCATATGCACATAGACATGTACATATATACTCATACACCTGGAATTTTTTGTCTAGTTAAGAGATTGGCCGAATATGACCCACAATTTCAAATCCAGACTACTGTTTATTTCTATAAATAAAGATTTATTGGACCATGGCTATATCCATCTTTTAATATATCATCTATGGCTGCTTTTGTGTTATAATGATCGAGTCGAGTACCTGTGACAAAGACTTTATGATCATCTATACCCCAAATATTTATTAACTGTTTTTTCCCCATAAACCATTTGCCTACCCCTGACCTATTTATTTTTGGAAAAGTAATTATGTCACACGAATATTTTTTCATGTTTTTATTAATTCAATGAAGAAGATTTTAAGAGTAAACTGGATTCCACTGTGCATTAAAAAGTCAAATTGGCAATGACCCTTGCACTTAGGTAGTAAATCTTATCTGATTACAGAGCAACTAAAGACAGGATGAAAACCATCCACATGGTGACCTGCCTAGACACTTTCAGAGTTGTATCAGCCATACTTGAAATGTTCTATTTTAATGTTGGTGATAATGTGTAGATTTCTATTATAATTATTATTAAATATATGTTCAAATATATATTCAAGGATGGGCCTGGAGAACATTATGTTAAATGAAATAACCCAGTCAGAGAAAGATGAATACCACATGATTTCACTCATATGTGGAATCTAATGAACAAAGTGAACTAACAAGCAAGGTAGAGAATGACAGCTATAGGGGGCGGGCATTTAGGGGGTAGAGGGATCAAGCAAAAAGGTAAAAGGGCTCCTGGACATGGACAACAGTGTGGTGACTGCGGGGAGTGGTGGGAGGAAGTTAGAAGGGGGCTAAATGGTAATGGAAAAAAATACAATAAAAATTTTTAAAAATATATACACATATGTGTATAAATGTGTATATATGTATATTCGATTTTCTTTAAAACCATTTACACAAATTGAACTTTTATTTCCATGTGGAAACTCTGTCAATGATGTCCATCAAATTTTTTTTTTAATTTCTCTAGTCACATAGGAAGTTAACACTTTAGCAATCACAACAGAAAGGGAACTCACAACTTCTACCATCCAGTCTTCTTATAAATGCAAGATAATTATTTTCTTTCTTGATATGACTCAAACATACAATGTATTATAAAATCTCACTGGACTCTGTGAGTATAAGATACAGATTTTAATGCAATGAGCTAAGGTATTGGAATGAGATTCCATTTAATTTAGAACCAGGAACCCTAGCGATTGCTCTTTGTGAGAAACAGCTCATTTCCTAGCTTTCACTAACACAAGGGCAGAAATAATTTCTGTGATCTAGGCTTTCCACAAAACTTGATGTCTGAGTTTCTGTATACCTTGGTTGTAGGGGAAATCTTGTGACTTTAGTAGAATTCCCTACTTATCTACCCCAAGAAGAAAACAGAGGCAAGAAAGCACTGTATTGGTCAATGCCTTTGGCTACTGCCAAACAATTTCTCTGTTAAACTTCTATGAACAGAGTGTGGCTTTAGACAACTGTAAACATATTCTGGGGTTGCCTTCCTGTGTTAAGAATTTTATGAGTCTAATGAGTAGGGTTTGATCGCAACATTATTTATTTCCTCCAAGTAGTTGACTAGAATACTCCAGAAACATTGCCTTCACAGGTGAAATATTTGAATCCTATTTTCTTATTTATTAGGAGACAGAGAATTAGGGATATGAAGTATGGGTTTAATGTTTAGAGCAAACATTTAGGTTTTGTAGATCACTCAATAAATGGGCTCTATTTTTTGCATGGTTGAAACAATTTGTAATATTCACAAGTGTGTGGCTAGAAGTTAAATTTCCTAATTTACATAGCAATTGCTGAATTATGTGCTCTTTGGACCATGTCATTGTTTTTAATATTTGGAATCAAATTTTTGCAGCAGGATGTGGGACAGTGAAGGTGGGTCTCAGTGAAGTTGTGTTTGGGACAAACATGATCTTGTTATGAAAATACTCTGATATTTAATACTATAGTACTTACTACCTAGCAGGTATTTAGAAATAATTATGTCACTTCTAGGTGTCTAAAATAAGATTGATGTTTTAAAGTCCCCAAGTAATATAAATAAACATCTCCATTACTACTGTTGAAATAAGACTGAGTGAGTATGTCTTGGGCTTATATCTTGAAAAGATGTAGACTAGAAGGGTTCTCTGGGCCTTTGTGGTAGGGAATTCTTTAATTTCAG
>PVJD01002461.1:0-201789 GCA_004026545.1 Mormoops blainvillei | reverse complement strand
CCAAGATACAGTGGACACTAGCTCTGTTTTGCTCTAGTGGAAAATGTCCTGCTGACATTTTAGTGCTGGAGCAGTGTCATCAAGCAGCATGTGGCCAGGGCAATACCTGGAGAGGGCTGAACAGAGGTCCCTACTCTGTCTGCTTCTAGTCAGGTGAGCATCTGAAATGAAGAGCTGCAGCCGCACCTAGAAGCCCAGGTTTAGCAGTAGGTTTCACAGCTTTGGAAGCACACATAATCTGTTCTAATGGTTGTTATTGTTAATTACATCATTACTAAAGTGTTTTTCAAGCATGTTCTGCTTTTAATTGGTTTTCCCAAGAAGTTAAAAGTTAAATGGCATTTTTGATTGACCACAGTTGTTCTGTGGCAGACTCTTGGGCAGTCAACATCAATGACTGAAGCAAAAAAAAAAAACAACACTAAAAAACCCAAAAGTTATTAAGTCAATATACTTCAATTGCTGGGTTTCAAAGAGATTCTTGATTTTTTGCATAATGTAGCATATAAGGGTAACTACGCTGTGGCTGAGTGTGATTGCACAAAAAGCTCACTGGGCACTGCTTTTACAAATGAAAGTAGGTCAGAGGGAAACGTGTCCTTCAAAATGGCTTTATCTATTCATTCAACTTAGGAAGCCATTTATTTTAGGCTGGTAATTTAAGGATAGCTCTGCTGGGGACCAGGACTTTTTTTTTTTTTTTTTTTTTTTTGCCTGTACTGTTTCATCTGATTACAAAGTAGTGATATACGCTGACTGCAAAAAATCCAGATATACAAATGTATGTTTTAGAGAATCAGAGCCTGCCTTAATACTACCCCTCAGAGAGTACCACTGTCAACAGCTGCACATTATTCAGTATTTTTCATGCAGTATACACACACATACATTTCTACAGTTTGCTTTCTCTGCTAGCATTTAGAGGAAATGTATTTTAGAAGGAAATTTTCTCATCGCTTCTCAGCCTTTTGGCTAAGATCAAATGTAGAAGGAAATTTTCTGATATATCATGGAAACAAACTTTTCTGTGTATTAGGTTTTTCAGATTATGTTTGTGTGCCTGGAATAGGTTAAGATAGGGGCATTTTCTATACCTATTTATCTCCACAATTATCCAAAGTCCCTGAGAGGCCATGGCTGGTTTATTAGATAGATTTAGAAAGAATAACTGCAGTACTAAGCGCTTTCCTACAGAGTGGGCTTCCAATGCATAAAGCATTACAATTATTTGGAGACAATCTGTAGCCTTGGAAACAACATGGCAGTAGTGACATCAGCAGCAATTATGTGTAATTTCCATCCCCGTTTATCACCAAGGTAACCAGAGCAGGTTTCCCTGCTTTTAGAATGTTGTAGTCTATACACAGCAAGGATGCTGGAAAGGATTGTACTCAGAATCCCTTCTACAATTCAATCCACTTTCATTAAGAAACAGCCCTTTGGAATTTGAATAGTACACATCTATTTTTGGCCACAGCTGCAAGCTTTTGAAGCTATTAAATAAGATTCCAAATATCCTAAATGCTAAACATAATTTATTGTAGTGTTTAAATTTTGTGATGTTCTTCCTCATTAGAATGTTTTCTCTTAATCTGAACAGCAGTATGGTACAGACCCTTTTACAGAAACAGAAGGAAGGAGACAAGCAGACCATCATTTGGTCCTTTGTTAAACAAACACAAACTGGCTCATTCCTGAAACCAGTTGTCACTCACAACAATCAGAATGGCCTTGGCTGAAAGGTTATGGTCAGTTCTCTGCGCAGATGTCAGAAAGCTGGAAGTGGGTAATGGTGCCTGTAGTTGAAAGTGGTAGTTTAAGTGGCACGTCATATTTGAATTCTTGGGTCATTCCTCATACATTTGGTTAAGTTGCATGTGATTCTGAATAAATGAATAAATGAATGAATGAATGAAAAGATGCATAAATGTGCATCTTCATGCATTATTGCAGCAGTACACTGGCTCCTCAGTTTCCCAAGTATCCGTTTGCCATGCAGCTCAGCAGTTCTTGTGAATTCTTTGCTCATGTATTCTACTTCTAGTCCCTGTCATAAGTGGCACTCCAGAAGCAAAGACCGTAACAATGACTGCTCCACATCTTCTTGCTGAAATAGGTGGGAAAATGTCTGTACCATCCATCTATTCTTTAAAATCCTGGTGAAAGGGTCTGAAGGAGAGGCATAGAGGAGATGTCTCTTCTTATGAAATCACTTCAATTCAAAAGACCACTGAGGCCCCTCTGTGTGCCACCCCTGCACAAAGCAGTGAGTCCAACATGGACCCTAAAGGGGCCCCGAGTCTGGCAGGAAAGGCAGATATGTAAATGTAATTATTGGTCGAACCATGTAACATTTCCAATAGTCAAATGTTTTTACCTAAAACAGCAGCAATCTCTTGTGGTTCAGCCTAGTACGTGTCAGTGTGGCAGCTGTGATGACACAGAAGCATGGTAGTTCAGTGGTGGTGCTGAGAAAGGGGGAGAGGCAGGCAGAGTGAGGGGTCAGGGAATTTTTTCAGAGGAGTTGAGGCCTCCACAGAATTTTGGCGAATGATGAAGAGAGTAAGAGAGAGAAAGGAACCTTTGATGCTTATGATAAGAAATAATTTCCTGAAGAGAGTTGCCTAGGTTTTTAAATTTTTATTTTATTTTTGTGTTAAATATTAAAACATACAAAAAAAGCTTAGAAAATAATATATCTCTGAACTTTGCACATTTGCTTAAATTCCTTTTTCTTAATGAATAAAATGTAATAGAAGTAATATACCCTTACCCATCTTATTCCTCTCTTCTTCCTAGGGGTGACCATCACATTGAATTGGTGTATCTCTTTACCACACATTTTTGGAAGCTTTTACTGCATGTGCATATATTTCTAATACAGAGCATTGTTTGATTGTTTTAAATGTTACATAAACTGTCTCTTACAGTACATACTCATTTGCAGTTTGTTTCCGTGTTGGTAAACATGTTTTTGAGTTTATCTGTCTTGCTTCCCATTTTAAGAGAATGCTTCTACCGTTTTATAAATATTTTTCAGTGATAATACTCTCTCAGATTATAAATATTATTTTACTTTGCTAAGAGCTTTGTTTTTTTAAAAACCACAAATAATTGAATTTTCTCAAATGCTTTTTAAACATATATTGAGATGATTATACATTCCTCTCCTTTAATTTGTTAATAATGATGAATTACCTTAGTAATTATAATTAGTAATTTATTAATGAAAGTAGAGTTTTAATCTTTTTTCTTTTTATCCTTCAGACTGGGTAATTTCTATTGGTTTATCTTTAAGTTCACTTCCTCTGTCATCTACATTCTGTATTTAGCCCTTCTTGGGAGTTTTAAATTTTGATTATTGTATTTTTCAGCTCTAAATTTTTTATACATATATATATATATATGTCCATATTTTCTTCTATATCATTGCTGAGAGTTATTTACTCTTTCCATTCATTTCCAGAGTGTTTGCCCTTACTTGTTAGAGTACTTTAATAATAACTGCTTTAATGTCTTTGTCAGATAATTCCAACATCTGTATCATCTTGGTGTTGATTTCTGTTTATTCTTTTCCCATGGGAGTTAAAATTTTCCTGCTTCTTTTCGTGCTGATTTTGGAATGTGTGTTTGACACTTTCAATATGACGTTACAGGATTCAGAAGCTTGTTTAACCTGTGGAGAATGTCAGTATTTTGTTTTAGTATGCAATTGATCTGGTTGCGTTTAGGCCCAAAGTTCCATCCAACGTTTTGTGAGTTATGGTTTCAACATCAGTTTCATAGTCTTGACAGCATTATTTGGACCTGGCCTGCATGTGTACCACCCAGTGGCCAATCTGGGATCTGGATGGTGGTTTACTTCTTAGTTTAATTCTCAAAGTGTTTGCTAAGCTGTTTAGGATCAGCTACATACATGCAAAATTTGGAAGTTTGTCCAGGCATCCACAAACAACTTTATGTGGTTGCTTTCTCAAGCACTTTCCTCTCTGTGATCTCTTCAGGACTGCCTGGTTTCCTGGAGCTCTTCTTTTCAATTTTCCAGCCAGAAATTTAGGTATTTATTTACCTTGCTCTGCTACCTACTTTCTATGACCTCACTTGTGTCTGGGGCCAAGTGACTGGATGATAGAGGGAAAAAAAGCAACATGGGTTTACTCCACCATCAGAGTTTTAGGTGCCAGTTGCTACCAAGAGGCCCCTTTTTGCCTCTAAAAACTGAATTAGAGCTTTCTCTTATCTAATCCACTTTCATGTCAATATCCAGTCCTGGGTTTTAGACTGCCTTGAGACCAGGGTGGGAGATATGGAAGGGAAAAATGATAAAATCACCACTGATTGAGTGCTGCTTGGAATTCTGATCTTTTTTCCCAATCCACCTGTTCCCATTTACTTTTAAGAGCCCTCTAGTAACTGTTTCATGCATTCTGTTTAAATTTTGTAGAAGCATTCAAGGTGAGAGATAAGATAAAGTGTTCTTACTCCATCTTACCTAGAGCTAGAATATATTAATCTTTTTAAAGAAGTAGGTTTTGTTAGATCAATTCTATTATTTGTTTTCTATTTCATTAATTTCTGTGCTTAAAAGTAAAATTCCCCTCATGCTCTTTTTTTTGGGCTTATCTTGCTATTTTCCTCTCTAACCTTCAGTTAAAGACTAAGTTCAATCTTTCTCTACCCCTCCATCTGCCCCTACCCTGCCAATATACACAATGATACAGACCTGTTATAAAAGATTCTTGCTTTCCAGGTATTGGCAAACTGCAAAATGGCACTGAGAGATTTAAAGGAGGCTATAGAACTTACCAGAACCTTGTAATGGGGAGGTATTAGGGTCTTCATGGGCCATAAGACCACTCTTCATAGCTCAAAGGAATGTAAAGCCTTTTCACCAATTGATCTCCTTCACACATCGGATAGGATTATTAATAGGAGTAAACCATGGGGAAAATTAATGAGAAAATATACAGTTTCTTCTTCATCTTCAACAAACTTATATGGCGTCCATTGTGACAGAGGTACTTACTGGGTGCTAGAATATACAAATTCACCTTAGAAAAATATTCATTCCCCATTCCCCTTCCCACGCTTCATGGCCCTGAGCAACACCCCACCCCCTACCCCCCACACAACTGCATTGTTGCCACAGACAGTTTAGGACATTTGGGTGTTCTCTGTACACCTTGTAAAATGAATTGAGCTAAATTATAGCTTCCCATTTATAAAACAGTGGTAGTCTAAAGCTGCAGACTGCAAAATTCAGAGATTGCCATAGTAACTCTGCTTTTCCCAGCAAGTAATTGAAAACGGGCACTTTTTACAAAAATAGAATATTGATGTTTATATCTCTAAAGGAATTAATTTACTGACTGATAGAGGGGAAAGACGAAGGATGAGCCATCAAGCTGCATTTTAATGTGACTGTGATTATCCCCAGGGTGGCAAGCAGCTTAAACTTGTTCTTTTATTTTTGCAGCAAAGAGCACTTTTCTTTTCAGCTTGGTTTATGTATAGAAATAGTTTCCAGAAATATATAGAGTAATAAGGAATTAGAGAGCACATTTAGTAAAACACCGAAAGGCACCAATTTATTTCTTGCCATTATCAGTTTGACGAATGTTAAAATTGTTTGCAAGATATTTAATTGCTGTTCGTGATTAGTACAGCAGCAATACTATAGAAATAGCTTGTGAGCCTACTTTTAACAATTAGGGAACTAGCCTATCACAAGTGCTATCAGGAGACCGATGTGAAGGAAAAATGATTAGGCAAGAAAATGATGATAGTCATGTTCTAGAAATACTATTCGGAGAGATGATGTGATTGAATTTTGATGAAGGCTTATAACTGTGTATTTATATGTGTGCGATATAAATATATACCATATATATTTCAGGGCTTGTTCTCTGGGAGTTTTCTTCTAGAGAATTAGAATCATCCTAAAAGTGTTTTATTTTCAAATTAGGTCTCAGGTGTTTAAAGAATGATCCAAATGAATGAACCTCAGACAGAGAAATATTAGACCCCATGGCAGGATTGGGGAGGAGTGTTTGAGGATACAGCTCTTCCCAGAGACCAGCCAGATCATACCCTTGGTAAGGCTAGTCCTAGCTGGCAGAGGTGAGAATGTAGCTCTTCTTTTAGGGCTATTTTTATTTTAACAAGAAAGATAAATCCTTACTCTGCATGAGTAGAACTCTTGGAATAGAATCTCAAACAAGGTAACCTGGCATGGGAGTTCTGGATGGTTAGTGACTGGGGGCTGCCTTGGTCTCTACTTAGGATGTGTCTCCCTTATAATGTTTCATATGCTCTGGAACAACAGTACATTCATGAATCTGCTTCCTTTACTAGGTTATGAGCTCTTAATTATCTCTGGGGTCATCAGTTTAGAACAGTTCCAGGAATAAAGAGAATAGCATAAATGCCTAAATGATTGATTGATTAAATGAATGAATCCACTAAGGCAGGCTTATGTCCCATTTTCTAGGACCAATGTTCCTAGACATTGGCATTGGCTCAGCTGACCTAACAGTTACCTTTACTGCTGCCCTGGCCCTTACAATAATTTTTCAGTAGGTTTATATAAAAAACAAAAAAGGAAGAAGACAGCATTATTTCCAGTCAAGATGGAGGCGTAGGTAAACACGGCTCGCCTCCTTGCACAAATACAGCAAAAATTACAGCTGGACTGCAAAACAAATATCACCCAGAATCTTCAGAAAATTGAGATGTATGGCAGTCCAGCAACCAAGGAGTCACATTTATCCAGACAGGTAGGAGGGGCAGACACGAGATGACATTCAGAGAGGCACGGAGGCACGGAGATGCAGAACGGGTGGTCCCACACCCATGTGTGGTAGATAAAAACTGGTAGGGATGCCTCAAAAGTGAGGGATCCCATCCCCACACCAGACCACCTGACCCGGGGTTCCCGTGCCAGGAAGGTAAGTCCCCGTAACTCCTGGCTGTAAAAGCCAGTGTGGGTTGGGGTGGTGGAAGAAACTGTGGGGTCCTCAGGAATTTCCTCTTAAAGGGCTTGTAACGGACTTAGAATTTACACAGACTCACTTCCTCTGGGCTTCAGCATTAGGGCAACAGATTGAAGGGCATCAGTGGCATATGGGGAGAAATTGAAGTGTCTGGCAACAGGATGAGTGCCAGGGGACAGCTTCCTCCCAAACAAAACTCCAGAGGCCAGACAGCAGCATTGTCTGCTTCCTGAGCCCTACCCCACACAGAACCACAGGGTGGCGACACTATAGGACTACATCAGCCTGGTTCACACAGGTTGCCCTAACCTGGTGATTACCTAAGGCTCCACCCCATCTAACTTACCAGCACACTTTTCTGCAATAGGCCACTCTACTAAGACAAGGAGTCAAAGAAGCTTTACCTAATACATAGAAATAAACACAGAGGCTACTAAAATGAGGAGACAGAGGAATATGGCCCAAATGAAAGAACAGAACAAAACCCCAGAAAAAAAACTAAATACAATGGAGATGAGCAAACCATCAGGTGCAGAGCTCAAAACACTGGTTGTTAGGATGCTCAGGGAGATCATTGGGTACTTCAAAAGCATAAAAAAAGACCCAGACAGAAATGGAGGTTATACTAAGTGAAATAAAGAAACATTTACAAGGAATCAAAAGTGGAGTGGATGAAGCTGAGAATCAAATCAATGCTTTGAAACATAAGGAAGAAAAAAACATTCAATCAGAACAGAAAGAAGAAAAAAGAATCCAGAAAAACAAGGATAGACTAAGGAACCTCTGGAACAACTTAAAAAGTACCAACATTCCCCATATCAGTCCTCTAGCATACAGCCAACAAAGCCTACACTATCAAGAACACTGTCCGTCAGAGCGGCAGGGAAAGAGAATATGTGAATCACTTTTCAAAGGCTTCCACTCAGAAATGTCACATGTTACCTCCAGTCACATTTTCATAGGGGTGCTGGAAAGAGAAGAGAAATAGCAAGAAATTGAAAATTTATTTGAAAAAATAATGAAAGAAAGCCTCCCTAATTTGGTGAAGGAAATAGACACACAAGTCCAGGAAGCACAGAGAGTCCCAAACAAGATGGACTCAGAGAGGACTACATCAAGACACATCATAATTAAAATGCCAAAGGTTAAAGATAAAGAATGAATCTTAAAAGCAGCAACAGAAAAGCAGAGAGTTACCTACAAAGGAGTTCCCAGAAGGCTGTCAGCTGATTTCTCAAAAGAAATTTTGCAGCCTTGAAGGGCCTGGCAAGAAGTATACAAAGTGATGAAAAGCAAGGACCTACAACCTAGATTACTCTATCCAGCAAAGCTATCATTTAGAATGGAAAGGCAGGTAAAGTGCTTCCCAGACAAGGTAAAGCTAAAGGAGTTCATCATCACCAAACCATTATTACATGAAATGTTAAAGGGACTTATTTAAGAAAAAGATCAAAACTATGAATATTTAAATGGCAGTAAACAGAACTATCAACAATTGAATCTGAAAATCTGACCAAACCACCAGAACATAAACACAATCATACATACGGAGGTCTTATGGAAGGATATCAGCTGGAAGGAAGAAGGAGGAGAATGAGGGAAAAGTTGCAGGGATTAAGAAGTTCAAATAGGTAGTTACAGAATAGACAGCAGGACGTTAAAACAGCATAGGAAATGGAGTAGCCAAAGAATTTATTAAGCATGATCCATAGATATGAACTGAAGGGCGGGATTGCAGGAGGGAATGGGAGTTACCAGGTGGAGGGAGGCAAAGGGGGGAAATTGTAATAACATAATCAATAAAATATATATTTTTAAAAAGTTTGATTTTAAAAAAGAAAGAAAAAGACAGTATTAACCCAGTGCTTACTATGAGCAAGGCACTAGACAAAGTGAGCACTTTACATGTTATTATGTATACTTAATCCTCTCAAACCCCTGAGAGAGTAGGTATTGTACTATTAATATCCCCATTTTTCAGAGAAGGAAACTGAGACTCAGAAAGATTGGCTAAGATTTCATAACTACAAAATGGTAGGGCCAGAATTAGGAGCCTAGCAGTTTAGCTTCTAATTTTTTCTCTTTATTTTCAGGTCTCTGAAGTAAAAATGGAAGTGAATCCAATTGTGGAATTCTAGAAATAGGGGTAAAAAGCTTTTAAATGCGGGGAGAGGGCAATAAGGAAAAACGTATATTTCAAGATCAGAAGAATTATATGGAGTCTTTGATGAGATCTAAAAAACTAGGAAACATCTTCTGAATATAAAAACAAATTGCAAAAAAAAAAAAAAAGATTTCTGAGTGGAAGCCTTTGACACGTGATTCACATGTTCTCTTTCCCTGCCCCTCTGATGGATGATGTTCTTGTAGAGTAGGCTTTCTCAGCCTGTATGCTAGAGGACTGATGTGGGGAGGACCCAGAGTAAAAGAATGGAGCCATAATCTGCATAGTAATACCTCCTATATTTTCCACCATATCAAGTGGCTTAGGGCCTCAAGAGAAAACTCATTTGAAACCCAGTCTAAGGACATGTCATTTTCTAAATCCTTATCACCTTGCATATACCAAGCTCTGCCCCTAAACAGGTCCTTCTGGGAAATAATAATATGGAAAGCACTGGTCTCCCTGAGAAGTTAGTAGTCAGGCATTAACGGCTCTTGGCGGCTGGGCCAAAGTGGCATAATAAGGGATTTAGTGCTACAAATGCAAGAGTACCCATTTTTCTTTTCCCTTTCACCTTTGGTGTTTAAAAAGTAGAGGGTTAAACATTATGTGGAACAATAACAATGGCAAGATTGAAACAAATTCCTGATGGTTGGCGCATCTAGTCTGCAGCCAGCTTCAGCAAGTGCTTATGAAACAAATGTAAGGTAGACACGAGGGTATTTTTCTACTTTTTGAAATTCACCACATTACATCTTAAATGACTTAACCATATTTGGTAAGACCTGAGAATTAGGTTTGTTTTGGCTTTTGTTTTTATATTCCCCATCTCAAAATTAGCTGAAAGTGATGGTGAAACAGATTTCCACATACCAGGTCTCTTGGTGATTTAAAACAGATCTGGAGAAGAGGCGCTGAATTACAAAGAGAGGTTCGTTTAGTTAGTCGACAAACCATGGTGGGTGCCAGCATGCAGGCGCGTCAGACCGTACAGGCTGCATCTGTGCAGGCGGTCTGTCGGGAAGTCATCCCGGCCTAGGAAACGTGGAAGGGGGAGCTGGAAGCAACGGGATGGCAGTGAGAGTCATTTCCCTGAATGTTAAAGCAACCTACTTGTCAGTGAGTGGCAATCCCTCAGCTGAACTGTAAAGACCATGGGACCCTTAGTTATCTGCACCAACTGCTCAACCAGGTTTTATTTTGGTGACTGAAATCCTAGGAAGAGGCATCCTAGTTTACTAATGAAGCTATCCTCGACTTAAATAAATGAGTCTCGACAATATGTAGTCATATGTTGAACTTGGGGATGTTGATATTTTAGGTGACTTTATACATCAAATGATTTACCTGAAATTTGAGATAATCGTAGTCCCTCAAATTGAGTTGATAATGGTTCTAGATTGTCGTTATTTTTTATACTTCTGGGCACCAAATGCCATCATATTAAAGTGTAATGTTACTAAGAAATTTCACTGCATTCAAACTCTTTTGCTAATGTCCAATTTAAGTTTCAAATGATTGGAAGTGGAAAGAGGAAGAATCCTTTAAGGAGAATGACCTTAACCAGTATCCCAGCTTCAGTTAAAACAAAACAACAATTGGTAGTTGCTGGGGTGGTTTATGACTAATCTTCAGTGTCTACTTGCAATAACAAATGATAGTTATCATGAGTAACTGCTTCCTCACTGTGTGGTATGTAGTCAGGTAGAAGGTGACAGTGGGGACACACTGGCCCAGTATTTCAGGGCCTTTTTGTGAGTCAGGGTCTGTGCAAGATGGGAAAGCCTACAGGAAATAAGCAACAAAGAGCTGCCACATAGGCAGAGTGGAAGCAGGAGGCTGGATTCTCCCTCTCGGGCACTGGCTAGATAATTAGAGCCAGCAGCAGGAGGCAAATTAAACCCTTACTGGGAAATTCTAAACAGATAGGTGTTTTGTGAGCTTTGGATACTTCTCGGAAGCCCTGAAGCAAGACTGAAGTGTGGGAGCAGACTAACTGAGAGCAGTCTTCCCACCAAGCTGGGTGTATTCCTCAGCAGCTCTCAAGTCCCCAAAATCCACAACACTGCCGTAGAGAATGAGGTCCGTGTGACTTTGGATTTTAAAAAACGAATAGGTACAATGAATAATAACAGTTGAAATTGAAAGTTTGTGAATAAGATTCTTATTTTGTATATGATCTTACATGGTATTTTCTTTTAGAATTAATACGTAAGTGTACACAATTGATATCTAGTTAATATAATTATAAAGGGTTTTAAATGGAAAAGGCATTAAGTGGAATGGAAGTATTTACCTTAAATGAGTTAGTTCTCTGTTCTCTACAATTGAAGTGAGTTCAGCTGTGTTTGGGACTGTACAGTCTAAATAAGCATTACTGCCCATGTATTTCAGCAGCAGATTTCAGAGGAACTAGCTAACCAGGCCTTAGAGCAATGCTTGCCAACCTTCTTTGGGCTTCCAAACTCCTGAGGGGTGTAACGAACTCCAATTAGAAGGAGGAACTTTCTGTATTTGTGAAGCTCATTCTAGTAAAAGCTCCAATACACTATGGAAGGGCAGGGGAAAGGGTATTCACTGGAGGACATGAGGCACGTGTGGTTTTAAAGTTTTTGCCCTCTCTCATTGTGATCACTGCTTTAGAGAATGGGTCTTGCAAAAACAACTCTATATGTGCTAGCTAATCTCTCAGAAGTTGAACATATTATAGGAGGAAGATAAAATATGGAGATATTGACTATGAGGTAAGAATGAAGATAGTTTTGGTGTCATGATACAGCTACAAAGAGAAAGTGGCTCAACCCATTATTATCCCTTTTTTTTCACTTTATTCTTTGATTGGTTTTTCCATTTTAAAAGTATTGTGATAGGCCCTTATTATAAAACAATTGCTCAATACAAAATACTGTAACTCTCTCTGTTAGATGTAGCTACTGATTACAACTTGGCTTATATGTTCCCAGATATCTTCTCTTTTCTGGCATGTGTATATGTTTATGTGTTTATGCTCACTTATATTTTTCTCACGCACAAACTAATATATGTTAACATATAGTCTCATTTGTAAATTGACTTTTTCACCAGAATATGGTCATACTATTTGTGTTTTACTTTCTTTTTCTTCACTTAGCAATTTAATCAAAGATATCTTTTCTTGTCAGTACTTATACCTCCACCTTGTTCTTTTAAAATGGCTATACTGTGCTCCACAGTACAGAAGTTTCATAACGTATTTAACTATTCTTTTATAGATGGGCACTTTGGTTGTTTCTCTTCTTCATTGCTATTGTAAACAATGCTTCAGTGAATATCATTCTGTGTATGTACATTTGTTTATCTGTGTATTGGCATGAGCAATTTAGCAATTGATGTGAGCAAGTTAGTAAAAAGCAGAACCTATGAATCAAAAGTACATATATTATTAATGTTGACACATACTGCTAAGTTAGGCTAAAATATGGCTGTGCCGATTTATATTTTCCTTCAGCAGTGTATGAGAACATCCGTTTCCTTACATTTTTATCCACACTAGATATTATAAATCTTCAAATTTTTTCCAATGTAGTGGGTAAAAATTGTATCTTATTTTCATTATCCTGATTATTGGTAGAGTTGAACATATTTATGAGTGTTTTTGGCCATTTGTACTCCATCTAAGTAAATTGCTTATTCATGTTTTTCATCCATTTTTCTATTGGGGTTTTTACATATCCTTAGAAATTTGTAGAAGCTTATAGTGGATTAGGGCTCTAAACCCATTGACTGTTCTGTATTGCAGGTATTTTTTTGCTTAAGGTATCATTTTCTGTTCAGAATTTGAATTTTTAATGTAGTTAAATCTCTTGATTTTTTTCACCTGTAGCTTTTGGATTTTATATTTTGCTCATGAAGCTATGTCCTATTTCAAGATTTTGTGTTCTTTATTTTGTCATTTGAGGTTTTGCATTTAGATAATAATGTTTAGATTTTTAGTTCTCCTGGAACTTATTTTTATGACTAATTTGAGTAGGAGTGTAATTAGATTTATTAAAATATGAATAAACTATTGTTCCAATACCGGAGGACACATTGTTTGTTCTCTACCACTTTTCAGGGTAGTTCAGTCTTTTCCAATGGTCAGAATGTTTATTCCACGCTAAAATATCACATATACATGGCCTATTTCTGCACTTTCTATTCTATCCTGTAATTTTAAAAGTACCACACTGTTTTAAAAAAAAGCTAATAGGGTGAGTCCCCATTTTTCCCCCCAAAATAGTTTTGGCTATTTTTCCACATTCACTCTTCCAGAGGCTATTCACTGTGGAATGCGGCAGTGATAATGTTAGAGGCAGTTTCTTTGGGACTGAAATTGAAGAATATTTAGTCCTGGTCCAACCCTTATACTCCTAGTTTCCTAACCTTGTCACCAAGCATTATATCAAGTCTTAAGTAATAACTGGGAGAAAGAGAGAGAGACTTCCATCTGTCTTCTAATTAATTCCTCCCTGTGACACTTCCGCCTGTGCCCATCGCTCAAGTAGTTTCAGCCCTGAGATTCTGTAAGCTTTTGTTTCACACACTTATGGCTGCATGACAAACTACCCCAAACTATAGTGGGTTGAAAGAGCAACCTTTTTATTACATTTTATTATTTTGGGGTCAAGAATATAGGCAGAGTTCAGTTAAGTGATTCTTTTATTTCATGTAACATAACCTGGGGTCAACCTGTGCTATTCTGCTGGTAACTGGCCAGTCTGCAGGGTCCAGGACTGCTTCACTCACACGTGTGGTGCCTTGGTGAGAATGGCTGGAAGCCTGGGCTCAAATGGACCTCTCACTCTGCACATGGCCTCTTCAGCGGGATAGTTAGACTCACATGGCTATCCAAGGCTTCAAGAGCAAGCATTTCAAGAAACAGGAAGTAGAGACTGCCATTCCTTTAAGGTCTGGGTTTCCAGACTGGCACTGTTGCATCTGTGAGATTCTGTTAGTCAGAGCAGTCACAGAACCTGCCCGGATTCAAGGAGTCAGGGCACAGATCCTACTTCTTCATGGGGGCACAGACTGCACCTCGCAAAAGAAGAAGTGTCAGAACATTTGTATGTGGCAGAGTTTCTAAAGATTATTTTGGGCATGCTTTCACAGCTTTCAGAACCTAAAGCCACCCACGTGAAGTCTTTCTTCATTATTACATGAACTCCATAGGGGTACACGTACAATTTGGGTACATGTGTGTGGGTGGTGAAGTGGGAAATTTGAATTCAGTCAGCTTGACCATGAAAATAATCGGTTATCAGATAGTGACTGGTGACTTGTGATTTTAAAATGTCCCTGTCAAGTAGAGTTCAGTTGGCTATATCACTGTACCTATAACCTCAAGGCCAGGAGTATAGTCCTCATGTGAGTGAAGTCTTCTGCAGTCTGACTCCACATTAGCCCACCTGCCATTGCATGTCTGGGTACCAAGTGGCAACATGGGCGGATGACTATTTTGGGGAAAAACAAGCCCAGGTCCTTCTGAAGTAGGGTCTGTGATGACATCTTAGTGCATAAAAAGCCATTGGGTATACATGTGCATGTTGTACATTCAAAGAGTCTATTTTAAAAACTGTGTTTTAATTAATTTTTTGCAAGTAGCTTTGTGTGTTCTCAGGCAAATGGAAATGGGGAAGACATTTCTTTTATACTCATTCATCCAAAGGTGATATAATTTTTCTTCCATTTCAAAATTATGTGATTCACCAGGTCTTTGATTTTAGGTTGATCACAAGTCTCTGCTTTTCTCTGGAACAGTGACTTCAAAAGTTATATGCACTTTCACCACAGAATAGAGAGCTCAGAAACATGATGAATTGTGCCTTTTATGTGAGAAAATTAAAATGCTCTGTTCAGTTAGTCAAAATTTTATTCCCCCATCACTACCTTTCTTACTATTACCAATCTGATAGAGAGCATATTACATATCAGTGGTATATATGACCCTTTAAAACTGTTAAATCCTATTTTAGTTTGGCTTCCCATCCCCCCATGTGGCCTTTAAGTGTGAAAGCAAGACCTTTTGTGTTACAGATGGAAGGAATGATTTGTCTCAGCTAAAATGGGAAATCATGCTTTTCTGTGTCTCCCATGTCTAACGTGCTCTGACTCAAAGTAAGACCTCAGTATTTATTGCGTGAATGGCCAGGGCAATAACTTGAATGTACTGGCCTCCTATTTTGAGTCTTTTGTTTGCCCTGTTGAACCCCATTGTCTCAGAACATACTGTGATAATAGACTACTCACAGTTTCTGATACAGCATGAATGTTCTGTTCAGGCAACATTGCAGGGGGATGTTGTAATTGCTGTAGGCAGTACCCTTTGGAGGCCTTTCTGGCATGCAGAGACCTGAAAGCAAAAATCAAAGAAACCGTTGCCCCCTGTTATTATTCCTGTGACCATGTTGCTTGGGTGCGAGACACGTGCACCTCTCTTCTGTTTCTCTGCACAAAGGGACCTCCCTGGGTCTGGTGGGTATAGATTGCACTGTCCGCACCAAGATTCACATCAGTGAATGTGCAAAACACACGGCTCCCACAGTAATTTTGATTTTTATAAGGATCATGTGGCCTTCTCCTTGATCTCAGTTAAGGTCTTTAATGCTGTGCACACTCTGGCCATATGTGGGTCTCTGTGCTTCAGAGTCCAAGAGAGCTGGGTTCAGATACTTGTGTTGATTTCATTTTTCACCCTTCTCTCAAGAATCCTTTTATTTCTGGATGTGTTATAAATACCATCTTAATTTATGATTAATGACCCCTTCTCACATCCTACAGACCTTTCCAGATTAGACTACCACACCCCCGCCCCCCGCCACTCCCCTGCATTCAAGAAAGAAAACATCAAAAGCCAACCAAACATACCATGATAAACGCGTTCTTTTAAAAGGGACCACAAATTCAAATGTAGTTAGAGGTCAGGCAGAAATGTAAGTAAAGGAACTATGTAAATGTGAAATAACAGGAAGTGGAAGGGGCTGGGGCTGCACTGGGGAGGTCATTTCCTCCCTAAAGGCACATGGGATTTTTTATTTTTAAGGCCATACAGGCCAAACAAAATACAGCTGACCCTTGAACAATGGGGAGAGTTAGGGGTGCCAACCCCTGTGCAGTCAGTGATCCGCATATAACTTCTGACTCCCCCCAAACCTAACTACATAAACAGTTGATTAACACATATTTTGTATGTTAAATGTATCATATACTGTGTTCTTACAATAAAGTAAGCTAAAGAAAAGAAAATGTTATTAAGAAAATCATAAGGAAAGGAAATATATTTACAATATTTATTGAAAAAAATCCACATAAAAGTGGACCACGTAGTTCAAACCCACGTTGTTCAAGGGTCAGCTGCATGACCTCTGACTGAACCTGGCGCACTCATCAAGGCTGCTCTCTCTTTCTATTGAATTTTCTGGGTGTTCTCAAGGGGACCTCTTGAGCTCTTTGAAATCATGTATGCTATGATGACATAAAATGCCGCAAAGTATTTGAAAAGTTTAAGTGGCACTTTCAACGCTAAAGGAAATGTCATAGTGAAAGCAACAAAGTTGGTTAGGACCACTCACACAGCCTCACAATTTGAATTAGTGTCTCTGCAAAGTTGTAAATTACTATATGCCATAAACCTGTGGGTCGTTTCAAATAGCCAAAACTATTACTGGTAAATTCTTCAAATACCAAAGGGCGTACTGGCTTTCTTTTTGCCTCTGTCACAGGATCTTTGTACATGCTGTTTCCATTGAATGGGAGGCGCTCTCCATCACTGCCCTGAACCCTCCTTCCTCACTTATTAACTCTAATCTCCCTTTTCTATCTCAGTTCATTTTTGACATCTTCAGGGAGACCTTCCCTGAGTCCCTCAGTCTAGAACCGTACCTCTCTCATTCATGGTTTTGTGCTTCAGAAGAGAGATTATTTGGCTAAGGTTTGTCTTTGCCATTAGATGGAACATGTATACTCACCATTTTATGTCCAGCACAGTGCCTGACACATAGAATTTTTCCATTGGACCTTTCTTATTGTGGAATGAATGAATGAATTTTTCTAGATCTCATTTTTTTAAAAATGTGAAGTCATTGGCCTTTTTTCAGGTGAAATTCACATAACTTAAAATTTACCATTTTAAAGTGAACAGTTTGTGGAACTTAGTATATTCACAATGTGGTACAACTGCTACTTCTATCTAGTTCCAAAACATTTTAATCACCCCAGGGAAGTCCAATAGTCATTCAGCAGTTACTTCCTATTCCCCACCCTCTCCCCCAGCCCCGGGCAACCATCAATTTGTATTATGTCTCCACGGATTTACCTGTTCTGGATATTTCATATAAATAGAATTATACAGTAAGAGGCCTTTAGTGTATGGCTTCTTCCACTCAGCATAATGTTTTCAGGGTGCATCCACATTGTAGCATGTATCAGTACTTCAGTCCTTTTTATGGCTGAATAATATTCCATTGTATTTATATACCAGTTTGTTTATCCTTTCATCCATTGAGGGGCATTTTAATTGTTTCTACCTTTCAGCTATTGTGTGAGTAAGTGCTCCCATGAGCATGCATGTGCATGTATTTGTTTGAGTACCTGTTTTCATTTCTTTTAGTTACATACTCAGGAGTAGAATTGCTGGGTCATGTGGTAATTCTATGTTTAACTTTTTGAAAACCCACCAAAATTTTTTCCATAGCAGCTGCCCCATTCACATTTTCACCAGCAATGTATAACAGTTTCAATTACAGCACACCCTTTCCAATGCTTGTTATTTTTCATTTTAAAAAAAGTATAACCATCCTAGTGGGTATGAAGTGGTACCTAATTGTGGTTTTGATTTGCACTTCCCAAATGACTAATAATGTTGGGTATATTTTCATGTGGTTCTTGCCATTTGTATATTTTTTGTGTGGGGGGGGTAATGTCTATTCAAGTGCTTTGCCCATTTTTAAAGTTAATCAATTTTGTTGTTGAGTTATAAGAGTTTCTTTTTTAAAATATAGCCTGAATACTAGATTCTTATCAGATATATGATCTGGAAATATTTTCTCCCATTCTGTGGGTTGTCTTTTTTACTTTCTTGATGGTGTCATTTAAAGCACAAAAGTTTTAATTTTGGTAGTCCAATTTAGCTGTTTTTTCTTTTGTTGCTTGTGTTTGTAGTGTCATATTTAAGAATCCATTGCCAAATCTAAGGTTGTGAAGATTTACTCCTATCTTCTAAAGAGTTTTACGGTTTTAGCTCTCATACTTAGATTGTTTATCCATTTGTGTTAGTCTTTGGTGTAAGGTATGGGCCCAATTTCATTCTTCTGCTTATGGATATCCAGTTGTCCCAGCATTGTTTGTTGAACAGACGGTTCTTTCCCCATTGAATGGTCTTGTCACCCTTGTAGAAAATCAGTCAGCTATAGATCTATGGATTTATTTCTGGACTCTCAATTTTATTCCATTTATCTGTCTGTCTGTCCTTATACCAGTACCACACTGTTTTGATTACTATTGCTTTACAGTAAGTTTTGAAGTCTGGAAGTATGAGTCTTCTAATGTTGTTTTTATTCTTCAGTATTGTTTTGGCAAGGGATTATTTTTTCCTTGTAGCTCAGAATGCCTTATTCTTTTGCATCTCCTCGTCTCTGTCCTTTCCACCACTCACATAGCCAGGTGTCCTGAGATGTGCATTTCTTCAGGTGTTCATCTCTCTTTTTTCACAGCCACAAATGTTTCCAGGGAGGGGTTAGAGTTTGCTGTGGTTTGATGATGTGAATGCCTCCAAGACTGGTCTGGGATAGGATGAAGTGATAGCCAGGGGCCAAAATCTGGCATGGCCTCCTTTTTGGGCCCATCCAGTTGGGACTCCAAGACAGCATTTTATAATGGTTCATTTACTTGCCTGTGATTAATCTGTAAGCAATTAGAGTATGAAGACAGTACCCCCAGTGTTTAATATGGCCCCTGACCTTTACAAGGCGTTTACTATGCCTGTTTGGTACTGAACAAAGAAATCCCTGACCAAATGTGGGTAAATGTTGTCTCATGCCTAGGGAAAAGCCCCAACCCTACTGACAAAAGAATTGCTGGTGGTAGTTAGTAAACCAGTTTTTACGTTGTGATATAAGTTTGATCTAAACCAATAGGCAAAATGCTATCAAAGCAAACTCAGCATGGAAGGATGTTGGAAGGAGTAGAAATGTTTATTTTGTAATTAGCTAAGGGTAAGAGAGACTTTTCTGGATATCCCACTTGGCACCTCCATATGGCCCATGCAGACCACTCTGCTAACCACTTCCATGCAAGTTTAGAGACCTGTTGACATCACTTCCCTCTGTCAGTCAGGAAAGTCATGCCTGCCTGCATTTTTGACACACGCTTACCTATAGTTATTGCCTGAGTTCTAGCTGCACTTCAAGCTGGTGAGTTCCCCAGAGGATTTTAGACCCACACGCCTGCAAATGTAAATTACACAGAAAAGTGTAGCTATCAATATTTAATTTGTGATGTAACCATGATGTTTATTTTCTTAACCAATATGGAACTGCAGTACTTAGACAACTGGTATCTCCTTTAGAGAGGAGTAACAAACATTAGCATTGCGCCCCTTCCCCTGCTGCCAGTAATTGACATTTTTGCGTTCCAAATTTGTGGTTCTTTGATTGTAGTAGGAACAAAATATTGGAGAATTTCATAAGTTAAACAGAAAATCTCTTACTGTACTTCTGCATCCTTGATGACTAATTTGACTTGCCTCTCTTGCTTATTGACATGCCATTTCAATAACAGGAATAATTGGATAAAATACCATAGACGCATTGAATTTAGCCAGGAGGGTGACCATTACCAAATGAAGAAGTATTTGTCTTTCTCCTCCTTCCATGTTATCCGCAAGTTTTTAGAGATCCAGATTTATTTGTCCTTGTCCAAAGGAAGTGGGAAACAAAACAAGAATACTTCTTGGTCGGGCGCTAAATGAACCCTCACCTGCTGGTTAGGCCCACAGCCGGCAATCTGCTTACATTCCAGTGTGTCCAGAAAAAGGTTAGACATAGACCAGCTGCTCCAAAGCAGGGTCCTTTTTGTTTTGTTTTTGTCGTAATCACTTAAAATTTATTTTTGTGAGTAGGCGGCTAAGGTGTAATTCTGTTAGGAGATTCACCAAGCATATTAAGGAAGACTTACGAGATCTCCAGTAGTCTGAGGAATGTATGTTAATTCTCATTTCTTGATTTCCTGATACTTAGGTTTGTTTGCGGGTGCCTGACTCACTGAACCAGCGCTATCTAAATATATAACTATGGTCTTCATATATTCAGAAGCACCCCCCGCCCACCGGAATGACATTGTGGGAAAGAGTGTGCCCTTGCCCACCCTGTTGAAAAGTCTTCAGCCTATAGGAACGGAACTGCTGGTTTGGACTAAGATGGATCTGTATGGGACTGCAGAAGCAACCCAAAGTCAGAGCCAGCTTAAGGCAGCTGGGAAGTAAGCTAAGTTTGTCCCTGCAGCTCAGCCTTGCCATACAGTCCTGTCCTGCTGTGACTGTCCCTTTCACTCCTCATACAACTCCTGCTCTTGTCTTTCAGTGTTTCACTCAGTTTCTCCTCCCAGAAGCATGCCCCATAGAGGGGGTCTTTGTTGTTCTCCCTGTGTGTGCCTGTTCCTGTATTTTCCACTCTGGCCACCATATCCTTAATGTTGGGAAATTAGATTCAGAAATAAGTTCCAATGGCCAGTGAAATAATATTTTAGAGAACCACAGAACCCTGTGATCGATGGAAGGCTCAGCATTGCGCTGTGGGTGGGAGACTCGCTTTGAAGTTGACCTGCCTGGGTTGTTCACACTGACATTTCAAATCTTTTAACTAGTTGTTTCACATCCCTGAACCTCACTTTCCTTCTCTGTAAAAGGCGGGTATGACCTTTCTCTCTCAGGGGAGTGGGATGGATTACAAGGGCTATGTAGGTAATACATATATATCCTAGTGGCAAGCATATAGTGCTAAGTAAGTAAACTAAGAGTCACCCTACCTATTATACACACACACAGTTGGGTGGAGTGGAAGAGAATGTAGAAATCGACACATCTACCTCCTTGGAGAAACATATCTGCTCTAACCCAGAAAAGCGATTCCAGATGCAGAGGAAGAAACATGCAGCTGAGCCCTTTGACTCGGAGCCGTGGGCGGCACCCATCCTCGGGCCAGCTTTGGTCCAAGTCTAATCTTGCTGCTATGTGACCCAGTGATAGCATCTTTGGATCTGAACAGTCAAAATATTCCTGAAAGGGACTTGCTGCCCACAAGTATGCAACCAGCCACCAGGATCCCAGATTTGTTTTTAATTTAGCAACCCTGATCTTTTAAAAATACTACTTTGAGAATGTACCGAATCCATTTTGTATTGTTTCCTCCTCTCCTGACAGGGCTTCTCTTCCTCTTTCCACGCCCACCTCTTGGCCACCCTCTCATCCTGACAGCTGCAGGGAAGATTTCTCTCCAGCTGTCTTATCAAGTCTTCAAAAGCCATCCGGAATGTAATTGTAATCTATTTTTCACCTCTCAATAGTAGTGGATGAAAAACACACACACACACTGCTCAAAATTGCAAGGGGAGGGGAGCCAGGATTACCTCGTGACTTACACAGAGCCCTGCATAGATAATTACTGCCATTCATTGCTGGCCCAGGAAAGAAAACAAGGGTCCAGTTGGGTTTTAGTGAATCAGAAGCCTCAGGGATAAGAGGGGAAGGAGGAGGCTGTGCTCTCTCCTTGCTGCCTCTTCTCTCCCTACCCCCTACACACTTACATGCCAAGTTTCCAGAAAAATAACATCCTGCTGGCCATTCTCCTCCCATCTTGCATTTTTTATACTTATTTAAAGTGCAGTTTAGAATTGGTGCTCTGGCCAGATTCTGCCGAGCATCTCTTCCTAGAATGTCTCAATAACCTTGAGCCAGGGTCTGATATACCTGCTTTCCGGGATGAGGGTTAAATAGGCTCTATCTCATTAAGTCGTGAATTCATTCAACCAACAATTGTCATGGACTCATCTCAAAGGACTAGATTCCGAGGGAAATGTTGAAGTTGCATTCCTCCCAATGAAGTCTGCTTCCCTCCCCACTTTAACCCTGGCTAGTGTCAACTCCAGCAGACAGATGAGGGTGCCATTTGCTTGTTCATCCCAGTCATTGCGTTCTCTTCCTCTCCTAAATTCCCTTGGTTGTGCTGCTCTGTCTTAGGAGCTTTCGCTAGATCTGTAACTTGTTGAGGACAGAGAACACTGCTAAGAAACAAGGAGCATACATACAAAACTGTATCAACATCAGCTCCGAGCACAGAGTTTTATATTGTTTGTAGGCACTCAAGCAAGGAAGGAAGGGAGGGAGAGACAGAGGGAGAGAGAAAAGGGTGGAACAATGTATTTTAAGCTAAATGTTTTTGGATTTCTATGGGGAGAAGCAAGTCCTAATGGAGTGGTAAGATTTGGTTAGTTGATAGAGAGAGGAAGTCCTTCTAGAATGGGAAGTGTTGGAAGAAAAGGATCTTGTGCTGGGAGTGAATCTCTGGAATTAGAATATGTAAAAGAACACATTAAGGCTCTATATTACTCAACATTGTATTACTTAACATTGTTCAATTTTGTCCCCACTAATGTTCCTCGAGGGTGGTCCACCAATATCCATATATTTCATTTAGCATCAGCCATTCCTTCCAGAAGCTCATTAACTGTATGGGATTTGTATTGGATGATTAAGGCCCTGACTGATACTTTTAGGACAGTCATGTTTTGCTTCAGATCACATGCATCTTATATTTTATTCTGTTATTTTTTGGTTCTGAAGATTCATAAGGAGCTCATCTCTTTTGCTGCTGAAAATACTGACATTTCAGGAATTAGAAACAGCATTTAACTTATGGCTCCTGGGAATCTGCTGTATTTCGAAGACTGATTTCTAATAAATTTAACATACAATGTCAGGACTAATCTGGAGAATTAGAGTAGAGACTCACGATTTGCTTATAGTTCTTAATAATAATGGCAATTTTAACATTGAATGTTTACTTGGTGCTTGACATTGTGTTTAATATTTTACATGAATTATTTTAATTTAACATTCATGTCATCCCAGTTATATATTATCCTCTTTGCATATTATAAAGAGAGTTAAGAAGTTACCCAGGCTCATGTGGACAGTAAGCAGCGAACTGAGATTTGATTCTAGGAAGTCTGACTCCAGAGCCCACGCTCTGCAGGCTCTCCCAGCCCTAACCTCTCTCTGTGTCTGGAACTCTGGTCCCAACAAATATCTAGAAAGGCCACATTCTTCATCTTCCAGGATCTGTGCATATCAACACAAATGTGAACTCAAAATGACAGATGTCTGGGCTATTTAAAAGATAATTCCAAAGCATTATTTTGTGGGGAGAGGCAGAGTTACTATTGATTGATATTGCACATATAGGTGAAATAATTTTGCCAAGTATTACATTCTTAAAATTCCCAGTGTTACAACCTTCAGAACTCCAACCATACATGCATATGTGTGTTATAAATGATGAGTGTATTTGATTTAAACAGTTAGTTATTTTAGGTGTAGCAATCCACTGAACTCTTTCCCAGTAACCTGAAACCAAGGTGTTCCCAGGAAAATCATTTGAAGTTCTTCAGATGATCTCTAATAGACCATTTATTCTTGCAAAGAACTTTTTTGTTGTTCCCAACAACCATCTTCTCTAACTGCATCTTCTGAATACCCATAAAATTTTATTCTAAAATCTGAAAGGGTTATTTTGTATACCTACCTGTGCCTGGGCAGGAAGTCTTAGAGGATTGTATTTCTTTTTTTTTAAATGACCTATAGAGGATGCCGTACTGCCTGTCTTGGCAGCTTGTTGCATACCTAATAATCTAGACAGTCAGCAAGTAAATTTTGATGTGCAATCCACATCTCTCCTGCTGCTTTGGCTCATTCCATTTGATTGTCATGGTACTGATGTTACCCTGTTCATGGTCCTTTCTCAAGGCCAGGAAATCACAGCATTTGTAACTGAGATGATAGTTATGGTCACATTCCAATTTCCTTAAGTGCCTCCATCTTGAACAGCCCTCTGAGTCCCAATTTTTGTAATGTGGCTGAGGAGCTGTGAGAATGCCATCTGTTTACAAGAATGGGATCATTGATGGCTGTACAGTTGACTTGAAAACGGCAGTCCTCCTCCAAATCAAGATTTGAGACTTAAAGAAGCTGGCCTTGGACAGATATGGGGACCCTCACTTTGTTGGGAGGCTTGGCCATTTGAGAGTAATTGGATGGAAACGTGAGCCCAGAGTGGCATTCATATAGCATTTTTATCTGTTGAGTATAACTGCTGTACTCAGCTTTGTATAAAGCATGGGAATAATAGGATCAAATTAAAGAAAGCTAGTTAGATGGAATAGCATGGAAGTTCCCTAATGAAGAGACCTGATAGACCATGGAATAGCCTTCCCCAGGAAGGCTGGTCTCACTGAGATGTGGTTATTTACCATGGAACCAAACAGTTCCCCGCTGGATGCTTCTTAGGCCATTTTTAATTTGGTTTGTGACTTTGATTTAATTGGGAAAGTATTTCACATCTGTTGTTGACTACCTAAGTCAATGTTTTTCAAATTTTAGTTGTGGCAGGATAACCTAGTTACCTTGTTAAAATACAGATTCCTAGGCCCTGTTCCCAGAGGTTTTGTTTCATCAGGTATGAGTAACTGTCTGGGTATCTTCATGTTTACCATTTTTGGGGGATGATTCTGATGCACATGTGCTGTAAACTCCATTTTGAAAAAAAAAACAACTCTGAATTGGGATGATTCCTGATGTTATAGTAAGTACATCTGTGCATTTTGATTTGTTTGGTATTCTCATCCTAATAGTTCACTTTGCTCTGTCACCATAGGTCCTTTCCACTTGCAGATAGGATCATCTTTGGTGGAACAAATATTCGGTGAAGGGCTTGAGGTTGCTCAGAGGAGCGTGTTGCCCCAGGGAGCCCTCCAAGCTTGCTCAATCTGGCCTTCCCTGCCTTTCCTGTGAGACAGCTTGGTGTAGTCCAGTTCTGTGTCATATTGACAACTATTAGAAAACGAGGGTTCTGTGGTCAGATAAGTGTAAGAAACACTGTGGGAAACAAAGTTAACCAGATTTTTTAACTGTAGGGTTTCCTAGAAACTTTATTGTGACAAAATCTTAACCATTTCCTGAACTATTTGATCATAGAATTTCTCATGGGACTACTGATTCAGGGAACACACTCTAAAAAACTCAGTGAGTTGAAAGCAAGAAAAATTAGTTTGTAACTTTAGCTCTTCACCCAAATAGCTTAGTAACCTTCAATAGGCATTTGTGTGCTCTCTGAGTTTGTTTCCTCATCTGTGAAGTGGGAGTAGTCATGTTACTGTACCTAGATTACAGGGTAGTTGTGAGGATTGAATAAAATATTTTCGTAAAAGTGATTTATGAAGTGTAATGTGCCATCAGTAGTCATTGGGAAACATATGAGTTGCATACAAGTTTGGAGAGTAGAAAGTGAATTTGGAAAGTTTGTGTCTTTGCTTAGACTTTTCTTAACCTGACCAATGGGACTTAAAAATCTGATCTTGGTTTACCAGGGTTTGTGTTAATGACACATCAGTAGTTAATTAAAAATTCTTGAAATACTGCTTTCTAAATCATTCCACTGACACACTGATTTGACTAAATATTATAGTTCTGGATATTTTGCAGTGGATGCAGAAACAGGATTGGTAAATGGTGACTCGCAGTGAAAGAGATGGTCAAGACCATAGACCAATAGGATGGGAAAGGCTTGGAACGGGAAGAACTAGAACCTGGGATGATGGTTATTGGGTTGTACCCCGTAGGATGGGTGACCTCAGATCAAGTTCTCTTGTCTTAAGGAGTTTGGACAAATTTGAACTCAAATAAGTAAAAATCACATAGAATGGGTTCACCATTGTGGGTAGGAAAGACAGCAATGTATGCGTCCATACCGAAAAAATACTCATCATTTAATAGGTAGAGTATTATGATTCTGAGTTGTTAGTGTCAGTTGGACTAACTTCTGGGCATGAGAATCAAGGTCCAGACCTTTCAGAGAGGGGGCCGATAAAATCTGTATGTCACATGTTGAAGCTCTCACCAAGTGGGCTGAGCATTAGCCCTAGTAGTGTAATTTAGATAAACAGTAGAGAAACCCAAATATACCAATGGAGCAAACATAGTGGAACTTGAGAAATGGCTGAAGGGGTCACATCAATGGGGCCTGTCTCTCTTATACTGGATTTCAGGCTTGGAGTATGAAACTGATTACAGACCATATCTGCTGGTGATGACAAACTTCTACATCAAAAATAATAATAGAAATGAGTTATTGGAATTTACTTTATGACAGACTCTGTTCTATATACTTTACATACATATCTCAATTCTCAAACTGCAGTGTAGGGTATGAAAAACTAGTATTCTCATTTTATAGATGATGATTTAGAGGTAGGAAGAAGCCAAGTAAGGTGTCAGAGGTCACATAGTTAATAAATGGTGGTGTGTAGACTTGAATTTACGAAGCTCGACTCCAGAGCTACATCCTTTTCCACTATACTAGGCTGCCTCTGTTCCATCATGACTGTGAAAAGTATGTAATTGAAATTAACAAAGTGAATAGAGAACTCAGCAGATTTGAGATAATAAAAGAAAGAATTAGTGAACTTGAAGATAGATTAATAGAAATTAACTAATCTGAAGAACACAGAGGGAAAAAATGAAGAAAAATGAGCAGAGCTGAAAATACCTGTGGAATATCATCATAAACTTCAAGTACCTGTAAAAGGAATACAGGAAGGAGGTAAGAGAGATAAAAGTCCAGAAAAATATATGAAGAAATAATGGGTGAAAGCATCCCAAATTTGTTGAAAAACAGTCTACACAAACAAAAACCTTGACAGACCCAAAGTAGGATAAATACCTATGTACAGTCCATAAACAGATTGTTTAAAGATAAAAACAAAGAGAAAATATTGAAATCAACAAGAGAAAAGCAACTGATAATGCACAGAGGAGCATCATTATGATTAATGGTTGACATATCACTTGAAAAAAATGGTAGAGAACAGTGGATGACATAGTCAAAGGGCTGAAAAAATTAGCAACCAAGAATTTTATATCCAGCAAAAAATTTCTTCAAAAATGAAAGTAAAATAAAGACAACCCAAGATAAACAAAGATTGGAAGAATTTGTTGTTAGCTGACCTTCCTTATAAGAAATACTAAAGTTTGTCATTAAGGCTAAATGGAAATAACAACAGATGGTAACTGAAGTCCACAAGAAGAAATAACAACCACAGGAAATGGTAAAAGTATGGGTTAATATGAAAGAATTCTTAAGCACATTTTTCTCTCAATTTCTTTAAAGATAATAAGATTTTATAAAGAATAACTGTAACATTGTATTTTTAATATTAGACAATATTGAATTGAGGACCCAAAACATTAAATTAGTCCAAGAATGGCACTTTTTAATATAAGAAGTATATTTATTTATGGCATCACACTCATACAGCAGAAACTACAAACTACAGAAAGTATAAGGAGATATACACTGGTTCAGAAGTTATTCATTGAACTTTTCTCATCCTGTGACAGACATAATATATTAAAAAATAAACAGTGGTACCAGGTTTTGTGGCACTTGAAATGAGGAGCATTTTATATTTTTTCTTTTAAAAATTTTATTTTCCAATTACATATGACATACAATATTATACGTTTCCGATGTACAACATAATGATTAGACATTTATATCCCTTATGAAGTGATCACCCCAAAAAGTGTAGTACCCACCTGACATCAAACATGGTTATTATAATAGAGCATTCTGTATTCTTGAAGGACAAGTTTTGATATGTATTTTAATACATGTTTTAATATAAGTATGTGTTTATTATATATTATAATGCATATATTATATAAATATATGATATATGAAAATATATATACCTACTATAAAAGCTACAGAGGTGTTCTTAAACTCTTAAGAAGGTAAACAGTGCAAGCAATATTCTCTGACCACAACGCAGTCAAACTAGAAATAAACAAACACAGAGAAAACAAAAATTTCCCAACAACCTAGATTTGAAAAAACAAAACAATCTTTAATATCTCAGGTTTAAAAGAAAATATAAATGAAAATTGAAGAATATGTGGAAAAAATTATAAAAATTAGAATTAATGGGAAATAGTTAAAGCAAGGATTAGAGGCAAATTCATAGCTCTAACTACTTATATTAATAATCAAGAAAAAACAAAAGTAAACCAGTTAAGCTGACAACTCAAGCAATTAAAAAATTTGTTTAAAATTCCAAGTAAGATAGGAGAAAGGGTGTAATAAAATAAAAGTAAAAATTAGCGAAGCAAATTATAGGAATTAGTAGAACCAATTTATAAATCATTAGCTTTTAAAAATAAAAATAATATAGATGAATATTAACTTATCATGAAAAAAGAAAGTTTAAACTACCCTGGCTGGTGTAGCTCAGTAGATTAAGCACCGGCCTGTGAACGAAAGGGTTGCCAGTTCGATTCCCCAGTCAGGGCACATGTCTGGGTTGCAGACCAGGTCCCCAGTAGGGAACACACAGGAGGCAACCACACATTAATGTTTCTCTCCTTCTCTCTCCCTTCCCCTCTCTCTAAAAATAAATAAATAAATAAAATATTTTTTTTAATTAAAAAAAAAAAGTTTAAACATATAAAATAAAAACTAAAAGAGGGAAGTAACCACAGACACAGAGGAAATTAAAAGAACTGTGGGAAGCTACTTGCTCAACTCCTTACAAATACATTTGAACACCTGAATGAAAGGGTACTTTTTGTATGGAAATAAAATTTAGTGAAAGGAAAATACCAGGCAGACAAGAATGCAGCATTTTCCACGAGTCAGTCACAACTAGGATGAAATGAAAGAGACTGCATGCTTTCCTCAGGCATGATCTGAGACCTTGAGAGAGGACAGTGAAATGGGCATTGTTCCTGATGACTTAATGTTATTGTATTTATTCTTCATATTTATTACTATGCCATAACCAGTAATAACCTCCCAAACCCCTGGTTTGCTGAATATTCTTGTGTAAATATGCTTGCTGGCATCATGTGTTCCTGCTAGAAGAGTAGCAGCCGTATGATAATATAACACAGTCCCTCTTCCCCAACCCACCCATACCCTAGGAGGTTCTAACAGATGGATTTTTAAAAAGGAGTTTGTAAAATAAATATAAATTCATTCATCAGTATGTCTCCAGCATCCCTCTCCCATATTTCTGTCCCTTCAGAAGGTTGCTAGGCAACCAGGTAGAAAAATAGCCAAAGCCCTTTTAAAGAGAAGACATACTTACAATGTCGGAAATATAAATGAGGGCTTGCTCATTTTGGCTTGCTCACAGACCGCCAGGACTTGCAACATAATCAATTCAGAGGCAATGATTGCAATTGATCTTGAGGTTGGTGAAAACAATTGGCCATAATCTGCCCAAGGAGACATAACTCAAACCACTCAAGTGTGAGAGGAGGTGCTGCCCCGATGGTACCTTTTGCCCTTTAAAGGGGGTGAATTTTCAGCAGTTCCTGCTGTCTCTGCCTAAGTCTCTGCAACTCCATTCTCGCAGTTAGCACAGTCTCCATAAAGTCTGTTTAGAGCTCACAATGGTTAATGCCCAGTTTTCCCTAGGAATTGCTGCTACATCTCCCCAGGCATACAATATATCCACTTGATTTTAAATGGAGACTTCTTCTGTGGCCATTGGTGTGTGCCCCGTCTCTGGTGGCCCAGGCTCGGATTGCTACCTTCCTACCTGATGTGTGTGCCAGGGTCTGCTCATGGTGGCAGGTGTTGATGTTCAGCTGCTAATTTCCCCCATTAGAGACAATGTGGTGGGACCTGATGATACAATCTGTTCATCTGAGGTCTGCCCTGATATTTCAGGTTTAGAAAATATTGCTAACTTTATCGAAACAATAAAAGAAGGAATATATGCACATGTGCCCTTTACATGGTTTTGCTTTGCTAGGGAAAAACATTCACAGCAGTCAATTTCTTTTTGTCTATTATAAATTTATTAACAGTGTGCTGTAATTAGGTGCATGGCTTTGCCTTAGAGGACAAATGGTGCTTCCTGAGCTGTGACGTTAGTCTGATTGTGGTAAAATGACCCATTTGGTTTTACCAGCTGTGACTTTGGAGGGAACTGAATGACAGAGAATGCATAAAACTCAACAGATGAAAACATTCCCAACTCATACTCCGTATTGCTGATTATTCTGCATCCCAAACACAATGTTCTTTGGATTTGCTTGCTTAATGTCTGAGTGATCCGAAGAGTATTGTGCTGAAGTTGATGGAATGTCAGAAGGGCAACTGACTTATCAAGTCGGGCCCATATTCCCCCATTAATACGATATCTATTGCCCTGGTAGAATCTAAAGATGTGTGGCATGCGATTTACCAAGAGAGATTCCCAAATGGGGAGGCGGAATGTGCAGTGGCTGCAATTGTGCTCTTCAGGATCAGGCAGCCTACATGGCAAGCCTGGCCGCTGCACTCCTGGCTTCTGAACTTCCCTAAGCCTTGCTTCTCTAGCTCTGAAACAGGGAATTATGTAACCTACTTCACAGAGGGTGTGTGAGGATTAAATGAGTGAATTCTTAGCACAGTGCTTATACATAATAAGGTCTCAAGAAAATTAAGGACTCAGACCTCAGAAATAATAAAGTGCATTAGACTGCCGAAAAATGGTCCAGCTTAAGGGAAAGTCCTGGGTTCCTGACTCTTCGCTTTTTCAGCTCACACCAACTTGGAACCGTAGAAATGGAAAACCTCGAAGAGATTAAGTCTGAGTTTATGGTCCTGCCCCCTCACTGGTCCTTGTCCTGGGTACCTTTTTCTACGTTTCTATTCTTGCCTGCCATTTATCCCAAGTAAAGTTTTGGCCAATGAAGGTTTACAATAGGATGCTTCTCAGAACATTCCCATTTCAGTAAGGAACTCCTGGGATAGAAAGCAGTGAATCTTAGTGAGGACATTTTATGCACCATGACAAAACAGGTTTTTTTCAAGTGGGGAAAAAGGCTAGTGTCATCTCTTGATTATCTCGTAAGTGTTCCTAATGTCATAGGAGACTGGACTTACTCAGTTGATGATGGCTGAAAGTTGCTTATTGCAAACCTGAAATACAAATTTATTAAAATCTGGTGTTTCATCTCAAAAAAGAGAGAGAGCATTCTAACACTCGTAGTCTGTCTGTGCTTTCTCACTCACTTCTTTTCCTGCACCATTTGTCAGTTTAGTGCCTTTCAGCTCGGAATCTACCCTTGTTTGCCCTGCTTTGTGGTACTAGAGTGGATCTAAACATTTCTCCTTTGTCCTATGGCAGATGTTAAGTTTTGTCAGTAGAGGGCACTGGAAGGCCACTGCAAGAGGCAAGGACCCTCTTTCTAGTTTCAATGTGCTTTTTCCTTCTTGTTCCTGTGGTCCTTGGTTACCAGAGGCATTTGGGACACCCAGTGCTGCTCACCCTTCCAGAGAGTTTTACCAGCACTCACGTGGGTGGCTTCCCAGTGAGTCCCAAAGGCACCCCGGCAGATGGTTTCCTGTTTTCCAGCCCTGGCTTGTCTCTCCTCAGAGAACTTTACCACCTGTGAGTCATAGTCACATTCTTTCCAATGAGGTCTGAGTCTCGGCCCTGGGTTTAGGGGCAGGGGCTCTTCCAAATTGGTTTTTCCCATGGGCATTCAGTCTCAGCTAGAGGTAGTAGCTGCTCCCAATATCTGCTCTTCCTGTACTTGTTAGTGTTCTCTTTACTCCTCAGTACCTAATCACCTGTTACAAGTTAATAATGCTTTATATTAAATTTTCCCTGTTCGAATTACTGGTGTTTCTTCCATCTTCTGGTTGGACCCAAACTGAGAGATCCCCTTCTGAGGATCAGAAGTGATGTTCTGCAGATGGTGAGTTTGGGGAGGCACTGGACGTGCGCATCCGGGCTCTTGCTCGTCTCCTTTCCCTCGGGAATCGGCCAGACCTCAGACTGGCCAGGGAAGTCTTCCGGTTCCAGAAAGCCTACTCCCTGCAGGTGAAAGCAGCATTCTCCAAGGTCAGCGCGATCGGTAGTGACAGTGTTATTTTGGACCCAGTCTACTGACTTCTTTAGCTTATTTCTTAATTAGTTCACAACCTAGGCAGGGAGAAGTTCTACTTTCTATTGCCCCCCCCCCCGTGCCCCAATGATTTTTATATAAAACATTTTTTATAACTTAGCACCAGAAAAATGGATGCTCCAGGAAAGCCCCAATGATTTTTATATAAAACATTTTTTATAACTTAGCACCAGAAAAACGGATGCTCCAGGAAAGCACAGACTATCTACCATATGCTCTTTAGTGTTGTCTATCCCCTGACCCCCTCCCACATCACTGTGACTTTCATCTTACCACATGTAAAGCTGTTTTTTCCTTAAAGTTCTAATATAATTGGGGAATGGTTCTGTATCTCCAAAAGGCTGAGTCACACCATATTGGTCATCTTCGTGAGTACAGTCCCATAGAACTTACATAAATGATAAGACAACATTTAGAAAACAACATGATCTATTTGAAACACGGCTCTCTAAAATCAAGAATTAACAAATCATGCATTTAAAACTGTGTGAAAGAGGATATACTTATGGCTTCCACTCTGTGTATAAAGTCGTACCAAGGAAAAGGGTCATTAGCCAGCCCTTGGGCAAGGTCTACTTCCCGGGCACATTGGACATTAACAGTTGGATTTGATGGTGTTGCTGAATTTTTGTTGAAGAAGGAAATTGAAGAACGGATGTCAGCAAATGATCACATTGGCTCAGACAGTGAGCCACATACCACTTCTCCCCTCCATCATCTCTATCGACATAGCCTTCTATTGTCCTTGACTTTCTCTTGCACTCTGCATGCATGGCTGAGTTACTTATGTGTCCTGTGTGTTTGCATAAGGAGAGTACAGTGGAGGGAAGGCTACTTCATTGTGCTTTAGAGAGAATGAGAAAATACGACTCATGCCTTTTGTGAACATTTGAAATGTTGGTGTAGTGGCTAAGGATTAATAAAGCTTCATGACACGCCTCATCTCAAGCACAGGCCTGGGGTAATAACACCTGACACAGGAAACATAATGTAATCTTGAGATTCTGAGATGACCTTTGAAACAGATTCTTACTGGGCTGAAAAGAGAGGGAAAGTGAACATCTTGTCACTTAATGATGATTAATGATTAAGAATATCATTTATTATGAGCCATATGATTTGATGGGGTAACTCTACATTTTAATAATTATAGCTTAACATTGCAAATGGTGTTATTTAAGGGACAGGATCAAACCGGGTGATTAAGAGTCAGAGTCAAAGGAATCAGCAAGCTTGACATTTAAGTACAAGTCTTTTGCTTTTCTCATTGCTTTTAATAAGTTCTTTAGTTATTGTAGGATAAATTATCATAGGCATTAATCATAAAACCTATACTTTTTTAGACAGTGGTGATCTAAGGCTGAGATATGACTTAGGTTCATTTTATTTTTGTGATACGGTTCAGGACATAGCTCCAAATATGACACCTTGGCACACTGAACAGTTCAAGCTAAAGGATTTTGAGAAATGGCATGTGCTGGAAGGACTTCCAGCCTTCTCGTGAAGCAGGTCATAAAACCCTCCTGTGAGAGGTACCCTCTCAATACCCAGAGGAAAAGAGCATCCTTATCTCCAAAGAACAAGATAATGGACACAGAGGGAAATCTGCCTGAACAGGCCTTGCTAATTTTCCCCAGTTTACCATACTGAGCTCATCACGTTTTTCCACAACTCTCTATTCTTCATCAAATTTAGCATAAAACACTCAGGTTTAACCATTTCTTTCAGTATTTCCTTATGAAGCCTCTCATACCATGTAAAGCTTGCATTAAATAAATCGCCATGCTTTTCTCTTGTTAATTTGCCCTTTGTTACAAAGGTTCCAACTGAGGACTTAAAGGGTAAAGGAAAAAGATATTTTTCTTCCCTTTATTTGCTTCCTTTCAGACACCTCTTCCTCTAGTGTTCTCCTTGCAAACGGCTTCCACTCCTCCTCTTCCCTACTTCAAACAATTGACCCTTATTGGGAGATGCCCTTATGGGGGATTTAGCATTTAGCATGAATGTCTTTTCCAACCTGGATATATCAGTGCATTTCATAGCATTGTGATTCTGATTTGTGTCACCTTCATGTCTGTTTTCTGATTTTAAAGAGGTATCTTCAACTATTTAATTTTTTTCAAGTGATTCCTCCTTAGAATTATAGCGTATTTGTGTTTTGAATAAACCTAGGTCTGTGCCCCATACGTCAAGGTAGTTAACCAGGTGTACCCATCATTAGGACCAGGTAACAGATTCTTGCAAGTGGCAGAATGGAACCCAGCAGCAGGGTTCAAAGCCTGACAGTAGTGGAACAACTGTGAGTAGGAACAACTTACGGTCCTTCTTCACAGTGTGTTCTCTGAAGTGGTGACCCAAGAGCACCCTTCACAACCCTGCAGAGCCATTTGACAGTCACCTTGTCCTCTGCTCTGGAATTGCTCATTGGGCCAGCTCATGAAAATGAGGCCATCAGTGTCCGCTCTCTGCATTTAAGATACATGGTAGTATACCAAATGTTAATGGGCAAGAGGTGTTTGCCATCTAAGAAGCCTATTAAAAGTTTCAAATCACATATGGCATATGGCATGTGTAAACTATTTTAGCCTTCTTTCTGATAGTGAAAAAAATAGAAACTGTCTGACTGTCTACCAGTGGGTGAATTGCTACTCTGTGGCATGGGATGATCTATAGAATGGAAAAAATGAGTACCAAGACACTTATGTGTAATGTATAATCCCATTTCTACTGTTCCCAACTATAAACACGTTATAAAAACTAATATATCATAAAATTAATGTTGTACTTATGTATGTATTTATAGCATAGCAAAAACAGTATACATTATATATTTATAGCACAGGAAAATAGTATCTATATTATATATTTATAGTAGATATTTAAAATGCGTATAAAAAGGTCTGAGAGAATACAAGTCATGCTGACATGGGGAAGAGACTGAGATTAGGGATGGTTGTGAAGAGGAATTTGGTTTTGTTTTCTATGTTCCTATGTTAGGGGATTTTTAAAATTGAGGTGGAATCATGTATTACAGATAAATACTTCAAAATTTAAAATAATTTTTAATAGGTAAGGGGTGACTTCAGGAGAAAAGCAATTTTGGCTGTGGCTAAGTGGTGATAATGAGGGAAAAGACAGAGGCACACACCACGCCGTTCAACCTCATTAAGGAATCTACCAATTGTGATCCAGATGGCAGCGATGCTTCTGTGATTAATAATCTCAGAATGCTTAATTGTGCTCAAATATCTTGCCTTTTTGCTTTTATGAGTAAATAAATAGAACACCTTTTTTTTTTTTTTAATCTTCACCCAAGGACATGCTTATTAATTTTGGAGAGACAGGAAGGGAGGGAGAGAAACATCAATGCGAGAGACAAACATCAACTGGTTGCCTCTCCTACAGGCCCTGACCAGGGACCAAACCCACAACCTAGGTGTGTGCTCTGACTGGGAATCAAACCTGTGACCTTTTGGTTTACAGAGCAATGTTCCAACCAACTGAGCCACACCAGCCAGGGCTAGAATACCTTTTGAACACACTTCCAGATGTCTAATTTTATTTTAATGATTACTCATTCATTATTATACCTCAGTCTTTATACCTCTCTCTACATTGCCTTCCCTAACACCCTCCTCCCCTCACCAACTAGTTTCTGTCCCCTCTGTTTAGAATGCACCTTGAAATTCCTGACTTCTAGCAGCCTTTCTTAATTAACTCAGCTTCATTGAGAAATCCTTTACTCAGCATCTCCTGGTGAATGTACTTTAATGTTTGAGGACTTCATTTTGCACCTTCTGGAGGTGTTGCTTGCTAATTGGCTTTCTGTCATTTTTTACATATATGTTCCTTAATTCATCTTTCAAAGTACGGGCTCTTCCTGAGATAAAATACAGAAAACAATGAGGTATATGGGCTTTGGAGACAGAAATACCTGAGTTTAAAACCTGACTCTTCCACTTTTTGTTGGATGTTTTTAAGAAAATGTCTTTTAAGCTCAATTTTCCCACCTGTGAAACTGGAATAGTCATTCCCAGTCCATAGGGTTGTTGTGATATCCCAGTGACCTATATATGTGAAGCACGTGGCATGGAGCTCAGTGGTGGTAAGCACACAATATGTGATACAGCTATTGATCCTCTTATATCTCCAACCTACCATGAGGTTTAAAGTCATGACTTTTTTGTTCATTTTGGTCAGATATGTTCAGGGACCCAGGGACATTTGGGCTTCAAAAGTAGAAGAACGAGGCTTTATATTCAAATCCAACTCAAGTCTCCACCTAAGGGAACTCTTTTGCTCCTCAAGCCCTGCTTTCTGTGTATAGTTTTGTCATAATTTCCTCATATCCAAAAGAGCTGTTCCATAGTTTAATTTTGTACTACTTTGGGGACCAAGTCTTATTTTGTCCTGGCATCATTTCGTGGCTTACTTAAAATACATGTGTGTTTGCGTGCATTCATTCATGTAGTCATTCAGCAAACTTTGCTAAGTGCTGCTGTGCTGAGCTCTAAAGATACACATGAAGCATAAATAGAAACCTACCAGGTAGACAGATTGAGGAGAGCACTCAAAACTGAAGATATAGCATGTGCTGGGGCATGAAAAAACAGGACCTGCTGTAAGAGTGTTAAATACTGTGCAGTACAGTACTGTAGCTTTGGGTGAGCATGGGGAAATGGTTTGAGATGAGATCAGGTACACAACAATGGTGGGTAGAGTCCCTGTTATATTTTGAATCTCTCCTACCTCTTCTTTTTTTCTTTCAACCTCTCTCTTCTGCTTTAATGTTCAACGTTAAATTGAGTTCATCCAGACAGTCCAAGGCAATCGTCCATCTCTAGGGCCTTATCCTCAATCATATCAGCCAGATCTCCTTTGCCACGGAAGGTAGCATGTGCATAGGGTCTGGACATTGGAATGTGAACTTCTTTGGGGGATCCATTATTCTGCCTTCTGCAGTTGGATGTGGGGTTTAGGGAGATGATAGAACCCAAGTTTCTGACTTCAACAGCTGGATGGATGCAGCTTAAGGGGAGGAGGATGAGTCCGGTTTTGAACACGCTGACTTTAAAGTGCTCCTGGGAAATCAAAACAGAACAATCTAGTAAGTAATTAGATATCCCAGCCAAAGGGAAAAACAGAGGAAGGAGGCACAAATTAGGAAGGCTTCAACACGTAATGAGCCCTTAGTGAATGCGTAGACCGCCAGGAGAATAGGGCTTAGACGGGATGCGGGGGCCAGGAGTATCCTAGGTGCACCGGGGGGAAGTACTTGTAAAAGGAAGAGTCAGACAACCTCTACGGTGTCCCATCGCAGGGTCTCAGTGCCTTGGGACACATTTCTTCCTTCCTTCTCCACCTGGCATATTTTCTCTGTATTCCCTGGTTTTTTGCCTGCTCATCGCTTCTGCTCCCTAAATTTTCAGCTTGCACACTGCTCTGTGGCCTCCCCTGTCTGCATGGTCATCGTGAATCTCTCCGCGTCAGCTCTCATTACTAAACTGCCTATTCTCTTGGGTTGGTTTGTTTGCTTTCAGTTCAAAGTGGAAATAAACGTTGTAAAGAGCTTATTTTAAGTCATGCGGTAGTCACAAAATTAACTTAGGATTGGCTGTCCTGAGGCCACGTGCCCACCTTGGTCCAGTCAGCTGCTTCTCTGTTTCAGGAACTAAAATGACTTCAGTTTGACTGTTCAGCAAATCATTTTGTTTCACAGACATTTTGGGGGAAGAAGGTTAACTTTATCTCCATTGTATTTGCTGGACCTAGGATTATGATCAATAATGGGCATATAATATGTTCAGGGCTCTCTTCACCATTACCCCTTGCTTCTAGCCTCATACAGCTTGAATGTTATCTGTGTGCAGGGGATCTTTACGAAAACTGAATTTTTGGTCCAAAGCACAGGAATAAAATTCAGGTAGGCAAAACTCAAATCTAATATAGCCATTTCTCTTCACTGATTGATCTCTTTTCTACATTGCCTTGGCATGTTGAGAGCTGGTTATTCAGATTAATAGGTCTTCTAGCCACTCGCCGTTCATACATCACATAGACTCTCAGCATCCATACACATAAGCAAGTGAAGCCGGCCCGTCTCCGAATCACAGCTGTGCACTGACTTTCCCATCATACTCAGTGTGAAGCATCTCACCTCTATTTAGAGAGAGATCCTCTGGGCAGGGTTGCAGCTTGTATCTGTAGTTTTGAGAGAAGGCAGAAGGTACCATTGTTTCTAATTCGTGGTTTTCCTGAATGGTGACAGAACGAGAATTTATATTGCCAGTGGAAACAATGTACTCTAAAGCCTTCAGATTCTCAAAGATCTCAATTTACTGAACCTAATTATGATAGATGGATTCCAGGAAAGGTGAGGCATCTACAAGGTCAAATGAGTTTATCTAAACACCAAATTGTTGCCCTGACCAGTGTGGCTCAGTTGGTTGGGTGTTATCCTGCAAACCTAAAGGTCTCTGGTTCAATCCCTGGTCAGGGCACATATCTGGGTTGTGGGTTCGGTACCTGGTTGGGGCGCGTGCAGGAGGCAACTGATTGATGTTTCTGTCTCACATTGATGTTTCTCTCCCTCTCTTCCCCTCTCTCTAGAATCAATAAAATGAAAAAAATTTGTTTTAAATCCCAGATCCCTGTAATGCCATGCTTCAGTGTGCCTCCTTGTGTGGGGTCCATGTGAAGCTATCGGGGATTGGTAGTGGCCTGGGTGAGTGGTGATTTGCTGTTGTTCTCCCCTGTACCCTGTGGCAGAGGTTCAGGCTAACACGTAAGTGGTGGCCCCTGTCCATAGTTCCTGAAAACAGGAAGGTGCAGTGTCCTCGACATGAGAGCGGACACAGGCCATCAATTTCTCCAGTGGACCCTTGCCAGGTCGTTCTCTAATTGCAGCAGAGGGCTGTCCCTCCATGCTCAGCTGGCCAATGTCAAGCCTGCTAGGATCGTTTTAATCAAGCCTGTACACTATGTCTACAAGTGACTTCTTGGTCATGGTTAACTGCCTCGTGGGTGAATTAAGCCTGTTAGACAGTAAATTGCATAAGTAGCTCTTCTTTGTGGAACTGGCTTTAGTGAGAACAGAATGAGCAGAAAACCTGAGAAGAGCAAGGAAAGTTCAAGTCCTGGAGTGGGCTGTAGAGATCACCTTAGACAACTTGCTCGCTGAGAGATGCCACACTGATGCCCAAGAGGTGAGCTGGGAGGCCATGGATGTATAGCCTCAAACACTGGAGCCAGTAAGAACAGGTCGGCACAACTAGTATTGAAGCAGAAGTTATATGATCATACTTTTATTATTTAAAAAAATGCTCGGTAAAGATGAAGACAAATATTTTTGAAGGGAATGAATGAGATAAAGAGGCGGCCTCCGGAATAACTGAAGGGCAACCTTCAACTGCAACTCTTTCTAGCTGAGTACACCAATAATTTTCCTTTGCACCTTTGAGTCAGGTGATCTGAAGGATAATTAAATTCTCATGCAGAATAGGAAAATCATATACTTCCTCTCTTACCATTTTTCCTTCCTGTCTCATCCTTCCCTCCTGCTCTCTTTCCAGACTCAAAAGATTCATATAGTCAAACTCCCCAAACTACTCACATTCTTTGATCTGCCAGACTTTTTTTATACTTCTGTGACTTCATACCTGGTGTTTTCTAAGCCTGTAATGGCTTCTCTGTCCTTTATCTTGAAAAATCCAACCTAATCTTCTGGGGTCATCTCAAGTTTATCTTCTTTATAAAGTCTTTGGAACCTCCCACATTGGATAAATTCTCCTGTGAGTTCCGCTCCCACATAACTTTGTGCTTGTGCTTCTGTTATATCACTTACCAAATTGTGTTGTATATGATAGGATAATACTCTGAAATATTTTTGGCTTGATTGGGATTAATTGCATATAAGAGTGGATTAAAAAAGATGGAAGTTTATTTCTCTCTTCTTTAAGGAAGACTGGGGGAAGCAGTCTAGAGTTGGTATGGCAGCTTTGCAGTATCGTCAGGAATCCAGTTTCTTATCTATATTTTTTGCTATACTTGGCTCATAGCATTCATTTTCAAGTTAACCTCATGTTCAAAATGGCTGCTCAGGCTCCAGCCAACACATCCATGCTCCAGGAAGCAGAAAGAGGGAAGAAGAAATATACATGTCTCCTTTCTTTTAAGAAGAATTTCTGGAAACACCGTAAAACAACAATTCTACGTATATATCATTGCCCAGAACTCAGTCACATGGCCATATCTACCTTTAAGGAAGTCAGGAAAATGTAGTTTTTATATGACAGCGTTATACCAGAATAAAAGTTGTATCATAAGAAATGAGAAGAGAATGATTATTGAGAGGCAACTTGCAATCATATTACCTGACACAGTTTTTATTTCTGGTTATTCCTACTGCTCTCATTTTTCTGCCTATTGAAACTGAGCAATCTATGGCTTTAGGAAGCAGATAGAACTCAGGTGAAAACAAAGATCACATATAATGGGTTTAAAATTTACAGTCATAATTCAGGTGTATAGAAATGTAACTTTCTTCATTTCCTGAACTTGACTTGCCCACAAGTCCCTATTTCCATTAATGGCTAGGAAAAAAAAATTACTAATTAAAGGTATAGGGGTGCAAAAAAGGAAAAAAGAAAAACTTCCCTCCCGCCTTCTAAGTTCTTCCAGCTAGGCTAATAATCACACTAATAGAGACATATTAACAAGAGAAAAGGTCAAAGTTTATTATCGATGTACACGTGGGGGTGCCGTAAGAATATGAGACCCAAGGATGCATCGGGCAGTTGAGGCTTATATGTCATTCTTGACAAAGGAGAATGGGGAAGGGGTCTGGGATTTTAAAGAGAAAGCAGGTAATTTATAGGTGGATGAGAAGGAGCAAACATGTGGTAAGCAAATTTTTGTTGGGCCCCCCAGAAACAGTTGGTCACAGAGGGAAGTTCAGCAAACACCTTGCCAGATTCTTCCCTGCCTCCTCATTTAGTTTATACTGTGATGTCAGGATGATGCCCCATTCCTTTCAGCAGTCTTTTGTTTCTTAATAACACTTTAAAATCAATATCCCAAAAGGCATATTTTGGAATGGCAAAACTTAGGTCCCCCTCCACGGCAATGCCACCTCTCTTTTAAAGTTGAATGTCTCTGAGTAAATATTCAGTCAGATTCAGGGCCCTTCCCTTCCCTTTTTCCTGCCTTCTCATCAGGAAGTGGTCTGGCTACCAGAGTCTTTCTGCACTTCCTTAGTTCTCTTGGACCTCCAGTAATTACTTATGTTAGATGTCTGTTCACCTCTCTACTAAGAGACCCTCGGGGTCTGGAACATTGTCTTAGCCCTTTTGCTTTCTCCCGTGCTTATTGCAGAAGTTGGCATATAGGAAATAGTTTAAAATGCGACTGATGAATTTATGAGTATACTTTAAATGTGTCACATAATGAATTCAAATGGTAGCATAATGATCTGAAAATCCTGCAAAATTAAAAGTATATTTCTCTGAATTCCCTAGTATTAGATTTATAGCTTTCTTATGGCACTAATAATACTCAGCACTCAATTTGAGTAGTCATGTGCTTATCTTGCCCCTCATTAGAGTGTCTGCCCCCTGAGGAATGTTCCCGATCTGTGTTACCCTCTTAGGTCCTACAGAAAGCCATGGACATAGAAGACTCTGAATCAGTGAACATGAAGGACTAAATTAATATGGGCTGGCACTTTACAATTTACCACAAATTAATGATTCTTACCCAGGAAGATACAGGTTTGATCAGAGCTATTTAGAATGATATCAGTAGACAAGTTGATATTTTGTCTTTAACTGAACACTTCTTTTTTGTAAGAAAAAAAATTGCTTTTGTTTTTCAGAAATCCTCCACCTACTTTACTTCATCCGGAAAAATGGTGTGAGGAATTCAACCACTTTATTTCACAGTGAGTATTTCTTCCACTGAAAATTGCTTATCCAGCAAAGCCTTGAACAGTGACTGGAGAAATCTAAGCTGTGGAATTTACTTGATGCTAAATGTTGTTAGGCCTTCTGGCACCTTATTACACAGAATTTGTTCCAGCGAATGACAGAAGATGCCTCTGTAGGATTTGAAAAATAAAGAATTCCATTTGACTCTTAGCTACAATTACCCTCCTTATCATATGGGTCACATTTATCTGAGAATCTACTCTGTCCTAGCACAAGTATCGCCAAATCTGATGCCCACGCTTTACCAGAAAGGAGATAGAAGGTGGCAACCTTCATCAGAGGTTTCATAGCATGGAAGTTGGACTTTGCTCGAGGATCTGTGGTGTGGGTGCAGGGCTCTAGTTCCCAAGATGACTGGAGGTACAAAGTAGGATCTCAGGCCTGAGGCACCAAGTGAAGGCACCAAGTGAGGCTGAGGCCTCAGGTGAAGAGCCCCAGCCAGGGCTTGAGGTGTGCAGAACAAGATGAAAACCCAGCTGATAGGTGATATATCTTGTGGGAGCTGTGTTACTAGGAAGTAGGCAAAATTGAATGGGACTAAGACAAGAGGAGAAACACCACCACCACCAATGGGATGATGACTCAGTGCTGGGAATATGGGCTTTTGGTCAGGCCCCTGGCAGAGGACTACACTGGTCCCAAGTCTAGGGAAAATGTTCAGTATGCTGGAGGGGACTGTGTGACCCTGAGCGAGGGGCCTGGTGAACTGTGAGGGCAGGACTTTAGACCAGGCATTACAAGCCATATCTAGGTATAGGACTGAGAAGAGGTGCCCTCGTTGTCTAGCATGTCAAACAAGGTGTTCAGAGGTCATGAGTGGAGAAAAGAAGTGACCAAAATAGCTGGAAAACAGTTAGTAGGGAAGGGTCAACACAGATTTCTCTAACATATGTCTGTGTACTTCCACAAAGACAGGGCAATGAAGCAAACTGAGTCTCTTGAGCATCTTCCGTAATCAGTCACAGTACAGATCAACAGCTCCTTACCCACAATTCCAAACTCCAAAGAGCTCTGAAGCTTTTTTTGTACTTGAGTCATTTAGCTGCAAGCCCTGAACTTATATAAACTGATTTGGTGGCAACACATGACCTAAACTGAAGTGGGGTTATTTATAGTTGTTATTTATCTCACTCAGTGTGAATATTCATGTGAACTGCTGCAGATATATCAGATATATTAACGTGTTGGATTACAGTGTGCTGCCCCAGGTCCTGCTGGGGAAGTTACGTAACATACAGTAAGTCACTGGTTTACTTTTCTAAAATTTGATAAAATTCTGAATTCCAAAACCCATTTGGCCCCCAGGGTTTTGTGTAAAGAGTGTTTCACTTTCATTTCCAATTTGACGTAATTCAGAGTCCCTTGTTCAGTCCCTCCCGGATTTGTGTCCCCTTCCTCGGGAGAGAGGAGCAGTATGTAATCCAAGAACTCAGCCGAGCAAGGCCATGATGAAAAGTGAGCATAAAATTAAAGGCCGGGGTGGAGGGCATTTCCTCCCTGCCTCTGTCCCCACTCTGACGTTCCTGCAGTGACTGCAGAAGGCAGTAGTCACAGGTCAAGGGGGGTGATGCTGGGCAATGCTGAGAGGAGCAACACATATAGCAGGAGGGACGGTGCTCGTACAGGAGAGCAGAGGAAGAGCCACCTCCTGAGATTTGAGAGCCAGAGGAGCAGGTGGAGGGAACTTGGTGGCTGGGAACACATTTCAGGTCAGCCCAGGGAGAGAAATATGATGGCTAAGGTTCCAGTGATTTTGCTGGCCAAACCTGGAGCCAGAGTTTTTTTTTCACTCCATTGCTGCACACAGATGCCCTTGGATTGACCTTCTCTAAACTGTTGGCCTAGAAAAACCCATTACATATTCACAGTATGCCTTCCTATACCAAGCTCTCGTGATGCCTCTAAAATGTGACTTGACTCACCGAAGTTTGGCTTCTTTTTCAAGAGTATGCTTATGTTAAGCCAAGCACTGTTTTGCTTGGGTGGATTTGGGAATAAAGGTACTTAACTGATGATGGGGTTGGAACTTTCAGGGTTAAACACAGTATAGAAATCCCTCCCAACCATTGATTTTTCTTTATGGAAAATCCTATATACCCACTTAAATATGCTTATGGTTTCCCTAACTACGGGAATTCCAGATGCACTCATTCTGAGTTGCTTTAGACTTAGAAAGGTCTTGATCCTACAATGGAGGAATAAACACAGAAAACAATTGTTGAAACTGTAGGGAAGGAAGTCTGAAAAGGTTCTGATGAACCAAGGAAAGTAAATAGAAATGAAGTGAGCATATGCTTTATTACTAATTTAAGATATGGAAAAATGTTATCAATCTTCTCTTTAATGAGTTATTTTTATGGGTTGTATTAATGGAAATATTATATAATATAGGTATTCATAAATTCTTTCCTGACCTCAGCCACCCAATCCTATTTTCCCCATTATATCTTAGATTCCTCAACCATGAATTCTCCTTTTACCATATTTTTGGTTCTATAACTCTTAAGATTAGAAACTAATTATTGTATTTTACAGCTTTAGGTAAAAACCTGATTCCCAAATAATATCGTTTGGTTTCATAGATGAGCTTACCTACCCTAGGCTGCCATTACTCAGTCTACTAAATTAAGTTTAACTTTACTCTCTTATTCTGTTTATTCAAATCTCTAATTAAATATAAACAGAGATACTCATTGGATTAGAAATGTCTGTTTAAAGAGATCGCCTTGGTTTGCTTTTATACTTACCTAGCTTATATTGGGAGGGACAGGAGGAAGGTTGGAGGATTAAGGCCTTCCGATTATAAACTTTTCGTTATTGGTGGGATGGAGGGTGGGGAAGATAATTCTCTGGTCATTTCAGGAAAAGTGTTTTATCCAGATAATTGCTTCAGTTCCCCTTATAGACTGAGCTGTGGTTTGTTGTATTAAAGTAAACTGGTTTTCTCTAAAGATTAAACAGGGCTAGAAAGTCTTTAACTGGTTTAAAACTTTCAATATCCTGTCCCAGTATGACTGCTGGGCCACTGCAGAGTCAGCCAGTGATTTCTGTCTGTCTTGGTCCTTGATAGTCACCACTCACTGAAGGACCTGTGTGGCTTCTCATTGATTGCAACATTGATTGGAAAGGGTTGGCCTGGCTGATTATATAGCGGGGCTGGGAGGGGACACGGCTTATGCTCTGTGTGTGTGTGTGTGTGTGTGTGTGTGTGTGTGAGAGAGAGAGAGAGAGAGAGAGAGAGAGAGAGAAAGAGAGAGAGAGACAGATGAATAAATCTGTTTGCATGGGAAGGGAGGGGAGACATGAGGGCAGAGAAGTAGCTTATTGTCTTTCAGATTTGTTTCCAGCCTTCTTAATTTGAAGACAGAAGAGATTTTTAAGAAGGTGTGCAGTTCTATTAGTAAACCTGTTTGAGGGTTAAGAAAAAAAGAGTAAAGAAACATTAGCCTGTTTGGTTCTAAACCTTTGGTTGTTAGTAATAATTGACTCATTTATATGTGTTAGTTATGCATTTGTCAAAGCATGACTTCTGACAGCTCAGTTGTGATAAATTAAACATGATGCTCACATAAATTCTGCAGTGCTTTTTATCCATATGCTAAGACCCTGTCCAGTGTTTTTTGTCACTTCTGTAATGTGTAGTTGGCTTTGTAGCAATTTCATTATCAGCCATTTCCCCTGTGACTAAAGCTATTTGCATAACAAGTTTATCTGGTTCAAATACCAGCCAGGCTTCTGTTTTGCCAGGAGGCTCCATTCAGAAGTAGCCTCTTGATAAGATAATAATTTTCCTTTGCCAAATTCACCTTCCTTTTAATAGACATCACTTCTTTTTATAAATTCAAACTAATTTCAGATCTTTGGACTAAACAACAGAAAAACTTACCAACCACTTCACAGATCAGAAGGTATATCTGTGAACTATGCTTTTTCATTTTGCCTCTAAAACTTTTGGGGTTTTATTAGGAATTAGATTTAGGACTGCATCGTTAATGGCTCTTGAGCTGGTTAGTGAAACAATAAAGATGGATTTCGCTTAGTGATGGGCAAAGCCATGAAGCGCACCATGGCTGCTCAGCTTCGGGCTTAGTGATGGCTTGAGCCGTAAGGCCGCCCTTGCACTGTGCTTTCCTGTCTTGGCCGGCTTGACTGACTAACTGTGCAGGTGTGTCTATTTCCCAGAGTGAGCACTGTGGCCAAACCCAGCCATTTATTCACGAAATATGGAGGTAGCCTTTCCTGTCCATCCAAATGACATTCGAATAGCTATAAGCAGTTGCGTTGAATGTTAACAAGGGGAGATCACGTGAAGCTACAAAACTACCAAAATTAATGGATATTTGCATAAATTTTATTCCTTAAAAGTTGAAAATCAGACCTGGAACATTTGCTTTCTCTTTTAGGCCTGAATGTTTATAAAGGTAACCATTTGGGGGTAGTTGTCCTTGACATTGATTATCTTCCTTTCAAGGCAACACTTGCCAGCTCCTCACCATTCTCCATTTTGTGTTTCAAAGCAGCTTAATTCGACATGGCTCTATGATGGCGGTGAACGACACACGTGGAATAATAAATGTTCTAACTTGTGCTTAAGTTTTACAAATAATTTTGTTTTTTAAAATCCTGTTGGATGCTCAGGTGGCCATGCAAAGGGTTAATACTTCCTGGAGTGGAAGGATGCAATAACCTTTATTTACATTACTTTACAAATTGGTAATTTTAATTAAAATGAGCAGTGGTATCTCCAGTGACAGACTCTCTCCATTTTAGATTTATTTAGCCAGTGATTAGCTATTATGGCTTCTTGAATTAATTAGCATCTCTTGAGTTACAGGGAATTAGTGAATTAATAAAAACTCATGGAGAAGCCAAAAAATAAGAATTTTAATTAAAAAGCCCCCAAATTTTCCTCTTCCCTCAATATGTATTGATCAATATACCATAAAGCACCCCAACTTTTTTTCTGATTTTGAAAAATTGAGATTTTCCCCCTACATGAGAATGAATAAAGCTGTGTGTTTCAAGGTTACATCGCCCTGAAGAGCACCTGATTTAGATTACCTAATAGATCATCTAAAGACACCAAGGCCCAATTTGATCTGACTTATACCCTGCTTACAAACTCAGACAATAAATTCTGATTTTCTCATGGTATAAACCAAGATGTGGCTCAGGGTGGCTTGACGTCCGAAGCACAGTGCAGTGTCTACAAAAACCTGCAGTATACTGTCACTCTAGACACCGTGGCAATGAGGATTTTAGCCTCGTCCAAAATAAGCAAAAGGCATAGGACAGTGGATAATCCAGACTCTGGGCCGCATATTCTTTTTATTTCCCAACAAATACTGGTTTCAGATCTTGTGAGAAACTAGATTTGTAGCATATGTCAGAGATTTCACTCAAGGGCGTGTGGCACCTTATGCAAAGTGGCTTTTAAGTAGGGTTAGTCTAAATGACATTCTGTAGCATTTACCCCATACTGGCATTTCTTTCTTTTTTAAAAAAACCATACTTGAATTTCATAATGTAAATCATAAAGAGCCTGCAGTTGAAGTAAAGAGAAGTGATGGTGAGAGCTGCCCTGCCTGTGGGTGGGGTTGGGGGTGGCTCACATGTCTGCCCGCAGCCTGCGCCTCTCCTCCCCTTCCCAGGCTGCCACCTGTCATCATCAAGGAGAGGCAGCCCTGGAGAGCAGTGTGCACATCCAGCTGGGTCACTTACTAGCTGTGTAACCCTGGGGAAAATAGTTAACCTCTCTGACCCTAAGTCTTCATATGTCAAATTGGGACTGAGGCTACCTGCCTCATAGGGTTACTATATTAAATTGTACAATGTGTATGTAGAACCTGGCAAATAATAACCAACATCTGTAACTATTATGCATGCCAGCTCTGTTCTCTACACATCATGTAATGCACTTAATCCTCATAATTTTATAAGGTAGTTCTAATATTATCTCCATTTTATAGAAGTTGAGGTAGAAAGAGACCAAGAGTCCCAAGATCACAGCTAATAAGTGGTGGTGTTGCCAATGGAAATAGGTTCTTCCACAGAGTCCTGACAAAAGCATTTTGGGGACCCATGCAAATGAAAATGAGGTATAGTGGTAAGATTTATTGGAGGAAAAATAAAGGACTGTCCCCAGGTGCCCAGTGTCTCATCCACAAACAGATGGCTAAGCTCGCTTTCGCTGTGGGGGAAGTCCAGCCTCTGGGGCTGCAAAGCCCATACTTGTCCTCACCAAACCCAGGAGGACCAGGGCCCAGAGATGCAGAACTTCTCTGTGTCTCATTTCCCCAATTGGACATTAGGTGCCAAGGCCCAGCGGCACCCTGGCATGGCTGGTGCTGTACTTGGGCCCATGTGGCTGCTAGGCCCACACAGCTGCAAGGGAGAGAGAGTGCCGTGAACAAGCAAATGCATGCTAGCACGACATAATTTTGTTAAGTTTTGATTACATTACCTTGGGCTTGGGAAAGAGTAGTCTTTCTCTTAAACTAACAAATCTCTTTCCTGGCTTTTTGTAGGCTTGTGCTGGGTCCTCCCCCATTCCAATCCAGTCTTTTCCCCAGGCATTTCAGGCTAGACTCTGCCACTTTATGTCACCATTTTGGCTCCTCGTGCACATGCCTCAAAATTTTGCCTTGTCATCTGGTTTCTATTGCATGTGCACTTACCTCCCCCTTCGCCATCTTGGTTTCTGCTGTGCATGCACCTAGCAAAGGAATTTCCCCCTTATTGTTTTTTCCTCCCCCTTTCCACAGGGTTATACCCCAGGGGATTCTTCCTGTACACTGAGAGATTGCTTGGGGATTAAGTCCCTTCAGCAGAGGGTGTGCCATGCCCCTGGGGAAGTTGTGAATACTACAACTTCCTAGTAAATCAAGCATAATGTCTGATTCATTTCCCTAGTTTATTAGGCTTAGCATCTGATTCCAGTTTCTTCCTTCCGTTATTAATAACTAGCTAGCTACCTATGGCAAACAGTGGAACTGGTATTTGAACCCCAGAAGACTTGCTTCTGCATTTGTCCTGAGCCAGCAGTAGTTACTACTTTTATTATACTTTGTATTTGGTCCATACCGCTATTCTAAATTGCTTTTTAAAAGTGTCACCAGATCCCTCTTCTTTTCTCTGTCATCATGGTATGTGCAGTTGACTCAGTTCCTTGCTGTATCTTCTTACAAGACTTTCAGGATCAGATAATTTCTAGCCAAGAAACAAATACAGAATTATCCCATTCCCCAGTGGATTTGGATGAAAACTTGTAATAAAATCAGGACAACTCCAAGAGGAGATTTTAAGGAAGTACCAAGCTGGGTCTATACAGAATCACACATGAGATGACAAACATATATATGCTCTGTCAAGGTCACTAGCATCTTATCATATCAAGCTGAAAACATCACTATCTGGACAGTAGGGCATGTTTTATTGGGAAGATTATTTTTCTTTTTCTGTCGATGTAAGAAATGTCCAAACCCGTAAGAATTTTTATGTTTGTTTAAGCCAAACTGATGGCAATTGCTGAGAAGCAAAATCTTAATGAACTGAGGAAATGCTCTAGACAGTGGCAGCTTTGCACCTATTTTATATTTTATAATCAAAGGACGAGACTCAAGGAGGTTTCATGAAATCCACTGGTGGTAGATTAGGGAGGAGGGAGAAAGCAAAGTGTGAGGAGGGGGCAGAATCTCTGAGATTAGATAAAAGTAAAATGGATAAAAAGTAAAATTGATAGACATATACTTCTTTTACATTAGTGGACATAGGATAGTTAACAGTTAACAATTAACATGATGAAAATACCAATGAGGAGTTCTGTGGTCTCATGCTCTGGAGCAGTGATTGTGCTCTGAGAGGTCTGGAAAAAGGAAATTACCCTGACATTCCAAAGGTATGTCACTATAGAAGCAAAGACAATAGACAGGCTCAGTTAAGGTAAAGGCTGACCTTTGTCCAGGAAGACACCGATCTAGGACAGACTACCATCCCCGACTTGTTTTTAGTTAGGGAGCTTTCATTTCAGACCATCCTATGCGGTTACTTTCGGTCTCTGAGTTTGTAAGGCTCCCATGCAGGCCTGCTCTGAGTTTGTCAGGTTTAGTATGTAGCCCCCTTTTCATTCATATTTCTATGCTTCTGCACTTGTAGGTTCAGTAATAAACATGTGAGACCTTTTGTTCAGGGAAAAAAAAGGTATAAATGACTTTCTCATCCTTGACACCTCTGGGATTATTCAATCTGCTATCCACCTTTTCTTTATTTAGACTCAGACTACCCACTAATTTTCACAGCTCAGTCCACACACACATGGTTTCACTCCCTTCTCAACGGCAGCACAGTGCCCCGTCAGACTCAGCCAAAGAGAATCATCTTCAGCAGGAATCGGAACAGAAGCAATGCCTGGAGTGCACACTGACTGTTAACAGCCCACTTCTCCCACATACCCCAGGGCCTGCCTTGGGCCCTGTACCTCTTTCTGCTGTCAGCCTGCCACAGGTTTCTCCGTGGGGGAGGAGCACTGGGACAGGAAATGGATGCCAGGACCCTGGAAGACAGAACCCACAGTGCTTGGTGACCAACTATGGGAGAAGACAGGTGCTACAGAGAGGGAAGTGTTAAACATGACTCCAGTGTTTTCAGCATGGGGAAAGGTCTCTTAGAGATTATATGTTGGAAAAATTAAGAGCACAGGATCTGAAGTCAGGTTGTATTCTAGCACGGCCACTTAGATTTTTGACTTTGAACAAGTCACTTAACTTTTCTGAGTTTCAGTTTCCTTGTCAGTAAAATGGGACTAATACGTATAAACACTTGGGATTAAGATCAAATCTTCTGTGTTGGAAAATTCCAAATAAGAGTGGCTTAAACAAGGTAGGTTTTTATTTTCTTCCCATATAAAATAAGCTGGGAGTTAGGTCACCCATGTACTACTGGTCTGGCAAGGCACATGGCCGCCACCAGGTTGCTGTCATCGTGCTGCCTCATTCCATTCTCAAGGGTGCCTCATGGGCCAGGATGGCTGCTGTAGCTCCAACAATTACATGCTTATTATAGGCAGATAGAGGGGAGAGAAATGAATGTTTACTTAGTTTAAGAAAACTTTCTGCCAGTTTCAAACAACATATTAATTAGCTACAACTTAATCACATGGCCACACCTAACTATAAAGGAAGCTAAGAAATGTAATCTTCTAATGGCAACCATGGGCCCAGGTCAGTCCCAGGGCTCTATCCCTAAGTATAGTGGAGAGTATATAGCCAGGTAGCAGTCCGCAATCGTGCTACCTTATAGACCATTGCAAGATTAAGCGAGATAGACTGAGAGCTCAACAAATGTGGGTGATAATGATGAACATTACAACTCACAGAACTGATGCCATCAACAGAGATGTGAGAGTCAGGAAGGAAAGCTCGTAGGGCCCATAAAGTGTTGAGTCACAACAGAAGTGGATCTTAAGGGGAGGCAGTCATGACCCCCGCCGAGGCTCTCTGTGGCCTCGGAGAATGGGAAAGTAAGGTCAAGGTGGCCAGATCAACACCCCTTCTCAGTCTTCCCCCAGGAAGTATGATGTCCTTTTGGTTTGATGCCAGGGCCCCAGCTCCCTGCCTGTTCCTCTATGCTCTGGCCACTGTAGTTTCCACCGTGGAGTTTTCAAAGGCTCTGGTGCAGAAGGGAATCTGGCCCTGGGTCAATCAGAATTTTAATTGAAAATGGAAATGAAGGTTCATGTCACTAGTACTACATTCTTCCAGCCCACTGATTCCTGGCAGGGATAAAAATAACATACACAGCCCTTTGGCGCTAATGAGGAAAGGGTTGTTTGTTTGTTGTTGTTGTTGTTGTTTTTAAATGGATTCAAATTTTATAACAGAAATTTAAAATATAATGAATCACCATCATAGTGTTTCTTGGTCTTCCATCTCCTTTTGGTATGTGTGTGGATTTTGTTGACCTCCCAGTATTTTAATATGGAACTTCCTAAGGCCATCAAATGCACTCTATAGCTATCCTACCAGGTTATTGAGTCAGGGGAAAATCTCGTAATTTATTTTTTATGTGTAGGACTATTGAATGTTTTATTGAAAGAAGAAATTTATTTAAAGGGCTATATTTTAATGAATAATGGGAAATTTTGCCTTTAAGGGAGGCCCAGAGCTTAACCCCTTAGATGTAAGCAGTGAGCAGTGCTCTTCACATATAGAAAGCTTGGCTTTGACCGCTCCATGTTATGGGTTGAATTGCGTCTCCTGAAACTTCATATGTTGAAGGTCTGAGCCGCAGTATCTCAGAATGTGACCTTATTTGGAAATAGGGCCATTGTAGATGTAATTGGTTAAGTTGAGGTCACTGGTATCTTTATTAAAGGGGGAAAGTTGTACATAGACACATGCACAGAGAACATCATGTGAAGATTGGGCTTAGGCTGCCACAAACCAAGAATTACCGGAAGCTGTGAGAGAAACCTGGAATGCATCCTCCCCTGTCACCTGCAGAGGGAGCAGAGATCTACCAACCTTTTTTTTCTAAGATTTTATTTATTTTTAGGGAGAAGGGGAAAGAGAGAGAAAGAGAGGGAGAGAAATACTGATGTGCGAGAGAAATGTCCCTTGGTTGCCTCTTGCAAGCCCACAGCTGGGCCTACAACCCAGGCATGCGCCCTGACCAGGAATCCAATCAACGACTTTTCGATCCGTGGAACGATGCCCAACCCATTTAGCCATACCAGTCAGGGCAGATCTGCCAGTCTTAAATCTTGATCTCAGACTTCTAGCCCCCAGAACTATGAGAAAATAAATATCTGTTATTTAAGAAGCCACTATTTGTGCACTTTGTTTATGGCAGCCCTGGAAATAATGCAGTCCATGACTTGAAAGATACATTGCCTTAAGTTATTTGATCTCTCCAAGCCTCCACTTCCTAAGCTGTGGGTGAGGATAGCAATGTCCACCTATCTACCAGTGAGGATCAAATGTAAAATCCTTGGAATATGGTACAGCATTACCACATGCCAAGTATTAGTGTTACACCATAAAGTCAATAGGGTATTTCCTCCCTCCCTCCCTCCCTCCCTCCCTCCCTTTCCCTTTCCTTTTTTTTTTTTTTTTTTGTTTAAATATGTGTCAAACGTTAGGGGTTTATGTTAAATTCCTCCTTCTACCACCCAGTAGTAGAAAAGGGATATTTCTGTAATTATAAATAATTTGCTAGACTTTATTGAGGACTTCAAGAACCAATACATGTTCTGCACTAAAATTTCTTGGTCACATGACTCTCTGAGAGGAACAAATTGCAATAGAAATGGGCAAATTGTTGTCACCTTGCATCTCGACACTGACTGCCTGATCACCTTCCAGGATAGAGGATCATGATCACTTAGTGATATTTGCTGTGGACCTGAACTGGAGTAGCTTATACTTTTGTGGACCTAGAGTTCACATGTCTCTTTCATTATGACTAAGTTCTCTACTATGTGACCATCTTTGTACAGGCAAAATTCATTTAGCCCAAGAAAGCAAGGAAAGCTTACACTCAGCTAAATCAGGTGTAGCCTAAAAAGTACCTGAGAGTTAAAATAAAAGTAATGATAGTTGAATGAATTTGAGATTGTTGGTTTGCCTCCTCCTCGGTGAAATCTGAAACTGCCCCAAGGATACAGCCTTGAGGTTGAAATGTGGTGTTGAGACTATCTGGATGGTATGCAGGACTGAACCCAGATAAGGCCTCTTAAATAAACTTTTAAGATTTGGGCGGGCAGGTGCTGAAAACTACTCATTTTGAGGTAGCCCAATACAAGCCTCACAAGTAAGTTCTTTCCCTTGTTAAACCCGTCACTTACCAGTTTGGAGCGGTCCACCCCTTTTTCCAGTCTCCCCCTGCCCTTGCATTTCCTTGGGGGAGCTTTTGGACCAGGGCAGGTAAGCTGAATGCAAATTCCAACGACAGGGGAGGGAGTGAGGAGCCTCCAATTGCCTGAGTCCATTCAACTTGTAGGTCAACTGGTGGTCCTGTCTCCTTGATGACGTCCCCCAACAAGGGTACAGATAATATTAACAGTATAATTTATTTAAAATTTGTTATTTATCAGACACAGTGCAATACACTTTACTTGGTTTAGTTTAGTATCTCCTCACTGCAACAATACCAGGCAGGTTACTTCTCAGATGGAAAGATAAGCTTCTTAGAAGTTGTGACCAGCCTGAGGCCCCACAGATAGACTTGCTAGGAAATGGCAAAGCTAAGATTCAAACCCAGGTCTGCATCATAGTCCAGCATCTGTTCTGAGGCTCATGATGCTATGAGGTGCCTGTGTGTGTGTGTGTGTGTGTGTGTGTGTGTGTGACTGAGGTGAAATTCACATAACGAGTGAACAAACCATTTAGTGGCTTTCAGTACATTCACAATGCTCTACAACCTCCACTTCTGTCTAGTTCCAAAATATTTTAATCACCCCAAAGGAAACCATATACCCATTGAGCAATTATTCCCAAATCTCCTTTCCCTTGTAGCTGCTGGCAAGCACTGTTCTGCTTTTCATCTCTTCCCCCTCTATAAATTTACCTATTCTGGATATTTTATATAAATGGAATCATAGTGGCCTTTTGTGTTTGTCTCCTTTCACTTAGCATACTATTTTTCAAGTTAATTCACATTGTAGCATGCATCAGTACTAAATTCCTTTTTATAGTTGAATAATATTGTGTGTATATTTTTGAGGCAGAATGTCAGCAGCCACCCCATCACCCTCCTCTGCCTAGAGACATGAAGAGGACACAGGTCTAGCTGCTCAGATTCCTTCTCCAGTTTCCCCTGTCCGTCCCTGGTACCAGGGGCAGACTGTTGAGATGCCAAGGGCTCTCCCTTCTTCTCCCCCTTACCCATGTAAGTAGAGTGTTTGGACGTGGTCTTATGCCTGCTTTGATGCTCAGGGCACTAGAAATGGGAGCACTGACTGTAGCTGAGGATATGTGGCTTCCCCAATCTGCTCCCAGCCTAGGATGGTCGTTTTATCTGACTTCTTTAGGGTATTCGGAATATTCCATCACACACGTCTCCGGCGCTCCTGAGTTATGATTCATCTCTGTGCTGCAACTAGAGCAACAGCTTCCATATTACTCTCCCTGTTTCTACAGCTACAGTCATTGCAAATCATCTTTAGAAAACAGTCAGCATGATGCCTCTTAACCCCCCAAATAATTAAGTGATGCCACGCCCACACTCATGCTGGGGCTCTTCATTGCTTATAGGACACACCAAAACTCTATAACACAAGTTCACTCAGGATCTGGGCTCTGTCTGTCTATGCAGTAGCATCCTTTCCTCCACACTCCTTGCACATTCTATCAAAACTGGGTAAGTGGGGCTTCCCCTGACTCCCCAGGAAGACCCAGAGGCCCTTTCACGCTTTCATGTCAGCATGATGTGTTTTACAGACCTTCATAATGAGGGGAGAAGGGAGCGGGACAAGCCACTCTGAAATTATTTGTATATCTGCCTTCCCAAACTGTGAGTTCCTTGAGAGCAACAAATGTATCTTTTCAGCTTGGTATCCCCAATACCTGGCATAGTTCCTGGCACATGGCAGGAGCTCAGTGAACATTGGTTCCTTTTGAAGAGCCAAGGATTCTAGAGAGGAAGTGAAAGCCTTAAAATAATGCACAGCATATGGTGGACCTGGTTAGAAGTTAGATCTTAGGACTCACAATCTTTGGACAATCTCTTCTAACTTCAAACATAATATTAAGGAAGAGAATGAGGGATGGAAAAAAAGTGGTCAAATGTTCTCCCCCAACACACATGCACTTCCCCAAAGCAAAAATAAAAATTCAACTGTCAGAAACACTGTAGGACTGTTAAAGGTGAATGATGACAGCTACATGGTTAGATGTGGATTCTTTTTCCATTGAATATATGAAAACGATGTCAAAACAAATCCTCCTTGGCAGTTTCAGAGGTTATTTTTCCCCAGCAACCCGTGCGTATTCCCCTTTCCTGACCCTCTCTCCCCGTACCGTACCCCGCTTTTCCGTTCCCCACCATCGCCTCCATAACCTGGTTCAGAAGTCCAGGGAAAAGTTGAAGGGGAACCATTTACGAACCCAGAATTATGAAAAACAGTTATGTTCTTGTGGCTCATGTTGCTTCAGGACCGTGGTCCGTGACATGACATTCTATAGAACTGGCAGTTTGCTTCTAATGTACACATTGTCTAGTCAAGGGTGCCTTAGGAGAATACGCAGGTGCTATGGGTGAAAATCAGGGTGTGGGAGAGTTTGAGGCCTGTGACCTAAGCTTCGCTTCCTCCCTATAAAATAAGAGCAGAGGCACTTCTTGCAAGTGTTGGTCTTGGTCATACACATTAATGGCGCAAAACATTTCTCACACAGAAAAGTAATTTAGAATAGTGGTAAGCAGAAGATACTGTATAAATTTGAAATTGAAGAACTTCTGCCTTTAGGTGCAAGAGGTTTTCTGTCAAGGGGGCTCTTTAAATTTATGTTTTTCCAAACATATAATAATGACAGACCACATATAAAAAGAAAAGGCAAAAAAACATATTACTAGGAAAGGAATAAATCTAAGCATTTTGACAGATCAGAACAGAAAAAAATGTCAAAAATACTCAGCTAGAGTAAAGTCATGGGTCTGCTGGGATCGGAAGCAAGCAGTTCGGCTCCTGGGAATAAAAGGCTTACGAGGCTCCAAGCAATTAATGGTCCAGAGTTGGGCTCCTGCTTGAAACCAGTGCCTGGGGGAGTTCTCTGAGCCTGAAAAGAAGAGGCTGGGAAATCATGGGATGGAGGAGGGGCCATATGATCCTATACTCTAACTATAGCAGTTTCCTCTGTGTCGTTCTCCAGCACCTGCGGTCATGCTGACCGTCACCCAGATACATGGCATTGAGGCAGCTTCTGGCTTATGGCGGTAGAATGATATATAAGCAGCTGGACCTCCTTCTGCTACAGGATGGGCTCTTTCATGTCCTTAATAAAACCATGGGACAGGAGCACAAAATGCTATTCTACAGTCTGGCTCTGGGCTAGAGGCCCAGAAAGCAAGAAGGCGCAACTGAAATGATCAGACTAGGAGGGTGGGCACAGAGGAGGTAAGGGGGAGAGGGAAAACGAAGTCCTTCTCTTCCTCAGAGTGAGCCTGCCAACTGACATTTCAAGACACATGAATAAATCTAAAGCTAAAAAAGACAACCCATCAAAACAGCAAATGAAGCATAAATTCATTAGAAATGAAATTAATTTTATGAAGCAGTCCGAAGTGGTAAAATAAGTGACTGTCCTATAAGAAGGAAAGCGATTTGGGGTAAAACACATAAAAACTAACTCTGAGCAATCATAAAACTCAGGGAGGGGCAGCGTTCAATGTGTAGTTAAGGCATGCGCAGGTTCTTGTGCTCAAAAATAGAACTGCTGGAAAAATTTTAGTTAAGCAAATATGTTAGGCATGTAGGGTAATTACTAAAACTATAGAAAAGCACTGTTTAGTTTCTAAACCAACAGAAGGAAAAGGGGTTTATAGAAAACTTTATGAATTCAACAGAAGGCAGGAAATGAGAAATAAAGAATTAGAGGGAAACGGTGGTAAAAAGAGATTTCTGTCCATATGTGCTTTAGAATTATCAGGCAGTCAGTTTTCCCCAAGATTTCTAGTCTACAAGCAGTGATGTTTCACAAGTGACTGGGTGGAGATGGGGGGTTGATTTGTAGTGTTCCCTGATTTCCACGGTATAAACACTCCCACCTTGGCCCGTTTCAAGCTACGGTGTAACATCCATCAGTTCACAGAAGCCCTGAAAACGCAGCAGCAGCACCTGGGAGCTTGAGCCTGCCGCCTCCAGCACGCCACTGTTCGTTTGGGGCAGACAGGCTTTTCTCCGTAGTCTTCATATTACATGTAATTTTTGACAATAAAATAAAAATTTTTTAAAAAGATTCTCTGCATTTTACTTGTCTAACTGAAACACATGAAAATTTATTGGGAAAACAGGAGATGGTGGCATTCTGTTATTAGAGTATTTATCATACGGTTATGGAAGACTAGTAATTTATGATCCTTGCTAGCAAAGCCAGATCAATACAGAGATAAATGTCCTCAGCACAATAGAATTTATAGCATCCACATGATAACTGACCACTGTGTCATACGTTCAATCATTCATCTCATTATCTGATATAATGAGCAGAAAGTCTAATATGTATGTGATTTATTAATGTACACTAGACCCATCTAAGCGGTTACCTGTCCTTGGCAGCACAGCATACAGTTGCTTACTTCCAGTACTAGGATCCCAGAAAGAGGATCAAAACCCCTTTTTAATGCTAGACATCTTCTGTTGTAGGAGAAATGCCTGAGTCAGCAGGATTCCCTCCCTGCCTTTTACTTCTCCCTTCCTGTCACTCTGATTCTTATTCCTCTCCCTCCCTCCCTCCCCCACCCTCCCTCCCCACCCCTCTTCAAAGCTAACGTCTTCACTCATCCTAGAATGGGGTGGGTGGGCAACTGGTCCTAAAAGAGCATGCATATCACTGATTTGCTGCTATGAGTATATTTGGTGACCGTCATTTTGCGTCACCTATCTATATGCATGTCACCCAGTTACAGTGGCTTAAAGCTCAGAGCACACCACGGTGCCAGAGCAGGGAAGTGCCCAGTTCCCTGGAGAGAGAGAACAGGGAAAATGAAAACAGAAAGCTAACCATCTTGAAACCTACGCACAGAGTTAGTTCACTAACTGTGGGAGTAGGCGCTATCCAGCCCCCACCCCCTTTCTTTCTCAGCCCCCTGTGAACATTTGTTGCCTGTAAGTGCTGTGCTTTGCTTTGCAAGGGTTAATCAGAGGACCTATTATTAAGCTAATTAAAGGCTTGGCTGCCTGAGAGTTCCTTTCAGCAAGGATTAGGGTCTCTGATGCTACTTTGATGTAATAGATGGAGCAGTTCTGTTCCTCCGTGTTAATGGAGGAGCGGTTAAGGACTCCCCAGGCTCCCTTTGGCAATTGGTGTCTTTACTCATTGCCTTGCCTAAAAAAGAAAAATATTTTATCTTACGGAAATTTAGTGCTTGAGCGAGGCACTGGTTTGATGTCCCTGGGGGATGAAGTATTCATTTCTTTGTCTAAAATCACAGAGGCGTAGCACTGTCTTCCTTGGGCGGCCACCTCCTCAGGAAGAACCCTCTCTCCAAAGAGCAACAGAAGCAATTGCTGGGGCCTTGTGGTTCATTGCCCTTGGCAGGGGGGCAAAGGGATGGCAGGCGACAGGCATGGTGGTGGTTTGTGTCCTCAGGAACATGAACCAAGGCAGCCGGTAGCTGTGCAAAATCCTGATTTGCATAAGACATTTACAACTGCTTATCTGACAATATCTTCTCCAGGCTTTTGAGTAGTGGTTAGGTTGTTAATAAAAACCTGGCTTAGTTTATTTTCCCCAATTTGATTTCGTCCCATCAGTAATATTTATATAATTGACAATAAGGCAGAGAAGTGTTTAGTCAATTTGTCCTTACCAAAAGAACACCCACTTAGGGAAGGGCGCTAAATGTGGGCAGACACCATGCCAGCAAGGCCATTTTCTTTCCTCCTAATCTAATCCTCCTCCCACCCTGGCCTCCACTAAATACTACGGATTGAAATTTTAGTTGGAACCATTATTGTCATCACTGAAGAGGCAAATTTGACTGCCCTGTTGTTTCCATCCCCACTTGAGTGATGCTTCAGCCCTCTTCCAACCCCCACCTGTGGATTAAATTGCTCCCTCCTTTGAGTTGCTTTTGATTCATGGACTAAACTTATTCAGCTATCTTTTCATTCTTTGCAATGAACAGCCTGTGGTAGCCTGGCACCCTGCCTTTTTTTTTTTTTCTTGATGGACACCAGCATCTGTGCATGACATTCAGCATGTTTGGAATCAAGAGACTTGACTATAAAAGTTCACCAAATCGCTGGTAGATTTAGGCACGGATTAAGATCAGAGAGCTCTGTACCTTCTTGCATTGGCCACCCAGGGAGAATTTTACTTTTTACTAGATAGTACTTTGATAGAAGGCATCAGTCGGTATTGAGTGTTACAAAAAACAGCCCTACAATATTCGGGGCCACGATCACTGCAGAGAAATAGTATGCATTACACTATATGGCATTATCTCTCTGAAAGCCCTGGAAAGCTGTATATCTCTAGTCTTCTTACCAGTTAATATCACCATCATCATCATCATCATCATCATCATCATCATTATCGTATCTCTGTAGTTCTCTAACCAGCTGGTCTGTTTTCATATCATGGATTTTAAGAAATACCGTAAGATAGATGGCCCTTTCCCTTTTACGCTGGCTGCTAGAGTGCCCAGAGCCAAATTTGTAGCCACTTCTAATGAAGTAATTTATTTTATGTTTTAATTGCTATTTTTGTTTCCTGATTTGTCCTGTCTTTCATTTTTCTCTTCTGCTTTAAATTATTTTTTGTCTTGGCTCATTGTACATACCTTTATTTATTTAAACACATATTGTAAGGTGCCTTTCTCAAACAAGGCTATTAAAAATCAATTGCATGCACTGAATGTGGGAATATAAAATGATGTAGCTGCTTTGGAAAATAGTCTTGTAGTTTCTCAAAATATTAAGGACAGAGTTACTGTATGATCGAGCATTCTACCCTTAAGTATGTATACCAAAGAGAAATGAAAACATATGTTTACATGAAAACTTGCACACAGATGTTTATAGCAGCATTATTCATAATAGCTTAATAGTGGAAACAACTCAAATGCCCGTCAGTTGTTGAGTGGATAAACAAAATGGGTGTAACCATACAACAGAGCATTATTTAGCAATGAAAAGGGATGAAGTATTGATATATGCTACAGTATGAATGCACTTTGAAAACATTATGCTAAGTGACTGAAGCCAGTCACAAAAGACCATATAATATTATATGAAATGTCCAGATTAGGCAAATCCATAGAAGCAGAAAGTAGACTGGTAGTTGCCTGGGACTGAAGAGGTTTAGGAGAAATGGGAGACTGCTAGTGGATACAGAGTTTTGGGGAAGTGATGAAATGTTCTAAAAACTGATTATGGTAGTGGTTGTACATGTCAATGAATATACTAAAACTCTTTGAATTATGTACTTTAAATGGATAAACTGTATGGTTTGTGAATTATATCTCATCAAAGCTGTTATAAAAACCATTTCAGTAACCAATCAACTGTAAACTTTATGGAGTGGTTTTTTGCTGGTTTTCTTATACTTTTGATTTTCACTTTATGTTAGGCATGTACACAGTAGCTAAACCCACTTATTTTCAACAGACTATACAGACTTGTTTGGGACTGTGACTCTCCAAGAGTAGGGATGGTCTTCCCCATAGGATGTGAATATTCCCTTGATTTATTTATTTTTATCCTCACTTGAGGACTTTTTTTTTCACTGCTTTTAGAGAGAGAGGAAGAGGGGGGTGGGGAGAGAAAGAAGAGAAACATCCATGTAACAGAGAAATATAGATTGCTTGCCTCTCATGGGCTCCCTGACCAGGGATTGAGCCGGTAACCTAGGCATGTGCCTTGACCAGGAATCAAACCTGCAGTGTTTTGGTGTACAGGATGACGCTCTGGCCAGCTGAGCCACACCCGCCAGCGTACAAATTCCCTTTATCTAGTTCAGTAAATGTGACCCACTAGGCAAAGTGTGTGGTTGCTCAGCAACAAGTTCCATGCCTATGGGCACAAATGATGTCATCATATTTCTACTTCTTGTCTTTGCATAACCTGTTTCCTCTCCTTTGTCATCTTATTCTACCTGGTAGTGAAAATAAATGAGCAGAAGTGGTCAGAGAAATAAGGGAATGTAATAGCATCATTGCAGGCAAGGAAAGAGAATGTTTCAGGAAGGTGGGACATTTCAATGGTGACCGTCAGTGAACAGAAAAGTTGAGTAGGATGAGAACTAAACAGAGATCATTGAATTGGTAATTTAAAGGCTTTTGGTTTCCATTAAGAGATTATAGTTGGGGAGTGAAGGTAGAAGGTAGATTGTTATGTTCACAGAGATTTAGCTACAGATCTATCCATTAAATTTAAATTGGTCTAAGATTCCACTGGTGGTCCTTTCTTTTTTCTTTCTATACTCTTGACTTGTCTTCAGGTTCCACAGCTACAACCATCACCTTTTCTTTCTCATTTCCTTAATTCAGACTGTATGTCTCATAAATGGATCACCTCCCTTCCTCCCTCAGACTTACTCTCTAATGTGGTACCAGTTTGTTTTCTAAAGCAAAGATCTAATTGGATCATCTCCCTGCTCAAAAAGGGCCAGTTCAAAGTGGCTAAGAAAGAAAACCTAAGCTCACTGTCATAGCCTTCTAGATTCTGAGTAAGATGTTCCCAGCCAGACTCTCGCCCCCATCTGTATTGCAATTGCATTTGCATTATCTACTCTACTCTGTTCCCCATCGGAGCCATGCATTTTGCCAGTGAACTTCCCTTCCGACTGTACTGTCCCCATTTGGAATGCTTCTTCCTTGCACTTCCTGTCAATATCCCTTTCATCCTTTAAGACCCTAGTGTCATCTCTCCTGTGAAACACTTGTTCTTCTAGCTAGAATTGTGGGCTTCATCTGAGCTGCACTAGTGCTTACACTTTTCAGCCTTGAATTATTATTATTTATGTCCATATCTATTTTACTTGTTTCTAAATTCTGTGAAAGCTAATATCTCATTCCAGGCATTTTTCCCCCCAAGCACTTGGTGGAATACCATTCATAGTAAATATTTAGTGAGTGTTTGAATGAATCAATGAATGCAATCCTACTTGGTTCTCTAAATATTTCATATGTGTATGTTTGGTATTATCCCAGAAGATAAGTTTCTTATGGAGGCATATAGTATCTTTTGTTTGTTTTGCACCCTCCTAGCCCCCATCCCAGTCCTGGGGTGTCCCTGAGCATGAAATGGTCATGTACCCTGGAACTGGTAGTTCATTTCTCATAGAGAATGGCTGGGTACTGTCCATTGCTTCCCCTTACAGGGAAAGAATGCATACAAATGAGAATTATGGATTAAATTCTGGGCAGCATGGCAAGGAGGATCAAGGGAAGGATTAGAATTCATATCTCCCCCGGCACTTACACCCAGACTAAGAAACAGACCATAACTATTTGTCAAAATGGAAATTGATTTTTGAATCAGATAAATTAGCCAGATATTCCAAAACAGGAGTGCCCAAAGGCTTGAACTTAAAAATGCCAAAGTTCTTCACTTTTGCTGAGTTGTCAGACTCTAAAAGTCCCCCTTTTCCCAGAACTTTGAAAGTTTTGATCAGGACATCTATCAAAGAGTAATTTTGTTCTTAGTGGTGGGAATCCACGCTAAGAAAAATCAGCTAATTAGTGAGCACAGTGTTATTCAAGTCTAATTCAAGGAGCCATTGCACATTTACAGTTCTTTTGATAGCACTCATCCTGCTTGGGAGACATGGCTGTCTTCTCCAGTGGACTGACTGTTTATATCCTCATCACTAAGCACAGTGGCTGGCCGGTATAACTGGCATTTATTAAGTGCTCACTGTTTACGGGGCACTGTATATGGATTATTTCATTTGCTCCCCACAATGATATTACCATTTGCAAATGAGGAAACTGAAGCCCAGAGAACTGAATTAACTTGCTCACATATCCCTTATCTATAACCTTTATATATTGCTGCCCCAATACTAGGCATCAGACATTTTTTAAAATGAATGTGTCATGTGTCATGCTTGGGAGAATGATGGGTTTGGCAATTAAGTATACTGTTATTTAAATAAGTCAACAGACTGTTTTAAATATTTAAGCTTCGTAATAATTTAAATATTATATTTTGTAACATAATTATATATTATGTTATGATTCTGTTAATTAATAACTAACATAAAGTTTATTATCTTTAAAAATGAATTTGTGAGTATCTAGATTAGTTTGCCCTGACTCACCCACATTTTCTGTGACCATTTCCTTCTGTGTTAAGCCATCACTTCCCTCTTTGGTTATTCCTTATCTTCCTGGGCCACTTGAACCAAGTATTTCCTGCATTTCCACCTGAAGTAAAGCACTCAAAAGGAAGCCAAGGCTTGTGTCTGGTTTGCTGAGTCTAGGGCTGACAAGGGGCCAACTTCAGCCCCTCACAGAGGCTGAAGAGGCAGTGGCTTGGCTGGTGCAGCGGAGACTCGGCAGTACCTGCAGCAGCCAGCACCCAGATCCTTGGGAAATGGCAGCACTGTAACCTGAAAGATGGAGCCATCCCAGAATTCCCATCTCCCAGGGATCGTGCCTTCCACAGCCCTTGCTGTGGAAATCCCACAACCAGAGGGTGGGATTCGAACACAGACTGAAAGTCCAATGATCTAGTTGCTGGTGCTATTTGATAAAGTAATGGTTCATTTTTTTCTCACGTGGCTAGCATTGCCTGGAGAAATATCTGTTTAATTACTAAGTGCTTTTCCCAACCAAGGAAGAAAGAAACAGAAAACAAAGAGTGAGAAGATGAGACTTGGGGCTACCAGTTACAGTCCTTAAGCCTGCCTTCATCCTCGGACGTGAAAACTGGGGTCTTGCTTGGCTTTGCCGCGGCCATTGGAGTATATGCTCATCCCCAGTCACTGCAGCTGCCAGTGACATTCAAAAGCACAGCTTAATCGGAAGAAAGAAGTGTTACTAACAACAATAATAAAACTGCACCTCCACCACCACACCCTCCACAGGTTCTCCTTGGACAGCTTCTGTGTCCCCTGCACCCCATCTTGACCTCTTCCTTGGCTCTGGCTTGATTCCTCTTGGCCCTCTACTCACTTCATTTCCTTACTTAGCATTTTTACTCCTTCTTCCCCTCCCAGACTGATTCTGCCTGCTGTCCATGGTATATTCTTCTCAGCCCCTCCCAGCCACGGTCCCCAGCATGTCCCCAGACAAGCAGTGTTTGAGGACCTAGAATTTTTTTGTTACCACATCATCTTCCCTAAGAACACAACAAATTAGTCTGGACTTTTATAATTATTTACTGTTGATCACGAGATCAGAGACATAAGGGTACAGTGAAGATGCACTTGTGTTCCCAGGTGTCACACAGGGTTACCTATTGCAGCCCTCTGCCTTGGGGGGCCTCTGGTCCCCGGCCCTGTTTCTGCATGGAGACTCTCTCCAGCTACCAGCTGTGGTGCTCCTTAACCCTGAAGGGAGACTCTGTCCCTTCTGTTCTTTCATGTTATCTTTTGGCTTCAAACCATCCAGAACTTTTTCTTTGGCCTCCTTCTTCACCATCTTTGAGGCTTCTCTGGGTAAGAAAATTTGGTTCTTCTCAGGCTGTAGGGAATGCCATGTTCTCCCCATTTGCTTCCTTTCCTGGGTTCCCCTGAGCTCACTCTGGACCTTCAGTGCTGGTGGCGCAGCCCGAAGGTGGGGCTCACTTGCTGGTCTGTGTTCTGCACCTGTGTTCTGTTTGCCTAGTATACCGGGCAAGGTAGCAGCCGCTCTTTTGTCCCGTAACCCTGTAGTCTCTCTCTGACTTTGCCACACAGAATCTGCTCCCACTGCCCACTTCAAAAGAGACGGAGCTTCCTGTTCTGCAACCTTTTGTCTTGCTTTCTCAGGGCTTTTTTCATATGTTTCTCTCTGATTGATAACTGTTGACCTGTGTTGCTGAGGAACACACTCCTGGCTCTTACTTGTGTTTCAAGTTAGGACCCCACTTCCCCACCCGACGTGTGAAGTTAGCATGCAGTTTCCCTTCTCGCCGGTGAGACTTTAAAACACCACCATATGCAATGTTTATAAACTTAACAAAAACTGAATGCAATTAAATATACCACCAAACGGGGAGGCGGTGTTTTGTTAAAATAACATATGCAATGTCAAGTTTCTTAGCTTGCCTTCTTTTGAGGAATTAGTCATCTTGGGAGAATGTCTGTTTGTCATAGTTCTGTCTTCCAGATGGAAATTTCCTTCCAAGACAAATCACCCTGGGCTCCAATATTTAACCTATAATCGGTGTCCCCTCTGGAGGATTTCTCCTCTTGATGCAGCAGTCCCTTTGTCACTCAGGCTCCTGTCTCACAATGATAGGAACTGCAGAGCAGCACAGGGCATCATGGGGCAGGGAGGTGTTTGCTCACATCAGAACGTTTAGATATTCTGTACCAATGGAAACACTGGACACTCTAGGTAGCAAACCCACAAGAAAAGAACAGAAAGTATAAAAGACAGAATATTTAAAAAGAAATGAGAAGAGACATAAACCTAAGTTTTCATGTGGTTTTACCCTAATATGTGAAATAAGATTGCTTACCCTCCTGCTTTTTTTGCCAAGTTCAGTAGTATTTTTAGTTTTAGACTTTTCAACTGCTTTTTAAAAAAATTTATTTATTTTTAGACAGAGGGGAAGGGAGGGAGAAAAACGGAGAGAAACATCAATGTGTGGTTGCCTCTCATGCACCCCCTATGGGAGACCTGGCCCGCCACCCAGGCATATGCCCTGACTGGGAATCGAACTAGCCACCCTTCAGTTAGCAGGCTGGTGCTCAATCCACTGAGCACACCAACCAGGGCTCAACTGCTTTTTATCAGGTGTGTTTTATTCATTGGTAAACATCCATCTGTGACTCTTGATGAATAGCTTCCCCTTGCAGGCATTTGAGTTTTGGGTTACCACATGGCAGTTTTACAGCAACAAGGCAGCTGTGTTTCCACAGTGTTATTGTTTGGGAGCAGAAAGAGCATGGGCAGCGCCAGAGCAGAAGCCCGACCTTGTGTCTTGTTCAGAAATACCTCTTCCTTTACCTGCTCCTGGCTGAGCCAGGCTGAGAGATGGCTGCACCAACCTGTGTTTAATGTGGTGGCACTAATGAATTCTGAGAATTAATCTTCAGTCAAGAAAGCATGATGGAAAGTACTAGAATTTCAAATTAAGTAGTGGATTAATTTCTTTGAAGGCAAGAATTTGCTTCTTTTTTATTCTAGTGGGCTTTTCTATCAAATTCAAACCACTCACCATGACCTTGTAAATTCAGAGTAAACCCAGGTACTACATTTCCAGGTAGTTAAAAAATTTTTGTTTTGTTTTGTCTCTTAGCACAGAGATAACCATACCTAAATCCAGATTTTTTTTAAATGATTTAAAAAAACAAAAGAATTACTGATGATTTTGGAAGAAAGAAGTCTTCTCTAAATCTGGTCTTTATTTAATTCCCTTTTTCCAAAGTAAAAGTCTCTGGGATGAACTGAGCTTGGGGAATGTGTATCCCCAGTTTCAGACACTGTCTTCTGCAGAACCAACAGTTTACAGGTGTCTTAAACATGCTGGTGACATTTAGGGGTTCTGAGTGCCTCCCTTCAGCCAGCTGAGATGAGGATTTTGCCACCCTTCCCAAAACTCTAGTACTGGTTTCTCACAACAGAGCTTCCAAAGATACCATTTGCAGGGCCCAGTGGTTCCACTGACACAGAAAAGGTTCTGCGATTAGTAAGTTTGGAAACATGGACTTCAAAATTAAGCTGTTTTCTTTACCCCTGTACTTCTAAGAAAAGTAAACACGTTCATATGTGTTAGGAAACTCCAGGTTTAACTTGGGTAAAAGAATCACCAATGTTTCCCATGCCTTTTTGACCAGAATACTAATTTTATTTTCAGTGGAATGTCTTATGTGTGTAGTGTTTCACTCAACTCACCCTACACAGACTGGCCCCCATTTCCCACACAGAAATCAACATTTTATACATTCTCTTGTAAAACTTTTCAGTCCCCAGCTGGGAGAAATGTTCTGCATCTGGGATTTGCCATTTCTGGTTTAATAAGCAATCCTGAAATGGATGAGCATATTATAACTTCCTTAGTTTTCCATGTTCGTTCTCCGTATCAGGTTAGAGGATTTTATCCTGCATTTTAAAAGGACACAGAGGCTGTCAGGAGTTCTTACAGATCCCAGCAGTCAGTTCCATCTTAATCCACTAAATCTCTGCCTGGAAGGAGAATAAGGCAGATGACAGACTGACAAACATAACAGTATGAATTTGGGGCACCAAATTACGAAGTCTTAAGCAATAAAGAAAAATCCTAATTAGAGCTGGTGAAGGAACTAAAATTCTCGGGCATTTAAAGGATGCAGCTTAGGAGGTGGAGGTGGACGTTGCGGTGGCCTCCTGAGTCCACGCCGCCTGCCTCGTCAGGCTTCTCCCATTGCTCATCCAGTTTGCCAGCCTTGAAATGCCTCCACCTCTTTTCCACCAACCCGGTTCGCTTTAGTTCCCAAACCTGCCCCAGACCTAGTTCAGTTCTCACCTGCTTTACGAAATCTTCCCTGACTGGAGCCCCCCCACACCCCAGTATTGTTCTGCATGGTGCCTCTGTGCCATTTTAAACAGCACATCACAGAATGGGAAGGATTCGCCCGTGGGAGACAGGGAATTGGCCTCATCACTGTCAGGACTTGACCTTAGCTTCCTCACCCCATAAAAGAGGGGTCGAAATAGAAAATCTCCATCTCTTAGCTCCAAAACTCTGTGCTTTGGGGTGATTATTTTTTATTCTGAATACAGGGTGGGCAAAAATAGCTTTACAGTTGTTTGTATAGAAAATAACAATAATTACTCAATAGTAATACAGTCCTAAGTACAAACTCTCCTTATTATGTAATGAGTAATTTTGCCTTTACAGGTGATAAAACATGTTCTTTTGGAAGATATTTGATAGTGTCCAAAGTAAAATATGATAAAGTAAATAATAATAATACAAGAATAAACTCTGTTTCATGTACTCACAAGTATAAATCTACTTTTGTCCCACCCTGAATATAAGCAAACACTGGATTCTGCTGTTTCCTATGTTGTTCTCGTCCTTCCAACTTTACAATTAGATTGTAGATCCTTGAGGAAAAGAGTCATAATTTTTTATGAATTAATTTATTTTGGCTAATAAGTGTTTGTTGAACAAATGAGATGGTGGGATTCGGAAGACCTGTAATTTAGTAATGCATGATTTTCAGCCATATCTGCTCCTAAAGTAGAAGTTTCTTTTATTTATCAGTACAATAATTGTTCCATTTCAGTCTGGCTCTTTGCTCCCCATGAGAAAAAAGTGTGCAAGAGAGTTTTAGACTAAGGCTATACCCTCAAGGTCTTTATGCCCTTCTCCTAAAAATTCTCCAGTGCAGTCGGATATGTCACAACTCTGCTTAGCATTCTTCCCGTATACGCTCAGTTTCAGTTTTGCTGATCCAGTGGTATGACATTCAGCCCACTTGGGTCTTACTGAGAGAACTAACAGATTCTCTTGATCATTGCTTCCAGGAGGTAATATGCCTACCTTCATTTTTTGGATCTTGAAGAGACAACAGATTTCACTAGTTAGTTTATTCCTTGTCTGATTATCTTACTTCATTACTTAGCCCTCTTTTCTCTTACTCCCTCTGTGATCTAGAGAGAGATCCTCTCCAAAATACCAAGTGATCTTATTGTCAAATGACCTTATTGGCAACCTTGTTCCCCCACTAGATGCTAAAATTAAGAAACAAGATACAGCACGTTTGAATTGCATCCCCAGACTCCAGTGGACATCTGTTTTCGTAAGGCTGGAGGTTGAATTTCCTGGTCTCTCTCAAACCCTCTTTTAGGAGATTTAATTACTGAAGTACCGAAAGGACCATGATTTCAGGCCTCGCCTGGAACACTGTCCCAAAGCATCTAATCTGAGAAGGAAGGCAGAAGCAGCTCCAGCCCACTTTCCCATTCACATGCTATGAATTTCCTATTAATTGTTACACCTGCCACCTTCAGTCTCAGCCCCCTGAGTTTTCTCACGTGAAGTATTGGTACTACTGGTCAACAGGCAGTTGGGGGTTGCCCGGGGGCTGTTGCTCATTCTTCCTTCAGTAGCACCGACAGGCAGTCAGATGACAGAGCTAATGCAATAAGAGAGAGAGAGAGAGAGAGAGAGAGAGAGAGAGAGAGAGAGAGAAAGGAGAGAGAGAGAAAGGAAGGGAGGGAGGGAGGGAAACAGAGGGAAATGCTAAGTGGAGAAACCTATTAAGACATCTCCTTGTGTCTGGAGATACACGTGTGTATAGGAGGTATATCTATTTAGTGATGAGAGCCAAATATAATGTGACCTACAGGCTTAGCGGTGAGACTCAGGAGTTCCTAGACTCCTCTTGGACTCCCTCTGGGGCCCTGGGGGGTATGCAAGGCCACCAAGTCCATCAAGTCCATCCACAGTAGAAACTCTCAGAGGACACGGACTGTTTTTATTTCAGGTGATTTTGTACACCATTCCTCAAGCCAGAAGACAGGACCATTCACCCGTATTACTTGACCGTAAAACTACCAAGAGGTGCCTTTTCTCTAGGTGCTTAGGGAAACATTAGCAATTATTTTCCTTTCATAGTCACGTATACATATACAGAGGAATAAACATGAAATGCAGAGAAGGCTGCTGGAGTACAGACACGAACTCAGTATTTTTTCAAGCATGTGCACTGATTTTTTATTTTTGGTAGAAAAATAAAAGATTATACAAAGGGCCCCTGAGCCTATTAAAGTCAAATGATTGATTTGTTTCCATGGAGAAGCAGAGGTGGTATTTATGGTTGTGCAGGCAGCAGAATGGAGACAATCTAGGTTCTTTGGACTTTTCTAACTGAAAGCTCCCATTCCAATAGATAGAAAACTCCCCTGAATCAATTCTAAAATGGAGTGACTTGGAAATTTACTGAAAATCTTTTCAACTAATGTTGGTGAGGGATGTAAAAGCGGCTCGAAGTGTAAACCACAAAGGTTAAAGCCTTTTATAAATCCAACAGTTCACAATTGCTTGGGGAACTCTGCTTAAATGTTTTGAAAAAATGCTTAAGGTGAGACTGAACTTTTTATCATTTGTCAATGCATTTCATTATTTAAAATAATGTGTTTTGTTTTACTTGCTGCCAGCATGTCACTATTGGGAAAACTGGAAACATTTGCTTCAAAGAGAGGGCAGAATGGCATCTAATATTCATCCTAAGCCCCCTGTGTGAACTAAGGACTGATAGCCTGAAAGGGCAGCTGTTGAAATTTCTTTCTCCCGTCGAGGGCAGCTAGCTACTCAGAATGGAAATGCGATGATAATTGGAGGAGCATTCATCAGATTCAATTTCAGCAGAAATTTCCTTGTGTCAAAATCATCTTTAATAACACACAGTACATACAGCAAAATATACTAAATCATTGTTTTCTTTGAAAAGGGTATTGAATCTGAAACAGAAAGCAGTTACACCCGTGCGGTTTTAACTAATTAACTGCAGAGGAGTTTAAATACAACCCAATTTTTACCATTTCGACCAGACTTTTTGTTCTCTGTTTGCATAATTTCATTCTAATTTATCTGAACTATATTGTAGTCACTTTCTGTTCTGAGGTTTTTGTTTCTTCAGAAGACATTAGAAATCAAGGTGTTGAGCCTTCTCTGTGAAGGTTTCTTTATGATCAGTTGCTCTCCTTGAAAACTCCTAAATTCACTTTCCCCACCACCAAATAGGGGACATTTTATGTTAGGATTTCACTTAGGTGATAGAATGTAATTTTATATGCTTCTGAAATAAAGTATATAGACTAATCAGCTTGTCTCCGTTGTAAACATTTTTCTCTAATGAAAATTCAGACAGAAAATTCAGTATGACCAGCCTGTTTTTTCAGTGTTTTGTGTACTTCAAATCAGTTGATTGTGTTTTCACTATGTACTTAAGCAAAAATAGATTTCTGATGTTTTAATTAATTCAACTAATAGAGAGTTATTTTTCCTATGTTCTGGTATATATACATAAAGAAAGAGCCTTGTTAGGCTAGTGATCAGGTTTTATAAATGAGCCTTTTCTCCTCCTCTCTCCCATATTCACAGGAGAGCCAGGTGTCTAAGATTGTACTTTGGATTGTTTGTTGATTTTTGCAAACAGGTGTCTTATTAAGGATTTTGAAAAGCGGCCTTCCGTCACACATCTCCTAGACCACCCGTTTATTCAAGGAACCCACGGAAAGGTTTTATTTCTGCAGAGACAGCTGGCCAAGGTCCTCCAAGACCAGAAGCATCTAAATCCTGTTGTTAAAAGCAGGTATGGTACTCGGTGTCGTTCTGCTTCCTTTCTCTGGTTATTAATAAAAACAGCATGCCATGTATTTTGATTTCCTTAGCGTTATTACTGGTAATTATCACATCACTGAATTTCTGAGAGTTTCATTTACATGATATTAAGTACTTCATGTCCAGTGAATGAGAGCTTTAGAACCTCAGAAATAAGCTGCCCGTTTGTGCTCTTATGGCTAATTTCTCTTAACTGCAGCTGAAATCTCACTTTGTCCTCGTGTTCTAGTTAAAAACCAACATATATTTATATTTAATGTAAATGTAGGTTTTTAAAAAACCAGTACAGATAACTGTATGAAAGCAGTCACAGCTGAGATGGTGCGAGAAATCTTTACTTGACTATTGCAGACTGGGGAGGGAGTAGAAATGTAAGCTGTTTTGTGATTTTTGGAAAGATTGAAAGTTAAATGCTGAAGCTTTTTTCTCGAATGTGCTCTGAGACTATGTTCTTTAGTTAAAAATTTCTTAGAGGCAAGTTAGTATTTAAAATCATATCCCGCCCAGGTATATTGTTTATGCTAGCTAAAACGACAGTGATTCTTACCCCTCCCTTTTTAAACATTTAAAAAGTGAACGTTTATTTTCAAGGGCAGTTGCATAAAGCAGCATTCTGTGGTGGTATCTAAGAAATAGATCTTTGGTTTCTGTCCAGAGGGTGGCAGAATTTCTCTTTAAAAAAAAATTTAAATGCAAATAAAGCTGCTGCCCCAGCTCAGCAATTATTTGGTTTTATACAACTGGCCAGGGTGCAGATAAGCTCTAATCCATTGTTATTAAAAGAAGATTGGAGGTGAAGAAAATAAAATATCACACGTCACAAGTTCTGGAAATATCCATGAATTCTGCAGAAAATTGTTTACAAATCAAAAAGCATCAGAACCCCTGGAGCCAGAGGCACAGTCTCAAGGTGACTGCATCTTGCTGATTGCCGCCTCCCCCGGCAGGCTCTGTTTGAGATAGCTCAAAACAAATTTTTTCCTACTTTTTCCCCCTTTCCGCAGCCATTTCTGCTTCTGTGGCTTGCCTGGGAGGTAGGGAAACATTCAGAAATTCTTGTGACGTGGTGCTTTTTTGAAGCAGTAGAATTTGTGTTTAAGCCCAAGGGAACTGAAATCCTTTTTCTCCCCCTGCTTTTGTTCTTATACAGCAGCCACTGCTCTCAGCCACCCACTTACAGACACACACACAGCAGCACCACCAACAATGAAGATGAAATAAAATAAAATAAAATATAAACCAAGCAAAAAGACAAACAGCATTTAAATACTCTAAGTAGAATCAGGTGTCTGTCTCCTTGTCTCCCTGTTCTGAAATTTGCCGCAGAGCGATTTCTGAGACTTAGTTTGCAAAGTTATTCTCCTTTTCACTTTTGCCTGACTTTGCCTGTCCAGATGTATGTTCTCTATTTAAAGACTTTTCTCCTTCTACCATAGAAAATCTGTCTCCAGGCTCTCTCGCCTTTCTCTAATTTCTCTTTATCTTTGTTAACTCCTTTGATGTTGTCAAAAGCCTCATATGGTGGCAAAGGCTTCTCACAGGGTCTTTGTAATCTTCAGTTTCAATCAGAAGTTTGTGTTTCTTTGAAAGTCACTTTTAAAAAACGCAACCTCACAAAAATAAGTATCAAACCTTTAAACAGCCACTTCCTTAGGAGGTAGGAAAATTAATTCTAAAGGAACCACAATGCATGTAATTGACACAACTTGCCACCCATTCTACATTGTTCCTTTAACAACTGGCAAGGAGTTGGCTACATATGTGTTTTTTAAGCCCACTCAAAGAAATCCTCAAATATCACTTGATGCTAGTAATTCAATATATTTAAAGTTGTGAGTTTCTAAATTGAGGTGGGGAAAAAAAAAACAAAGATTGAGGTGAGTACATAGATGAGTGAGGTAAATACACAACTTAACATTTTTCTGCACAAACGGCCGTGCAGCTGGCAGTAAGACATGGTGGTTAACGACGGGCTCTGCCAGCTTCGAATGCCAGCTCAGCCACTTGTGGACAAGTTATTAAAATTTTTCTGTTTTGAAGTTTCTTCATCTATAAACTGGAGGTTATTTTGAGGGTTGAGTCAATACACAAAAAATACTTTAGAATAGGGTTGATAACAGATTAACCCTCAGAGTTAGCAGTAGTAGTAGAAGTAGTATACATGGTCTATTTAACTAAAAGTCCTCCAGTTCTTGCAAATCTGTGCAAATTCATCTGTTTGCTTACCAAACAACATCATGAAAATAAATAGTACTGAGGTGCTAAATGTTAAAAATAACAATTTCTGTCACTTATTAAAATCTAATTTATTCATTTATTCATTCAAGAGACATTTATGTGTGTGTCTGTGTCGGGCCCTTTGCTGAACAGAAGAACTACAGAGGCAAGTCAGATACAGTTCCTGATAAAGAGCTAATAGTCCAGTGTGTGAAGCAGATAAGAATCATATGAGAACAGCCTAGCATGAAAAGTGCCTGGATAGAAGAATGCCTGGGCTACCTTCCTGAGTACATGGGAAGGGAAGCCCCCCGGAATGGTGGGCAGATGATCCTTAAACTGTCCTCAAGGTAGCCGGGGAAGGGGGTTATTCCAGGGAGAGGGGAGGAATGAACAAGAGCAAAGGGCAAAAGCACAGAGGCTGGAGAGAGCTTAGGGGATTTGGTGAAAAATTAGTCGGCACTGCTGGAACTTGGCATGGGATGCAGCGGGGGTGGGGAAGATTAGGCAGGCAGGGGCCAGGTCATGATGGGCTAATGAGCTTGGCTCTGTTCCTTAGGCATTTGGGAGCCACTGAAGGGCTTCAAGCAAGGATGTGCTCCAGGAAGGTTGTTCTGATTGCTGTGTGGAGAAGGAAATGGAGCTGGGCATAGCTGGAGCCCGGGAGATAAGTGAGAGCAGATTGTGGCAGTTCCAAGTAACAGAAGATATTAAGATAATGGTGGTGTCAGGACTTGACGGTGGTTCGAATGAGAGAGATTAAGGGAAGAAGGAAGTGTCACAGGGTCTGCCCAAATTGGGCTGCCTCCCTGCCCTGGTTCAGACTGCAGTCAAACAAATTGCAAGATGCTAGGAGACAGAGACCAGTGGAAAGATTTTGCTTCCTCTTCATATTCCGTCAAATGCAATGCCATGTACTTCCAGATAGTACACAAAGCTCCGAGCTTTCTGCCTAAAGTAGGGTTCTTCAGTGCTCCAGACCAGGGGTGTCCAACCTTTTGGCATCTCTGGACCACACAGTAAATACAGAAACACTAACGAAAACAAGAAGATCTCATAATGTTTTAAGTAAATTTACGATTTTGTGTTGGGCCGCACTCATAGCCATCCTAGTCCGTGGGTTGGGCACCCCTGCTCCAAACAGCCCTGGGTCCCCCAGCTGGAGACACTTGTTTAGTTTTGAGAGCAAATGCAGAGAAATGAGACCTATGGGTTACAGGGAAAACTCTTACTCTTCCTGCAGACGTAGGAAATGCTCTGTTTACTTCAGTACTTTCCCCAGGGGAGAGAGGAGTAGGTAGTTTAAGGAAACTCTAGGGACGGGGAAAACTCGGACAGGTGAAGAAAAGGATCTTGTGTAGAGGGAGACATTGGCGGGGGTCAGCGGGGAGAGAGAATGTAATAGAGGAAGCAAGAGGGAAGGGGGATCAAGGGTCTAAAGGGAAGATTGACTTTAGAAAGAACCTCTAGGTGGGGGAAGACACAGAAAAGTTAGATGAAGGTACTCAGAAATTTGAGGGGTGGGGAGCAGGGAACAGAGGAAGTGCTATAAGGAAGCTCACGTTGAACGGCCTGTATCTTTCCAAAAACCGAAGTAAGGTGGTCTCAATTGGCTTTCTGAAGTGGGCATTATAAGGAATAAGATGAAGGGTCAGTTAAAGAGGGAAACAATGATTGCTCAATATCACGAAAAACCCAGGTGGAACTTAAGTGATTACCATTCCACTGTAGTGGAGTTAATCAGTGTTTAAGATAATGCATGTCAGGAGAGCATTTGATACTAGAACCTCTCAGAAAAATGTACCGTCACCACCACCACCTTTTCCATCTATCATCTCTAGCAATTTTTAGCCAGAAGGAGCAGGAGAAATCAGATACTGTGGTTTTCTTCAGGATTGAGACTGGCTTAGATGGACATGAGGAGTGGTGGACAGGGGGATAAGAGAATCGAAATGAGCAGGAGAGTGTCCTTGGGTCTTTTAGGGTATGGAAAAAAGTGAAGCCAGAGTAGCTTATTGACTTTGAGTCTGGGTCAAGGTCAGCGGACTGGCAGTTACAATGAAGACAGAGAGCATAGTCAGTGAGAGGATGTCAAGAAAAGGGATCATAGAACTGAGATCTTGGGAACTTTTAACTGATAATTGGGAGTTAGTTATAGTTGTAGACAACTTTATGGAATAGAAATAATGTTTTTTAAAGAGTTGACAAACCGAGGAACCCTGAGATCAGAAAGTGAGAAAAATTAATAAAGTGATGGTGGGGGATGGGAAGACCAGAGACATATCAGCAGAAGGGGTAGAGAGAAAGGGAAATGAGGTCAAGTGCTGGAGACAATATAAAAGAGTGATGTGAATTTTTCAATAGGGAGAGATTGGTTAGGGAGAACAATGGATGGGCAAAGACAGAGGGGAGCAGGGGTGGTGCCCCCTTCCCCTGACCCCTCACAGTGAGTGGATGGAAGGCAGAGCTGGGGCAAGAGCATGATGGGGAAGTGGTCCATTTCAGTTATGATGAGGAGATAATGAGTGCTCAAGAATAAGGCTCAGAATCACCTGCTGTTCACAATAGAGCAGAAGCTACACTGTGCATGAAGAAGAGCTTGAGTGGTGAGGCCCTTCTCACCTCTCTTGGGTGCAAGCACCCTAGCTCTTCTGAGTGGCGCAGTGTTTTGAAAAGCAAGGCTATGACCTAGTTCCATTTCATATGATATATATGAGGCGACCTTGTACTATTTGAGATCTGATACCTTTTGCTGATGCTGAGTATAGTGTTTGAGTAAAACTGTTGGACTTTGCTTTTCTAGTAATTTATAATTTTGCCGTAGCATATATTTGATTCGGGTACAATAGAGAGGTTATGTATCCAAGGCTTACTCTCTCAAAGGAGGTTAAATAGCCCTAAAATTCCGTGAACAATTGGGTTTTTATTTTTACTTAACCTGCCAGAGATGCTTTTAAGCAATTTGACCATTTCCTTTACATCAGCTCCTATTTCCTTGACCTTGAAAAGGACTTTTCCCTCAAACTAGTTTTGCAAATTCCTGAAATCATCCATATCATCTGGTATGTCTTGTCACCATTACAGTTCAGAGAAGTAGATGTGTAAACATGTTTTTTCTCTTTTCTTTTCTTTTTAAAATCACTTTACAAAACTTAGTGGGAGAAGAGCCAAACCACTGGAATGAGAGTGGCGGTAGGACAGGTGCTGGGTTAGCTGCACTGTGCCCCCCTCCTGCCTTCCACCTCCCATCATGTACTCAGTTGCCAGCCTCAGGAAAATTACAGGGTCCAGCATGTCATTCCTCTGCAGGTGGCTTGGGACTAGCAGAAACCACAAATGTTAAATTCTTAAATGCCAAGGGTCTACTCGAAGTATTACTTGGTAGAAGAATTAAGTTGCTGATTGTTTTCTGTTTCGTTGAATGGATTTTGATTCTACCCTTGCAATTTGCCTGAGGCTGATTAAAACAATGACCTCAGCTTTTCAGATTTCTATTCAACCTGCAGCAGTGACCTTTAAAAACAGATTTCTCAGTTTAGCTGCTGAGCCTTTCCCAGGAAGCCCTGCTCACTCTGTCTTTTACCAGCAAACGTGATGGTGCCTGTGCGCACATACATACACACACACACACCCCTCATATTATGTCCACTGATGGGTTTCTGGGCTCCTGTGTAAATGAGTAACTTCTGAATGATGAATCCTTTATCAAGTGCTGACGATGCTCAGTACATAGGCGGTTAAAGCTCCCCCTGTCCTCCTAATAGACAAGAACTAAATCCACACCCCCTTACAGTTAGTATCTGCTATCTATCCATATCTATATCTGTCTCTCTATAACTGAGTAAACATATTTATATATAATTTTCTGCTGGTGTCATTGATTTTGGCTGCCTAGAGTAGGTGGGTATATCAAATACTGCCTAAAATAATTGATAAGATGTTGATTTATTGGAATTCTGGCCAAAACTGTGCTTATATGAAAAAAAAACAGGGAGATGCTATAGTGATTTCCATCCAAATAATTCTTCTATTCTGCCTTTCTGTCACCCACTCTTCACATCCAGTTCTTCACCCATTTCCTTGAACTTGATGTTTTAGAGTTGCCCTTATTGCCTTTTGAGTCAGGGAGACCCCAGTTCCTCCTTTTCTGATCACTGAAACCCATGCTCAGCCCTGCATGCCACCCTCCCCCCCCACCACAGCGACCCCAGACTCCAGGAACCAGTCTAAGCCACAGCTTTGAGTCTCTTCTCCTCTTAAGTTCTAACCCCATAAACTCCATTTGTCTGGGAAGCCAGGCTTGGCAGGCAACATACTTAGAACCTAATAAAAACAGACAGGAAATCTAGCAAAAACAAAACAAAACAAAACCCAATATGGACTTTGCTGGAATTTGAAAATGCCTTCTGAGTCATTACAACTATAAGACCTTACAATATACTCTTGATTTAATAGAATGCCTTTCGCTATTTACCCATTTGTTTATATATCTGTCCATTCCTCTAAACTTTGAAATACTCAATCCAAGTATCTTTTAGATGGAAATCTGTAGTTTTCACATTAAACAAGAAGTTCTTTAGCAAAAATTGATAATAGATGCTATTCTGAAGTAAGGCACTAGGTGGAGCATGGGAATTTAAAGGAAATTTAAATCAGTTGTTGCTAGTGATGACAAATCATTTAACTCAAGAAAACTAAAAAATGTAAACCAAATTTATTTTGATTAATGTAAGTAAAACTAGACAAATATAAAACAATATAACACTTTTTATAGATATATGTAATCTAGGATAATGTAAATGAAGACATAAAAGGTTAAATAATTTTTTTTTCTCTTCAATTGACCCTCCAAATCCCACAGCCAAAGCAGGAGAATGAAACAGGCAGCAGTTTTAGAAGACATTAGTTGGGGAAGGCAGAAATAGGGCTAACAGATCATTTTTTCACTGGCTAAGAAAATGAAGTGGTCTTTATCCAAACGGAAAGACCTTGGATCTATATCAGCTTCTAAATTGCCAGCTTCAATTTTGGGAGCAAATAATTTTAAGGAATTTGATTGCCTTAAACACATGGGAAGAGATCATTCATTGCTAATAATAGCAGGTTAAACCTTTTAAAACTTATTTCTTGTTTATAAAGAATTATTGGGAAAGATTTTTATGAGAATCAAGCTCAGATTTGTAGACAGCATCTGCGTGATTCCTGGAGGTTAAATCTGTGAGATAGGCAGGTTGGCATACAGACGGTCTGCGGCGGGATTCAGAGGATAACCGTTTCGATTCTGGTGGCGCTGCTTTGTACATGTTCACATTGAGAGTCACAATTTTCTACTAGCATTTATTCATTTGGATATTGTGATTAAGTTTTAGTCAGTACTTCCATTTGTAGTTGGCTATAAAAATGTCATTGAGCATGAAGCTCGACATCCTTGTATATAGTTTAGGCTGCCTTTAAGTCCAAGTCAGGAGTTACTGGAGAAAAATAAAATCCCTGGGAAACTTGAAATTGATTCAGTGGCATTTGGATTTCTAATTTTGAATTCTGATTTCCCAGTCTACCTCTTATCATTTGCTTCTTAGAGTCCCATGCATTCTGTCGAGGGTATTTAGTGGAGAAACGAGAGAGGAGGGTCCTTACTCCATCTTGATTGGAACCAGATCTGTGGATGATTTTTTTTTTAATCCCTGATTTTATTTGTCAAAAGATTTGTTTAAAAAAAAACAACTAACAAAGCCTGTACCATATAGTTGCAAGATATAAATATAGGAAGGAGATAAACTAGTTAAATTTAATGTGATGAGAATTTAATAATTTATAACAAATGTGCTGTGATATTTTGTTTTATGATGAACTGCAAGGGAAAAAATACTTAGATTTTATGTGAAGAGGACTTGGCCAGAAATATGCACCCTGTTGCGGTTTTATTTAGCAAAGTGGTTAGGTAGAAGCAGGTGGCAGCTCTAAGTTTTATAAAAATCTGTATTTTAAACCAATCTGATTTCTCATTGACACCACTAAGATGTTAGAACACAGATGAATAATCAGCTTAAGAATAAAAAAGTGCTTAGGTTATACATTTGATTTTATTAAGTATAATTAAGCTCCATTCTCTTTGGACATTTATTTGAGTTAGCAGCAAGCCCAGCGCTAGCCCTGCAGATGACTGATAGCAGGCTTCACGCACCCTTCCTTCACATCTGTCTGTGATGAGCATTAGGAAGCAACATTGAATGTAACAGGCAGGAAGACACAAAAAGTGTTTTCTGTGCCCATTCCCACTGTATTACAAACTCAAGACGCAATGTGCAGAGCTGCTGTGTTTGATTCTTCCTTTTGTTTTTAAAGAAGATAATTTCTCTTTTTTAAAAAATTTTTATTTACTTTTAGAGAGAGGGGGAAGGAGGGAGGAAGAGAGGGAGAGAAACATCAATGTGTGAGAGGTGTATTGACTGGTTGCCTCTCACGCACCCCCAACTGGGGACCTGACCTGCAACCCAGGCATGTGCCCTGATGGGAAGGAACCAGTGACCTTTCGGTTCACAGGCCGCTGCTCAGTCCACTGAGCCACACCAGCCAGGGCTGATTCTTCCTTTTTACCTACTTTTGTGAAGCGCGTGAAGCAAGGGATAGAGTGTACATCAGGACATCATGATGCCTACATGATACTTAGAGCAAAACGTTCAGGAAAGCCAGCTTCTGCAACCCGGCAAGACGGAACTGGTGTCCTTTAAAGCTACGATTACGATGGGCCTAGAAGGTGATAGGGAGGAACCGTGCAGTGACAGTTCTCTGCTGATGACTTTATAATACCTGGGAGGACACTTCACTTGTGATTTTGTTTAGTTAATGGTAACGTGTGGAGTTGTGCAAATTGTTGATTCCAAATTTTGACAAGAATGTAAGGATAGCACTTGGTACGTTTTTTTTCAAGCCTTTTGCATTTTTATACCTGTGACTGTATTTGCTTTCACAGCCACCCGTGAGATAGATAGAACAGCCATGAGGGATTCTGTAGATGTAGAAAACTGACATGCTGGCTCTTAAGGGATTTGCTGAGGGGCCCACACCAGGTTACTCATGATTCTGAAACGAGGACCCAGAGCGCTTAAGCTCTAGGCCGGTGCCTCCCCTGCGCCACATTGAGTAGTGGTAAGTCTATGACGGGAATTGTGGGAGGCCCACTTTGACTTCGAATTAATTTTGTACCTTAAAGAGTTGTATTTTAGTATGCCAGGGGGAGCTGATATTGTTTGCCAGCCAAGTTTTTCGAAATGCCAGTAAGCAATAACTCCCCACCCCCACCACCCAGAGAAAATCACACAATGTACAAAGAGAGGCACATAAAGATATTGAGTGCTGGCCCTGGCTGGCTAGCTCAGTTGGTTAGGGCATCGTCCAATATGCCATGGTTGCCAGTTCGATCCCTGGTCAGAGCGACATACAAGAAAGAACCAGTGAATGTCTGCCTAAGTAGAACAACGAAGGAAACTTTCGTTCTCTCCCTTTCTCTGTCTCCCTTCCGTTCTCTCTCTCTGAAATCAATTTTTAAAACGAGGGAGAAGGAAAAACATTAAGATATTGAATGCTGCCTTGTTTCTAATAGCAAAAATTGGAATCAACCTAATGTTGAGTGGAAAAACAGAAGTTTATACAATGAAACCCACCATATTATATCATTTTTATAATTAAACATACAGAATCTGTATGCTGTTCATGAGTAAATATATGTGTATGCTCACTATTTTAAAATAGACTGGAAGGATACGCACCAAACAGTGGTTACTCAGGAAAAGGGAGTGGGGTAGAATATGGGTCACAAAGGGACTTAAGCAAATAACAGCAAATGTAAGCATTTATTGATTTATTGGTATTTGCTATATTATTCCATGAACTTTTCTATAGTTTTAAAATTTCTCAAAACGTTGGGGGTGGTACTGGTGGATAGCATGAGGGGACCGCAAAGGAAGCACACCAGGGGAAACTATATGCCTAACAGTGAACAGAAAAAATGTGAGAAATGCTGTGATTGGCATTTCAGAAAAGCAGATGTAAGTGTCCGATGTACCCGTTTGGTATCGCTTCCTACTGTGGTAGAACAAAGGCCTGAGCTCTGGAGCTCACCTTAGTCCCGAGAGTCCTCAGCGGCAGAGGGAGAGCTCGGGGCCCTAGGCTGGACTAACTCTCCCTGCCCTTTGTCTGAAGTCTCTGAACATGCCATGTGATCGAACTGTGAATGAGTCATTTTCATTGCCTCCTTTCTGCAACATTATTTACTGTCTTAGTACTCATATTCTCTGGATAAACTCCTAGACGTGAAAGGATGCATACCAGAAGACCCTATCATGTGGAAGATGCTGAAAAATACTGCCTTGAGGATGATTTGGTCAATCTAGAGGTTCTGGATGAGGTACTAAATATTTAGTAGCTAATTCTCATGGATAACATTTGTTTCACTTGAATGCTCTGACCTTTCTGTTGCAGACCACATTCTCCCAAAGTCACTTAAAACTTAATTGTTAGTGTAGCCTTGGTGAAGCTCAGGGAACATTTGGTTGCTGTGACATCCTGTGTTGTGTTCTTTTATAGTCCCTCAAATAAATGTTGATGAGAAAAGGATTTAGATTTTTTTCCAGTAAAGCTCTTTATATTGTAGATGTGAATGTATTATATCAGCTGAAAATTATTTTCTGTTTAAAGAGAAGTGCAGCTGAACCCTCAGATTAAGATAGCTGGTTGGTTTTCATAAAGAGGAGCTTTACTTAGGGAAATAGTGAAGTTAATATAGCTTGAATTCTAAATTTGAAAACTTTGATAATCCCTGTTTAAAATATGCAGGTTTAATAGAGCTGTTAATTGCACTGGACCTACTTCTCCTGATTCTAACCCTGGGGACCCTTAACTGCAATGCATGAGTCACCAAAGTATAATATAAAAGTATTCAGTTCTATATTCCCACCACATAAATTTTAAGTGCTATGCTTTGAGAAATAAAGTTACTGTTTTGTCTATACCTTATCTATAGAAATGACCTATTAAATCATATTCTAAATAGAACATTTTGATTGGGTGAAATAAGTTCTTCATAATAAAAAATAAAACTTTTGCTGGATATTCCATGTGTTTTAGCAAGTCCCAGCTGGGCCTAATTCTTTCAGATACTCCTATTTTTTTTCTTATTTCAAGGAAAATATCTGCTTTTAGGATCATTAGTCACTGTGTGACTTAAATTAACTACTTCCATCTTTTAGAGGAAAATATTCTTGTAAGAATGTTTTGTTTTGTTTTTTAATTTTTAGAATCTTTCCCTTGATTGGAAATAGTGTTTACTCAATACCATTTACCCTCTTCTTAGGATACAATTATTCATCAGTTGCAGAAGCGTTATATGGACTTGTTGATTTATACATATGTCGGAGACATCTTAATTGCCTTAAACCCTTTCCAGAATCTAAGCATATACTCTCCGCAGGTAAGGGATGCTTTGAGAGAGCATGTTGCTTGTTAATAGGAAATTAAAAATCACAAGGGGGAAAATGAAAAGAAGGAAAAAGTGAGACTAAAACTATGATGCCGAGGGGTATATACCCAAAACCGCAGGTAATAATGCAACACAGATGGAATTCTTACGTTTGGGGGGAACTTTTAAAGCCAGATGCAACAATGGTAACTAGCATACACTTAGTGCCTGCTGCAGGCCCTGGGGTACCTCATTAACTTCTCACGACCCAGGGAGACAAGTACTATTGTTAAGCCTATTTGGTACATGAGGAGACTTAACATAGTGAAGTTCACTCCTCGCATGAGCTCGTGAAGCCAGTAAGTGAAGAACTGGGGCTTGAATTCAGGCCCGTAGACTCCAGAGCCGGTGCTGCACAACCTTCCTGATGCTACAGTTCCCCTAATAAGTGACGAAGCCTCGGCGTCATGGGAAATAGGTACTGGAGCATTAGAAGATCCAGTGGAGCAATAGGAGGGCCCTTTAAATTAGTTATTTTTTCTTTAGTTTTCCAGACTTTATCATGGGGTGAAACATGCCTCAAATCCCCCCCACATCTTTGCATCAGCAGATGCTGCTTACCAATGCATGGTTACTTTCAACAAAGACCAGGTAAGAACACACGTTTTTCTTCTACCAAGTCACACAGTAGAATGTGGTGTGTCTTCCTCTGCAGCTCTTAAGTCTCCCTGAAAATTTCCCATTCTGGTTACTGGTGTTGACTCAAGGAAATAGGAAATGAAATAGTCACTTGGTGGAGCAGGAACAGTGATGAAGCCTTAGTCACAGGAGAACAGGAAAACCCTTTTCAAGAAACATGAAACTGTCATGTCAAGAGCACTCATTTTCCCTGATAAAATATAGTAAGGATATTTCTAATATGAATATGAGACATAGAGCTAACACAAACCTGATTACGCACAATGATTGTGATAAAAACAGGATGTAGAATGACAAATGAAATTCATTCTCATTAAGGTCTCAGAATTTTCAAGGTCCAGTCCTTTTCTTATGAAGAACTGTTTATAGGTTGACTCTGGTCAGCCACCACACTGTTTAGCTGCTGAGAAATTGTGATAGATTTGGTAAAGACTGAGCAAAACTTACACTCAGTGCTAGTTAAACACAAAGCTAACTCATATGTTTGAACTTTCTGGACTTCTAGTTCACAGTGGTGGCATAACCAATCTTCGACCCTTCCTTTAATTTTGTTATATATGTCTCCTTTGTGTCTTTATTCTATTTAAAATAGAAATAACCTAATTTGGTGAGGAAAGTTTACAAGAGAATTATTATGTATGTACTTCCCGAGACCTGAGAAATCCCAGCATTGGATTTGTTTAGGAATAGATGAAATTCTAAGAGTGCAATTTATAAAATGAAGTATGTAGACTCACCATAGGTTAGAAACTTGGCCTCTCCAAATTCTTACTTTTCCCAGAAACTTGTGAAATGCCCATAGATTTCATAGAGAGGAAGTAGATGGAGAGAAATAGATATGTTTCTCAAGTTAAGAAGTTGCAAAGAAGCTTCCTTACCCTGTTGTCTTTTTTTCTGACACCACTCCTGGCACCAGTTGTTGTATCTTTTCCAACACCAATCAGTTCTCCAATTCTCTGACACTATGTGGATGTCCAACAATTCATTTAATTTTGACACTGCACCTGGACTTCACACAGACCTCACAGGTTCAGGGCTCAGTCTCACAAGACCGCCCCCACTTCAGGTGCCAGCTGCAAACGGGGCACCCAGGTCATCCACACTTCTACCTGGCTGACTACAAATTCAGGGATTCTCCTTCAGGTTTGATAGTTCAGTAGACCAACTCACAGAAGTCAGGGAAACACTGTTTACCTTTACTGGTGTGAAAGGGTACAACTCAGGAACAACCAAACAGAAGAGAGGCAGAGGGCAAAATATAGGGAAGAGGGGTGTTGCAAAGCTTCCACGCCCTCTCTGGGCACACCTCCCCTCCCAGCACTTCAGCGTGTTCATATCAGAATGAGGCTCTCTGAATCTTACTGGTCAAGGGTTTCAGTCAGTCTCTAGTTCCTCTCTCCTCCCTAGAAGTTGGAAACGAGGGGCTGAAAGTCCCCACAGTTTAATCAGGTGTTTGGTCTTTCTGGTGGCCAGCCCTCATCCTGAAGCCTCACTGTGAACCACTTCGTTAGCAGTTGGGTTTGGTTGAAAGGCATTTGTTTGTGAATAACAAAAATGTTTGTATCACTCCTTTCATTCAGGGAATTCTGAGGGTTTTGGGAGCTCTGTGCCAGGAACTGGAAACAAAGACCAAATATATGTTTTCCTATTATACTGTATCCACTAATCTTTATAAGTAAAGAGCTTCTAGTAATGAATGATTAAAAGACCAAAAATACAAAAAATAGGCAAAGCATATGAACTGGTTACAAAAAAGAAAATATGAATGACCTTAAACATATGAAAAGTTACCTAACCTCACTCATAATAAAAGAAATGAAAATTAAAACTACACCGAGATTACCATTTTTTTGTCTACCAGCTTGGCAAAAATCCAGCCTGCTCTGGTGAGGCGCTAGGAGAACAGGCACTTTCAAATATTGGTACAACTCTTAAGAAAGCAATTTACTACTCGCCATCAAATATGCAAATGCTTTTACCTTTTGATGCAACAACCCCATTTCTAGGAATTGATTCTATAGATGAACCTACATGTAAATACACTGAACTATGTATAGCATTATTCATTGCAGTATTGTTTATAATAACAAAAGCAAAAACCTCAAGCATCTAGCCACATGGAACTGGTTAAATGGGTTATGGTATATCTATCGGTGGGACAGCAGGCAGCTGTGAAAAGGGTGAAGAAGTTCTTGAGTTGCTGAAAAGAAACGCTGTATTGCTGAGTTAAAAATGAAGGTCATTAGTGGTGGATGTTATATGAAAACCATAGCTGAACACACAGGGTGTTTGCTGGGCTATGAATTCCTCACTGACACTCCATTTTCTGTGACAGTGCATTGTCATCAGTGGAGAAAGTGGCTCTGGGAAGACAGAAAGCGCCCACCTGATTGTTCAGCATTTGACTTTCTTGGGAAAGGTACTGACCACCTGCTTTACATATTGTGGCTAGAAGTTTCTGCAGGCAACTGCATATTTTACAAATGATGGAAATGCTGTGTCTGTGTGTGTGTGTGTTTTAGGGTTTGCATAAAGCATTCCATCTTTATTATGTTTGCCTCCTGATAGTTAGGGCTCTTAAGATGTCAGCATGCCATCTTTCTTTCATGTAGTGAGAAAAATAATGCCAGCATGAATTTACTAAGATTATTGGCAATTAATTTTTTATGTTTTTAATTCAATAGAAACATTAAGCCATTAAGTAGTAAAAAGTGGTTAAACATTAGGAACAGGATCAGGGAGAGCCACTAAGGTGATTAAAGGATTAGAAAATAGAAATCTTTGAGCAAAAGTTGAGGAAGATGAAAATTTTCAGCTTGATGAAATGGACATTGAAGGAATGACTTAAAATGGTCTACCAGTTACTCATGCTCAGAATTAGCATATTATAAGGCCAAGGAAGAATTTTAAGGAATATATTTTTAGGTGTGGTTTATGAATATTATAATGGATTATAAAGAAAAGTTATGGGATCTCTCTAAATTTTTTCCTCAATGGCTTAGGCATTTTATCTGTCAAGGATTTTAACGAGGTGTGGCTGGACACAAAAACTGATGACTAATCTAGCATCATCTGATACCTATAACGGGGAGTTGCTCATCTGAGAAAACAATACTGAAGGTTGATGCTAATTTCCCCAAATGGCGTTCTTCCCCAAAGTATCGATAATGTGAATTCGGTGGGCAGGGAAGGGTGCCTGGCAAATTTGCTGGATTTGTGATTCTGGAGGCTCCTTGTAACGACTCTCTGTTTGGAACAGGCCAATAATCAGACCTTGAGAGAGAAAATTCTGCAAGTCAACTCCCTGGTGGAAGCCTTCGGAAACGCATGCACTGCTATCAATGACAATTCCAGCCGTTTTGGAAAATATCTGGAAATGATGTTTACACCAACCGGAGCTGTGATGGGGGCAAGGATCTCGGAATATCTCCTTGAAAAGTCCAGAGTTATTAAACAGGCAGTGTAGGTTCACTGTTTTATCACTGCGTTTGCTCTGCAATATAGACCAGGAGGCCTTGGGAATTTTAATTGCTGCATTTTTACTCTTGTTCTTAGCATCCTGACCAGGGTGGTTCCCCTCTCAGCCTTCCCAGGAACACAGAATTCTTTAAGCAAAGGACAAGTTGTGATTTTTAACCGAAGAGGTGTTTACAAGCAGAGTACAAAGGGCTGGGGTGGGAGTACTTTGGGATGGGTATGCCCATTTCCCCTAAATTGGTTATACCAGGTAGAACATTGCACATACTTTAAAAAAATCATCAGGTCCCTTAAAATTGAACTTGTCTATTAAAGTGTAGAATATTCTCAATTTTTAAAAAAATTTTTTTCTGTAGATTGAGGAAAACTTTTAAGAAGAGCAGTATAGCAATAGTGACAAACAGCGTGGATGGCTCTGGGTTGAGGTGCTGGGTATGATTCATTGTGTGACCTTGAGTATGTCACTTTACCTCGCTGTGCCTCATCTATGAAATGGAGATGCTACTAGAGCCCATCTTGTGGGTTTGCAGTGAAGATTATTGAGTTTGTTTATACATAATTCCTTTTAAAAGTTATACTTAATTCCTTTTAAAAGTGCCTGGTATGGTACATGTTATCAGTGTTAGCCATTCTTCCTATTTTTATTGGTGATGGAGGTCACCACACTTCCTCCGGAACATGGCTCCATTCACGCGTTGTTCAGTAATTGTCTCCTGAATTCTTTCTGTATGCCAGTGCTGGGCTTGCCTCTGAGGTTGCAAGAGTAAACAAAATAGACAAGGTTCCAGTATTCATGGACCTGGGAGTGGATGGGGGAGGGAGGAGAGCCTGAGGAGGATCTTAAATGCAGAACACCTTAAATGCCGAACAACTGTGTTAAGTACCAACAAGCAAGGTAAGGTGCTGTGAAGGTAAAACAAGAGAAGGACGGGCGCATAACATAGTCCAGGAAGAAAGGGGCTCCGTGTATATGAGACATCGCACCTGAGACCTGAGGATCACTAGGAGTTAGCCAAGGAGGGGGGAAGGAGTGCAGAGGGAGAGAGGGGCAAAGATGAGACTGAGCCCGGAGCATGCAGGGCTTTGGAACCAGGCTGAGGAACCCTGTTCTAAATGCAGTTATTCCCCAGAACCTTATTCTAAAAGCAATAGGAAGCCATTTAATGTTTTCAAGAAGGGAAATCACAAAATCCAACTTGCATTTGGATATGATCCTTCTGGCTTCAGTAGGGCGATCGGATTGGAGGAGAGTATTGTGTTGAGACTGTTAGGATACCACTGCCAAATCCACATGAGAGAATGCAGCAGTGGCGATGCAGATCACGAGGAGGTGATGAATCTGAGGGATGTTGTGCAGGTAGAATCCTCAGCACTTTTTCTAGGTTAAGAATCCGAGCAACTTCTATCATATACTTGAAATTTTCTCACAGAATAGGGACTGACATGAAGAAAATTAAACAAATGAACAAAGGTTAGAGTTAGGGTCAATTTAGCTTTCTCATGGCTTCTCGATTAATTTTTATGAGGTCCCTCATTTCTTTCTCTCCAAATTAGGGTGATTTCAAAGAGTCTGTTCCATTTTTTTCTGTAAAATAAAAGACATTTTTTTTCATTTTCGCCAGTAACATTATTAATTTGGATATTTTGAGTATGTTGGCCATCTCCTGCATGGTATAACATTGATGGTTCTTAATAAATGTCTCGATTGATCACTATCAACTTGAACTGGTCTACTTGACTGTGGAGCATCATTTAAGCAAGACATCTCTAGCATGAAACTTTGCAAACCACTTTTGACAAGTTCGATCAGTCACAGCACCTTCTCCATACACTGCACAAATCAATCTTTTTTCCATTTCACTTGCATTTTTATCTTTCTTAAAATAATGAAGAATAATATGCCAAAATTGTGCATTTTTTTATCTTCAATATTAAAATGGCTACACTAAAATTCACCAATTTTATGTCTTTAATGTCTTTAATTTTTAAAATATATTTTATTGATTATGCTATTACAGTTGTCCCAATTTTTTCCCCCTTTGCCGCCTTTTACCCGGTACCCCATATTCCCTCCGGCAAGCCCCTCCTTAGTCCATGACCATGGGTCATGCATATAAGTTCTTTGGCTACTCCATTTCCTGTACTGTTCTTAACATCCCCCTGTCTATTCTGTACCTACCAATTTGTACTTCTTAATTCCTGCACCTTTCCCCCCATTCTTTCACTACCCACTCCCAAATGATAGCCCTCCAGATGATCTCCATATCTATGATTGTTTCTTGTCTGCTTGTTTGCTTAGTTTAAAAAACTTAGTTTTTTAACTGTGTTGTGAAAACCTGTTGTGAATTTATTGCTATTTTAGTATTCATAGTTTTGATCTTCTTTTTCTTAAGTATCTTTAACATTTCATGTAATAATGACCGGTGATGATGAACTCCTTCAGCTTTACCTTGTCTGCGAAACACTTTATCTGCCCTTCCATTCTAAATGATAGCTTTGCTGGATAGAGTAATCTTGGTTGTAGGTCCTTGCTTTTTATCACTTTGAATACTTCTTGCCAGTCCCTTCTAGCCTGCAAAGTTTCTTTTGAGAAATCAACTGACAGCCTTCTGGGAACTCCTTTGTGGGTAGCTCTCTGCTTTTCTGTTGCTGCTTTTAAGATTCTCTCTTTATCTTTAACCTTTGGATTTTAATTATGGTGTGTCTTGGTGTGTTCCTCTTTGGGTCCATCTTGTTTGGCACTCTCTGTTCTTCCTGGACTTGTATGCCTATTTCCTTCCCCAATTAGGGAAGTTTCTTTAGTTTTTTCAAATACATTTTCAATTTCTTGCTCTTTCTCTTCTCCTTCCAGCACCCCTATGATTCAAATATTGGTACATTTGAAGTTGTCCAAGAGGCTCCTTAGCCTATCCTTGTTTTTTGGATTTTTTTTTTCTTCTTGATGTACTGATTTAATGTTTTTCTCTTCCTTATGGTCCAAATCATTGATTTGATTCTCAGCTTCATCCATCCCACTGTTGGTTCCCTGTAAATTTCTCTTTGTTTCACATAGTGTAACCTTCATTTCTGCCTGGTCTGTTTTATGCTATTGAAGGAGCCAGTGAGTTCCTTAAGCATCCTAATAATGAGTGTTTTGAACTCTACATCTGATAGTTTGCTTATCTCCATTTTGTTTAGTTCTGTTTCTGGAGTTTTGATCTGTTCTTTTATTTGGGCCATGTTTCTTTGTCTCCTCATTTTGATAGCCTCCCTGTGTTTGTTTCTATGTATTAGGTAGAGCTGCTTTGCCCCCTGTCTTAGTGTGGCCTAACATAGAAAAGCACACTGGTAAGTTGGATGGGGCAACCTATGTGAACCAGGTTGATGGAGTCTCAGATGTGGTGTCGCAACTCTGTGGCTCTATGTGAGGGAGGGCTCAGAAAGAGGACAGTGCCACTGACTGGGCTCTGGTGTCTTGTCTCAGTGGAAGCTGTCCCTCGCACTTGCCCTGATGCCACACAATTCAGTTTCTCTCCGTATGCCACTGATGCCCTTCCAGGTGCTGCCCCAGTGGTGGAGCCTAGAGAGAGTAATTCTGTGTAAGTCCTAAGTACATTGCAGGCTCTTTAATAGGAGATGCCTGAGAATCCTGCAGTTTCTTCTGCTGCCCCAACCCACACTGGTTTTTACAGCCAGAAGTTATGGGGACCTAACTTCCTGGCACCGGAACCCTCGGCTGGGTGGTCTGGTGTGAGGCTGGGATCCCTTGCTCCTCAGGTGTCCCTCCCGATTTTTATCCATCACACATGGGTGTGGGACCACCTGTTCTGCGTCTCTATGCCTCTGTGGGTATCTCTGAGTCTCTGCCCCTCCTACCCGTCTGGATGAATGTGACTTCTTTAATTCTTTGGTTGTCAGACTTCCATACAGCTTGATTTTCTGATGATTCTGGATGATAGTTGTTTTGTAGTTGTAATTTTGCTGTGGTTGTGTGATGAGGCAAGCCCTGTTTACCTACACCTCCATCTTGACCAGAAGTCAAAAATTCACCAATTTTGATGTTTTTTTTAAATGCATGCTCATATGACAGCTGTGACAATACAATCTAATAAGCTTGTTGAATGAACTTAAAGACAACTACATGGTACTAGAGCCATCTTATGAAAAAAAACTTTTTGGTCAACCCAATGTAAAGTGGTCTTTTACAAAGATAATGTGAGGACAGTTCCAATCACAACTATGTCACTTACTATGTATGTTTATTAATATAAATATCATTACACCTTACTTTTCTCATATGCAAAAAGAGCATACTAAAGCTGACCTCACAGGGCTGTATGAGAATTAAATGAGAAGATATGTGATATACTAAATATAAATCTGAAACATAATAGGTACCTAATAAACCATAACTTATTATTAAATTTAGTGAATATGATAGCACTGATAGAGTAAAATAGGTTGAAAACACTGGATGAGTAGAAGATGGGACCTTTGTAAGTCCTGTTCAGCTGACCTTTCCAGTTCTTTCCTCTTCTGGGCACATAGTAGGATTCCCCTTTTTGGCACTCTATGGCTGGATGTGGTCATGTGATCAGTTCTGGCAAATGATCTTCTAATGGAAAGGTCCTTCAGAGCTCTGGCAAAGTACAAGACGGTAGCTGCTCCATCAGCCTGGGCCCATGAGTGACTTTGATGAACACAGCTCCCCACCACACTAGCTTTTAGTGGAGATACCCTGAGCAAGAAGTAAGTCTTTGTTAAGCCACTAATATTTTGGGATGTTTGTTATTGCAGCAGAACTGAGCCAATCCTGATAGACACAGGGATGAAAATCAAGTTGAAATTATGCTAGGAATGGATGTTGGTAGGCAAAGCTTGAAAGAATTGATAGCTAGAGGGATAACTACAAAAAACCCATATGAAGATAAGACCAAGAGGGGTGAGGCAAAGCCAGCACATTTACCAGAGGTTAAAGAACAAATGGCATTCATACCAGGCATACTGGTTCATAGAGCCCTATAAAGGCTTTCCTGTCTCAGTGAGTGGTGCCACCATCACTACGTGTTCAAGTTAGAAACCTGGGAGGTGGACTACAGTTCCTATAGTCTTATCGCCCTCATTCATTCTATCACCATGTTCTTTGAGCTGTTCTTCCAAAATGTACCCCTAGGCTCACTTTTGTTCTTCATCATCATGGCCATTACCTGGTTCAAGCTTCTTGCTCTCTCACCAAGACCTCCTAATTACTCTCCCTGCAACCATCTTGGCTTCTTACAACCTAGTCTTCATCCTGCAGCTAGCGTGTACTTTTGTCAATACAAATGTACTCGTGTCACACACAGTGCATCATGGCTCCAGTTTTAGACACTTCAAATAATTCCAATTGCTTAATCAAGAAAACTCCATTGTGGCCTAAGAAGCCCTTATGTGCACTAGCCCTGCCTACCTGCCCACCCCCTCCTCACAAGCACTCTTTTGGCTCTACGTGGGTATTGCACTCTGAGCCTATGTGTATCTACTGCTCCCTCTCTTTGGAACGCTTTTTCCCTTCTCTCTGTAGCTCCTTCCAGTCCCATTCTCATGCTTCAGAGTTTGACTTAAGTGTTATTTCCTTGGAGAGTCCTTCCCGTGACTTGACACAAGGAACCCTATCCCCTAATGTTATTCTTCATCTCAGTCCCTTACATATCTCCTTCAAAGTTCTCATCACAAGCTTCCTTGTGGATTCATCTAACTCCGTCACTGGAAGGGAAGCACCAGAGGGCACGGATCCGTTCTGTCCTATATCCCTTGCATCTGGTGCAGTGTCTGCCATGATTGGCACTCAATAAATTCATAAGTTGAGTGAACAAATGAGTGAGACATGGCAAGTAGAGGCATCTAGAATACAGGGCAGAAATGAGAATCATCAGAAGAACTTTGACAGGATAAGCAACCGGAGGAAAACTAGGATACCCAACGGAAGCTGAAGAAAAAAGTGGGGCCCATGTCACTAATAAGGATAAGGAGTAGAAGGAAGACAAAATTTCTTTCCATAGAGCTACATTGACCAAGGTGCGGACCTGCAAAAGTTCTGGGGATTTAACAGAAGAGACTGTCTTCCTCTAGTCTATAGGAAAGAAAGGGTTTTAGAGCAGGGCTTTTCAAATTATCTTTGCTGACAAACTAATTTTTTTTAAAGGTTCATAATTCATTTGTGAACTTATACCACTGTAAAATATAATTGAAATTAACCATCAGAGAAATTATCATACATTTAGATATCATGGCAGTATCACTTGCTATAAAATGACTAGACATGCACTTTCCAGTTCCTTATCTCATCATAAGCTGACAGCAGCACCAAGACCACACTTAGAGTAGCATCTGTCTGAAAGGACCCCAGCCAGAGTGGCCTACGAGAGAGGGTGGACAACAGGAGGCCAGCGGGACTGACGCATGCCATTTCGAATTGTATTTGATGCAAATTCTAAAGAGTGGAGACCTGAGTTTGGGACCAGTTCTACTCCCTAATTTGCTGTACGAATCGATGAGCCACTTGCGGTCTGGGGATCCAGTGAAGTAGGGGGCTTGGCTGATCTAAGTTGTATGTCATTGTCTGTGAAGTAACATGGGCTACAAACAGAAGGCATGGGCACAGATGCAGTCGTTTTGGCTGGAATAGAAAGATGTCTAAACATGTGTAACCTGAACTGTTATCTATAAATGTTCCATTCTCTAAAACCTCCTTCTGTGTATAGTGAATGTAAGTGTGTTTAATAAGGTGACATTGTTACAATTACTATCTAACCCTATGACTATGTACTATTCTGTAATTGGGATATAGCATATTTAATTGATGAAAATTCAAATTTGCCACAGAATAATATATTGCCCAGAAAGGAAATGGCATAAATTAGTTGGAGTGTGGAAGCCCAGAATATGTTGTTAATAATGTCCCCTCTCCCTTTTTCTTCAGGGGAGAGAAGAATTTTCACATATTCTACTATATTTATGCTGGCCTTTATAACCAAAAGAAACTTTCCGAGTTCAGACTTCCTGAGGAAAAGCCTCCTAGGTAAGTGTCAGGGATTTTAGTTGTTCAATTTTTTTATTGTATATTTTCTTCCATTACCATTTAGCCCAGGAGTCCCCAACCCCCGGCTGCGGACTCCTACCAGTCTCACCTGTTAGGAGCCAGGTCATGAGGGAAGCCCGCCTGGGCTCTACCTCCTGTCTCCACCCCCCAGCACCCCAACTCCTGCCTTGCCCTGTCCCTGGAAACCAGTCCCTGGTGTCCAAAAGGCTGGAGACCACTGATACAGCCCCCTTACATCCCTCTACCCCCTGCAGCCACTGCGCATGGACACTGTTGTCCATGTCCATGAGTCCTTTTTCCTTTCCCTTCAATCCCTCCGCTCCCTGTTCCCCCCCGTCCCGTAGCTGTCGTCCTGCTCCCCATTTGTGAACCTGTCTCTGTTTTGCTTTTTAATTCAGTTTGTTCATTAGATTCCACATATGAGTGAAATCATATGGTGGTTGTCTTTCTCTGACTGGCTCATGTCACTTAGCATCATGTTCTCCAGGTCCACATATAACTAGCAGTTGACAAAACCTGGAAATCAATGGAGCTATTTTCCTAACTGGACATTCACAGTCTATTTAGCTGAAATGCCCAGGATGAGATGACAGGGACTACATCTCACCATTTGCATTTTCTCGAATGTTCAAAACCCAACTTCAGCCATTTTACTCAGCCACGTACACCATTATCCCACCACAGTGCTAGGGAATACCCTTAAAAAGAAGGGGCCCAATGATGCCCTGGTATTTTGGTGCCATTTGCCAAGTCTGTGATCATTCTGTTTGGTCACACTCCATATAGGTACATAGCTGATGACACTGGAAGGGTGATGCAGGACATCACTTCCAAGGAGTCTTACAGAAGACAGTTTGAAGCGATTCAGCATTGTTTCAGGGTTATAGGCTTCACCGACAAGGTAAGTGATTGTCAGGAGGGAAAGAGACTCAAGTGTTAATACTCTTGGATCATTGTGAGTGAAGACATGAATGCTCTCACTTCGGGCAGGTTAATTGCTTTTCAGATGCCACGCTGATCATGTTATTAGGTGTCGCTACTCAAAGTGTGACCCAAGGACCAGAAACATTGTCATCACCTGAGAGCTTGTTAGAAATGCAGACTCTCAGGTCCAACCAAGAACAACTGAATTAGAATTTGCATTTTAACAAGATGTGCAGGTGAATATTAAAGTAGAAGTACCGTTATAAGTGCCATGTGCCTAGGAATTGTCATTGTCATTAATTCACTACAGCTGTGATATCAAATGCCAAAATAATAGTGCCCTTTACTGAGTTGGGTTTGCTCTGACCATTACAGCAGATTGTGTAATACGAGTACAGGACTATGTAGGTTATACCCAAGCCCCAGAAATAGAGTTATGCAAGTAGTTCCTTGAGCACCAAGATGAGTTAATTTAAACCTTTCAGCTTGCAGTCACTTCCTTCTCCATGGTACACAGTTGCAGCACGTTATTAACTATGGTTCTAAGTACCGTACTTCTCTTATCATACTAGATACAGGCTGTCTCTATTAAATATATGCTAGGGGTGACAGAAAATATTTATAACCCTAGGCTCTCAAATATCATTCTGTGATACATTTATGTCATAGTTTCTGGGCTTCATGCCATCAATTTCACAAAATATACAGATTCTTTTGCTTTTCCAACAAAGGAGGTGAATGATTAGGAAGTAGGTGAGAGTGTTAAATCTTCAGGGATTAGATTACAAGACACCTGAGCTACCCTGGGACAGCCACTCTGGATAAAGGATTGCTTCTGTAATCCAGTGAGCTTGGCCAGCCCTATCCTCCCCAGCATCACTGATGGGAGTCAGAATAATACCTTTCTTCTTTCTAGCCAGCTGTTAATGTTCTCTGTCAGCCTCCCACAGACTTTAAACTGACAGACAGTGGAAAATCCCAAAGGTCAGATAAAAATAGAAATATATTTCCCTTGGCTCCTTAGAGGAAAGCAATTAAACAGGTTCCAGCCTTGTTAAAGGACCTTTATGGTTATTAATTTATAGAGCTAGTTGTTATCAAAGATGCCTACGGCAAAGAGATGGCCGTAGAGCCATTTAAAGTCCTGGGCCGTGTCCAGGTGTTTAGGGCATACTTCCTTAAAAGGGTACAGAAACAATAGAGAAGTCAACCATATAGGGTTAATAATATTTTGCTTTCAGTGTATGCAGTGATGGTGATGGAATACTGTGAAGAGATTGACCTAAAGTATAGACTGGTGCTGTTCTAATAATACAAATGTGCTACAAAATAATAAAACACATGCTGTTTTAAGATAAAGTTAAAAACAAAAGAAATTAAATATGCTATGTCTCCTTGAAATAAGCCATCCTAAACCCTGTGCAAAAAAAGTACAGAAGAAACTAATGACTGCATGAATAAATATGAAAAGAAAGAAATGTAAAAGGTGATAAATATTCTTAACTTGTGCCTGGTCTGGACTGTTAAATGAATAACCAGAATGTAATTATATGTATATATGTGTATAGTCACCATGTCCCATGTTAATTCATACTGGAAATAAACCAACTTAATGTCAGTTAGCAGCCTTGGAAATGGAAGGAAGGGGCTGGATCTTACCTAAATTCTTTTGTTATATTTTTGTCTATATCTCTACAGACAACCTGTTTTGCTGAATTAACTTAGTTCACTCTATGTTTATAAATCCAAGGACATTTGACTAAATTCAGATATATTCAGTTGAATATAGTCAGACAGAAGATGTCAAGTAGCTGGTGTAACAGAACTTTTTCTTAAATTATTCTGAGGGACACTTCTAGACAGAGCTCAAATGAACTGGCCAGTTTAATAAAACTATGGTCTCTGTCCTTTCCTATACTGCCTCTAGTTTCCTGCAGGAACCCCTTCAGTTTTTCCCAAACACTTAGAGCAAAAATATGAGTAGCAAACTTTTAAGAAAACTTTATTATTATTATTTTCAGCCCTCACCAAGGATATGCTTATTGGTTTTAGAGAGAGAGAGAAACATTGATGTGAGAGAATATGGATCAGTTTCTTCCTGTATGTGCCCCAGTTGGGGACTGAACCTGCAACCTAGGTATGTGCCCTGACCAAGGATGGAACCTGTACCCATTTGGTGTATGGAACAATGCTCCAGTCAACTTGAGCCACTTGGCCAGGGCATGAGTAGCAAACTTTGGTGGGGACTCAGGAGCATAAATTTTAATTCTGGGAAACCACTCAAAAGTATCTGAAAGAACACTTGACCTTGAATTTATTGTAAAGAAACTTCCTCATAGGAGTCTTCCGAAAACAATAATGGTTCCTTGTTGGGGTTGGGGGATATACCTAAAACCCTATTATGAAGATCAGTGCTTTTCAACTCCTACATTTGGAGTCAAACCATACTATTTTTGTTTAATGCAGGGTGGAGCAAAAGTAGGCTTACAGTTGTGAAAAAAAGAGAAGAAGCAAAGAACACACGTCTTGCATGGGGCTTTGATGGAGAAATGTTCTTTCTTCTCCACTTTTGCTGATTGGTGGTGAAAATGAATTCATACTTATCAACAACGACTTGGGAAACCCAGCCGAGGAGTTGTTAGTCTTCTTGATAATTTTTCCTGTCCTGAGCACGGTCACTTCATTTTATCACATAGAAAGTTGGAAACTGGTAAAAATTAGAAAGGTAGAGCACCATCGCCAAATTCTGTAGGAAAGGCAGGGTTGCAGGAAAGGCTCCGTAGCCAGATATGAGGCAAGAGAAATGGAGCAAGGTGAGGAAAGTGAAAAAGGTTGGCCTTCCTAGGTGGGCCGTGGGAAGAAAAGACACCTCATTAAGAAGTATTGAGGAAGAAGAAATCCCACAGGTGGACATACTACTGATTGAACTCCATCATGGTTGCCTAGGGGTGATGCTTTGACCCGAACACAAGAGTCGATAAAGGTTCCTAGACCAGACAGGAAAAGCTTAACTAACCCAAGGGTGGGACTAAAGCAGTCAAGTGGAGTGTAACATGGAAATGTAGTACAGGAAGCCTCCCAAGGCTGAGAGCTCATTAGTTAGGTGAACCTTGATATTCATTCTTGAGTTCCCCTCTCTGAGGAAGGAGACTATTAGCTTCTGTCATGCACATAGTGCTTGAACCCCAGAGTTTTTGCCGAAGGCCATAGACAGTTTTTCTCTTTAAAAGAGGACATGTGAGCATTGTGCAGAAGAGGATATTGCCAGAGGAGCAACGGGGTGAAAACCACTATTTCCTTTGGGGATGATCACCCAGTGGCGAAATGACTGGAAGCCTTATTTTGGAAGGCTTTATGACTTGGACTGTCATACATGATGTTTGTGTGTGTGTGTGTGTGTTTTAATTAGAAGAAATACATTTTCCCCCCAGGCGTACTGAGTGTTGGATAACCTCTAGAGATAACTGGATATTGAAATAACAGATACAAAACTCACTGCTCTCTCCCACTCTCTGGGATCTGCCTCCCCCGGGTAGTTGCTCGCTAGTTGCATTCTGCAAACCTCACGCTGTATTGATCAAGGTAATGAGGTACTGTCATGTTAAATCCAGGCCAGTCTCAGAAAACTCATTCCGTAGCTGTTCCCCTTAGCCACTCTTAAGTTGTGTGATTAAAACAGTGGTTCTTGGTGTCAGAAACATGACATCTTGCTTTTGATTTAGAAGTTTACAGAACAATATTTATCTGTAGTAAGAGCTTGGTTTAAAATCCTCATATGTCTTTGTAGCATTATCAGGTATCCAGCAGATGTCACTATTACAGTCTGTGCTCAGTTTTTGGCTTGACTGAGTCATGTTTATAGGAAGACTCAATTTGGGGACAATGCTTTATCAATGGTCTAATGACAGTTTCTATTAGTTTGCTGCTATGTGTGGCACTAAATCAAGTTCCCCGCCAGAGTGTTTTTGGTGGAAGTACTTTCCTCTGTCTATATGCATAAGATGCAGAAATTTCCTGGCTATATATTTCATTGTCTAACCTATAGAAATGCAAATGTTTACATAAATACACATACTTTATTTTTTACCATTAATGCTATTTATGTTTTCAACTATAGTATAAAAATAGGACCTAAGATCATCTGAACAGTTTATACAACACTTCTGACCCCAAATATGTGCAGTTTTCCCCCCACACCAACCAGTTCTACAATCCGGAGTCAGCATCAGATCGCACAGGTTAGGGGCTCAGTCCCACGAGACTGCCCCCTTTTCAAACACCAATCGCAAGTCCCAGAGTTTTTCTACTTCTGACTGACTAGCTATAAATTGGGGGTTCCCAAGACCCCCCTCCTAGGGTTCAGTAATTTGCTAGAAGGGCTCATAGAACTCAGGAAGACAGTTAACTTACTATTCCTATTTACTCATTATTATAAAGGGCACAGCTCAGAAAAAACCAAATGGAAGCGATGTATAGAACAAGGTTCTGGGAGAGAGGGCTCCACTGCTCTCACCACTTTCATGTATTCACCAACCCAGAAGTGCTCTGAACCTTATCAATTAGGGGTTTTAATGAAGGTTCCATTATGTGGGCATGACTGATTAAATCATTGCCTGTTGCTGATGAACTCAATCTCCAGCCCTTCTCCCTTCCCTAGATGTCCGGGGTTTGGCTGAAAGTTCTAACCCTTTAATCACAGGGTTGGTTTCTCTGGAAACCAGCTGCCATCCTTCAAGAGTCACCATATTAGAACAGACCCAGGTGTGGCTGAAAGGCGCTTATTGTAAATCACCAAGACCCCTCTCTCATCCCTCTCACTCAGAAAAATTCCAAGGGTTTTCGAAGCTCTTGTGCCCAAAACTGGTATGAAGATCAAATAATAATATTTCTTTTTAGATTACAGTATCGCAGATAATCTCTACTGAGTCTTGCAAAATATTTTCTGACCTCATTTATAGCTGTATAGTCCATGATTTAACTTCAAAATGTTCTAGCAAGCCATTAATGAATGCCCTGCCAGCTGTTTCATAAGAGTTATATTCAAAAAAGGTTAAGGAAGCATCTTCTCTGTTATTTTGAAGAAATAACTGTACCTGAACTTGGAAGCTGGTATTAGTTAGGGTAATTGGATAGAAGTGTCTTAAAGGACAAAGAAGATCAGTTCCCTCTTATGTAAGCATTCCAAGGTAAGAGGTTCAAGTTGCAGAACAACTCCATTTCATGCATTCATTGGTTCAGGCACCCTCATTCATGGCTTGGCTGAGGCTGGGTTGCTGGGTGTTCCCACCAGCAAAATGGGAAAGAAAGAAAGGAGGAGGCATGCTGGCTTCCATGAGACCAGGCCCAGAAGAGGCCCACATCATTCCGCTGGCTCTTTGTTAAGAATTCACCCTGGTCAGGTAGTTCAGTAGGTTGCACCATCGTCCCATGCACCAAAAGGTTGCAGGTTGGATCCCCAGTCAGAGCACCTATCTAAGTGTGGATTCAGCCCCCAGTCAGGACACATACAGGAGGCAGTCGATACTGATGTTTCTCTCGTCCTCCCTTCTTCTCTCTCTAAAATAAATGTGTCTTCAGGTGAGGATTAAAAAAAAATTTAATTACACAGCCACACCTAACTGCAAAGGTGGTTAAGAAATTTGTGTGCCCAGGAAAAAGGGAAGGATGGACTTTGGGGACCACTAGCAGTTTCCACCACAGTGCTAATGCTTGATTGGTTTCATTGGTAATCACCTTCAAACATGGCTCTTGGTGTCTTTTTCAGGAGGTGCACTCAGTGTACAGAATTTTGGCTGGGATTTTGAATATTGGAAACATTGAGTTTGCAGCTATTTCTTCTCAACATCAGACAGATAAAAGCGAGGTGCCCAATGCTGAAGCTTTGAAAAATGGTAATTATTTGATACCTCTGCGCTGTGTTGCCCAAGTACGTCTTTCTTTTACTTTGGTAGGTTTTTTAGGACTCTGTAAAATACAGTGCAGCTGTTGCTGGTTCTTCTGCTGCCTCTGAGTGTGTTCACGAACCAGCATTCCCCAAAAGATGTCTGGAAGAACATCAGTGTTGTTTCCATGACCTGCAAATAGGTGTTCTGCAGAAAAAAATTCCACGTCAGTTAACTTTGGGCAGCGGTACTCAACACTGGCAGCGTTTGAAAATCATCCACAAATTTCTGAAAACAATACAAGAGGTTGAACCCCACTCTGAATCTACTGGATCAGCACCTGCAGGGGAGGAAGCAGGCATCTAATTGTTTTTAGTTTTACAAGTAATAATGATGACGCAAGGAATGAGAATCCTGAGTATTAAAAAACTCATTTAAATCAAATTAATACCTTTTGTGTTAAAGTGCAGCGCTTTTTATGGACTTTAATATACTAATTTGTGTTGTGACTCTCTAAGAGGAGACTATAGTCTCCAGAAATTGCTCCAACTTACTTGACCAAAGCTATTTCCTCCCATTTTTAAAAATCTAACACCTATGCAGGGCTTTCAGAACAGTTTGGGAGATACTGTGTCAGTCTGGATGCCTCTTGGGGTTAAGGACCTGGCTTGTTTATCTTTGTCTTTGAAGTACAAAGGCTTGAGCCTGACATATAGGAGATGTTGAATGAATGCTGGCTGGCTGAATGAATGGATGGGTAGATTCATTCTCCAGTGTCATCCTTACCCTTTGTTCCAGCTGCCTCTGTTCTCTGCATCAGCCCTGAAGAGCTCCAGGAGGCCCTCACTTCACATTGTGTGGTCACCCGAGGAGAGACCATCATCCGTGCCAACACTGTTGACAGGGCTGCGGATGTCCGAGATGCCATGTCCAAAGCCCTGTATGGGAGGCTCTTCAGCTGGATTGTAAATCGCATCAATACACTCCTGCAGCCAGACAAAAACATATGGCAAGTTCCCCAGGGACGGAGGCCTCAGAAGAGCTGTCATCAACTCGGGTGTCTCAGAGTTTACGAGAGGAAGCATTTGGTCCTCTCTGGGGTTTTCTTTAGCAAAACTGCCAGCTCTTCTACTTTAAAAAGTGTACTGGGATCCAGGAGAGCTGACGTAGTTATACCTGAGAGGCAGATGATTGACAGAGCCAGGACCGTATAGGGGTTAAAAGAGCAGGCTTGGCTTGGAACTGAACAAACAGGATTTGCATCCAAGTTCTACAGCTTAATCAGCCGCATGTTCTAAGTGACGGTTTTCTGTTCTGTAAAATTAGGGTAATACTGTTCCCCTCATAGTGTTGTTATAGAATCAGCTGAGACACATCACGGGAAGTTTTAAAGCACAGCATCCCACATTATTACCACGACTACCCTTCTGTGCGTGGGGAGGCGGAAGAATGAATGTGCAGCAGCCCCAGCCCATTCAAAGTGACTCCTCTTTAATCTCTTTCTGTATGGCGCTTCTGAGTGAGACTTCAAAAGATCCTCCTGCTTTAAAGAAAAGTTGGAAATACTGTTGAAAGACTAAAGGAACAAATGGTTTAAGACACAAACTCTTTCTCCCTTAGAGGCAGCAGGATGCTGTTTTCTACGAGTGGGTACATTAATTGATAAATACACGAACACGTATATTCTCACTGTACTCTGAGATGAATGTTTCCTTCCCTAAAAGTTTTGTATTCTCTCTCATGCAGTAAGGCAGATGATGGTATGAATGTGGGGATTTTGGATATTTTTGGATTTGAGAACTTTCGAAGAAATTCATTTGAGCAGCTCTGCATAAACATCGCCAATGAGCAAATCCAATACTATTTCAATCAGCACGTTTTTGCTCTTGAGCAGGTAACAGTGAACTCTGAAGTCACTAAACCTGATGGGGGAAGGTGTCTCTGAGCTGCCCACAATTTGAGGCAGAAAAACTGTTAGGTAATTTGTGTGCAAAGGTACATTCCCTCCCTTGAGTGGAGCTGGTGCCAAGCCAGTTATTTAGATGTGGCTTCCAAACTGTTTCATGCGTATTATCCAAAATGCTGGGTTTTCTTCCACTTTACCTAACTAAAAATATCTGCAATTGTGTCCAAACTGACATGGAATGATCTTGAATTTAGGACACAGGTTCTTGTTCTTAACTCTCAAAGTGGCCGTCACCACCCCCCACCTCTTGCTCACCAGATCCTACAGGAGTTGGATGGGTGTCTCTGGGGAAGAGTAATATATGTTTTCTGAAATTGAAGTTTTCCTCTGTGGGTTTAATGGTAAATAAAACAGGGTGTGACGCTAGCTGTACCCTTCTCCTCCAACCCACCCCCAGGACTCTCCTGTATGAAGTAGTTGCAATAATGAAACATTCTGACGAGATCCCTTGTTTTAATGCAGAAGGGAAAACACATAACCTACAATGCCAGCATTGGTTTTATCATTGGAGCTGGATAAATCCATACTCCACTCCTTTCCCCACCCATCCAGCACAAAACTCGACCTTGTTTCAGTCCAGGTTCCATGCATTTATTTCCCGGGGAAATCCAGAGATTTTTAGTTTTTCAGTCCCAGTTGACACCCTTGCAGAATCCTTGGCAGAAGATAGAAATCTGCTTTCTCCCTGGTTTAAACCATACTTATCACCAAAATAAAGTTTTTTTTCAGCTCCTCATCTTTTCTACCTCATTTTCTAATTCATAGGTTACCAAATCATTATTTGGGAGACAGAGAGCCATCCCGTCTTTTGCCAGCATTAGCCGCCTGCCACAGGCCACCTATAGGTCGGGCTTAAACCCGAAACTTTAACAGCATTATATGCAGAAGAGTCCTTTACTAACAGACAGCACACCCTGTTTTCCACATATGTCCAGTGTTGCCAGACATAGAAAGTTCATGCCAAAGCAGCCGAGTGGTTCCTATGCCAGTTTGGGGCTGGAGAGATTCACATTCTGTTTCCTTCCAGATGGAATATCAGAACGAGGGCATCGATGCTATACTTGTGGAGTACGAGGACAATCGGCCACTCTTGGATATGTTCCTTCAGAAACCCCTGGGACTGCTTGCGCTTTTGGATGAGGAAAGTCGGTTTCCCCAAGCAACCGATCAGACCCTGGTTGGTAGGTAACTTTTGGTAAGGTGTACATGTTCAGAAGAGATCCTGGCTCATGTCATCAAATGAATGTGTATTTTGGCCACCTGGTGGGTTGTAAAAGTATAGAGCCTACTTTTGTTGAATTGAAATGTTCAGCAAATACCCTGGTAGAATTTGTATCTTAAAGTAGCTCTCTCAGACCCTCCTCATTATCCTGTTTCTGCAAGCGGAAATACCATTATTCTATGTCAACATCATTTTTATACCTTCGTCTTCTCCCTTGTTTCCCATAACCAATACTTGCTTCCCCTCCATTTCTTACCCTGCTCTCATATCTCCCTGCAGACCCCACGCCGTTTATAGTCCACATTTGTGTAAAAGCGCCTTCTTGTCCCCAGGCTCATATCCTTCCCCTCTATCCTGGACATCCTGGCTAAGTTCGTTTGCTTAGAGCCGCCTTTTCATTAGGCTGCTGTTCTCTACGAGATGACCATAAAACACCTCCTCCTGCCATCAAAGGCCCTCTTACCCTGACCTCCTCCTCCTGCTCCTCAGATCTTCAGTGTCGCACAGGATCCTGTCTCTCCCTTAGACTGTGAGATGCTTAATCGTTGCCTCCCTTTCTGCTCAGCACCATTCCTCACTCAGAGGTGCCTGTTAGCCATAACAATGAAAAGTTTCAAGCCTTTTCCCAGATGGGAAATTGATCTGTGGGAGAGATTCACTTCTAGGAGTTGAGATCGTCACTCAGTGGTTTTCCTCTATCTATGAGATCGTCCCAAGCTGCCGGGATGAGTCGTTTGCCTTCCATGGGATGTCTTCACGGCTTCTGAAGCCCACTGGCTGGGCTTCTGGGGCCATCGATGTCCGTGCTAGGCGTTTTTAGAGCAGAACGCGAGATCGTAGAGGAGAGCCTGACACCGATGACAGCATGAGACAACTAAACGAGCATTCTATTGTAAATGCCCATTTCACAGGGGCTCTTTCTCCACCATGTACATAAAATGCTAATATCAGGCTTCTCTGAAATCCCTTATTCTGGGTCGCTCATGGCTCAAGGAGCATGTTTTTGTTTGAAGGAGCAAACAATTCACATTGTAACTTTGAAACATGAAAATCTACTACAGATAAATTTGAAGATAACCTACGAAGCAAGTATTTCTGGAGGCCCAGGGGAGTGGAGCTGTGCTTCGGCATTCAGCACTATGCCGGAAAGGTGAGGCGAGCGTGAGTCGTTAGTCCTGAATTTGACAAGGGGAGAGTGTCTGTATGATCCTGTCTGTGCCATTCATGAAATTGCTTGCAGATTTCTCTCTCCTTTTAATGCTTTTTGAACACTTAATCATAACTCCCAAACTTCCTCAGTGGTGCCGCTCACAGAAAGTTGCCCCTGGCAAACACGCAGTTTCTCACTGGGGGGGCTGGTGGAGCTGCCATCTGCTCCTCACCTGAGGTTTGGCCCAGAAGTGACAGCTCTTCAGAGAGAAAGCGTGACATAGTTTTTGTGGTGTTTAGCAGTGCACACTCACATTCAAAAGTCATTTGGAGGTGTGTAGGGAACAGAGGAGGGTTAATGTAATATCACAGTGGGGCTCAATTTTTAGTGCTTTAAGTATGTGAAGGGAAAAATTTTTTTCACTTCATCATCCAGATGTTAAACTTTTAGAACACTTGCTGAAATTTCTACTTTTCATTTATTATGCCCCCGTCTCAATTTCACGTTCCTGAAGTAGATTAGTGATTGACTCAGGCAATTCTCTAGTTCCATAGCCAAAACCTCATTGCTCAAATTTTTCTCAGAAGAGCTAATTGGTTCTGGTGGGGTCTGCTGAGGCCCTGGGTCCAGAAAATAGGTAGGAGTTCAGCAAAGATCATTTTGGATTCTTGTGTTGATTTGAGATTTATTGAAATTATTTTTCAAATTCATATCATGACATTGAAATAAATTTTGCCTAACTGAAGTTTTGTTGAAAGGCAAACTAATACAAGGGAAACAGCAGATAAATTTTCTCCTCTTCCCTTTGTTCTTTGACTGGTCTAATAATTAACAGGAGAAAGCAGCCTTCGTTATGTATGGACAGGATCCCAAAAGAACAAGAGACCCAAAGGGCAGCTGCGCAACTGTATCTTGTATAACATCTTGAGTTAAAGAAAGGAGTAGGGACGTGGGGGTGCAAAAGGAAGGAGGGTCATTCTAAGAAAGGCAGAGAAGGTGTTTGGAAAACAAAAGTTTGCCCTGTTACTCAGATAAGTTTCTTAGGTAAAAATTCTGGGTACTAGCTCTCTTCCTGGCACAGGCCCCCTTCCAATGTAAATTTAGGCCATTTAGGTGGAAGTAAAAGCTTTTCCTGATTCTTCTGGGTGTTGATAGCTTTTAGCTCAAAATAATCTTATGCCTGAGTGGCATATTTTGGGGGTGACTCGTTCTGAATCCCTTCACAAGTAAAAGGCATTGTTTTTCTCTCCCCATAGTATGTGATGGTATTTATTTTAGACCCTTGATAGAAAATGCAATCCAGTTTTTGCCTTTAAACAAGTCATTTACTTTTGCATTGATGTCTGCTTATTAGTATCCTCCAAGTCTGAGATACCCACACCTGCCCTCATCCTCGCTCCCCCGTTCTTCTTACTGTCTCCCATTCCTTTCCTCTTCTCACACCTTTCTTCCCAACTCCCTGTCTTTTTATATCTATTTCTTACCCACCCCTTTCCTTCCCTCTTTCTGCCTTTTCTTTCTTGATTTTAAGCGGGGAAAACAGGGATCTTTTTCTTTCTGAGTTGTGTCATTTCCTGAATTCATTTACCACGAACACCTCTGGAATGTTTATTAGAATTTCTCTGACATGAATCCCCTCTTCCTGATAACTGGAAGGTGCTCAGCATCCCTGAGCAATCACTCAGGTGTGGTGAGTAGACCTTGGGAAGCAGTGAGCGTATGGCACCAAATTGCCGGATTTGGATGCCCGACCACCACTTGTGAAATGTGTGACCATGGGCATATTATTCAGCCTCTCTCCCAGCCTCTGTTTGCCCACCAATAAAATGGAGATAACAATAGTGTTTACCCCATAGGATGGATGCTTCACATATAGTGAGTACTCAATATGTTTTAATAGTTATTCTGATGTGATACAACTTGGATTTGACACTTCAAAGAGCAACTGAATAAGATGTTAAGATAAACTGGCCCGTCAAAAATTATAAAATTTCCTCTTATGTGGTGGTCTGGATTTAAAAGCATAGCTGTGTCAAGATGAATTCTATACAGATGGCAATTAATGACTAACCTCAGACAACTTGCCAGTGTCACTAGTGATGGACAGTGTTGGCTAACTTGCAATTCGCTATTCATGTTGCAGGTATTATATGATGCTTCCGGGGTTCTTGAGAAAAACAGAGACACTCTCCCTGCTGATGTGGTTGTAGTCCTGAGAACGTCAGAAAACAAGCTTCTTCAGCAACTCTTCTCAATCCCTTTAACTAAAACAGGTACTGTTTGGGACGGCCCCTGACAGCCCCGCAACTGGTGCTCCTTTGAGCCCTGCCGGGGTTTTCCAGTTAATGTCTAAATACTGCCAGGGCTGCAGTACTACCATTTGGAACTTTAAGCAGGGGAAAAGGCCTCTCTGACTAGGATCAAGAAAAGGAAAGCGATTGTTTCGTTCGCAAGTTAATTGCACAGCATCAGCATATAAAACATGTATTGTGCGTATGTGTGCGCGCACACGCACTTTCACTAACATCAATTCCCAGACTTCTCCTTTTCCCTGCATGCCTCTTTTTGTTCTTCCATTTATAAAACCATATGTTATAAATTCATGCTAAACATTCTAAGGTGGTCTCAGTTTACCTAGAATTAGGAGGAAGATTATTTCTATTCACGTGTGATTATGAGTGAAAGGAATGTAGTGAATCAGAGTCATCCAATCATGGGTGTCTCAGAGGTTACCCAGGCCAATTTCCCAGCCAGTCATTGGCCACACCCCACCACTCTCCTAACCAGCCAGGAACAGGTCCATCACCGGCCCACATTCATGGCCTGTGCCTACTTACGGACAACTTACATTTAGTTGCTTAGAAGTTCCCATGCCAGGAAGCAGGAAGCTAGGGCCAAAGAATGGAACTTTCTGATCTTTGCTGTTTCACTAAATGGGCTCTAATGGGGTCAGGCTTCTTTGGTTTACCCAGGATTCTGCTGTTTTGAGCTGGGCCATGGACTCAGATCGTCCCACAATGCTCCTCTCAAGGGCTTTATGTTTTTGAGCCTATGTCTGCAAACAGATATGGGTATGCTTTTAAGAAAGGAAGGTGAGAAGTCTCTTTATCATTGTTCATAATTTTCTCTTCTTTTCTTCGCACATCCCTCTTGAAATCATTGGCACCCGTGTCTAGCATGAGACCTCTGCGTGTTAAAAAAGAGTGGCCGCCAGGTCTGATTTTTAGCAACGTGCAGAAGAGGGAAAAGGCTGTGGTCTCCAACCTTTGCTTTATCTTAGCTTGGAAGGAAAGTTGAAACCAGGTTCTTAGCTTTATTCAAACATGCTCCTTCAAATAGAAATAGTAGGGTGCCCACCAGAAGGCTGCCTTCCAGCTTCCTGTCCAGACCTCCTTGGGACACAGCTAGGATTTGATTCGTTATAGACTTCTGGAGAGTGGGCAGGTGTGGGCAAGGCCCGTGCTTCCTCACCAGACACCAAGGCGTAGACTCATCCGACTGATCCCTGCAGAGACGAAGATATGCCATTATGAATAGGAGATGTAGTCTTTGAAATAAAATACATTCTAGTGGCTTGTCAGCTGGCATTAACACTCTCCCATAAATATAAGTAACGATTTGTCAAATCTGTTCACAGCTTTGGCATTTCCAGTTTTTCAACCTTTGGTAAAATGAAAACAAATTCACAGTCCAGGCCACTAGATGGCACTGTGTAAGAAGTCAGGCTCTGCCTTCTGTTTGCCCTGACACCTAAAGGTGGGAAGGAACAGGAACAAAGAGATAGCCGCTGCTTCTTTTATTGTTTTTCTCTGAAAGGTATTTCCTCCTGTCTTTTAATTCTTTCTGAATCTTGCCTTGAAACTGCATACCACACCAACCGGAGAAAACAAAAGTGGAAAGTAAGACTAGAAACAAAGTGCCTACCTAAGAAGCTTCCTTGTATTCCTGAGTTGTATATTATGCATAATAATTTCTTTTGAAATCTTAAGCTTTATCTTCTCTACATTTTTAGTATAAGTAAGAAGCCATAAACACTCATGAAAATTAATAAGCATGATTCTGTTTTCTTTTTCTGAAATTATTCATATAAAAATGCCTTCGAACAATGAACATTTATAAAACAGCTTCTAATATAAGGCACCGTTTAGGAAGTAAAGGCGAATATAGAGATAAAGACAATATGGCTTTGCCCAAAAGCAACTGGAATTTTCTTTTATCTTCACTTTCTGTCTAGAATTGGATAGCAATTTTTCTCCTTATGACAATATTTGCGTTCAAAACTCAGTTTTAAAGAGATTGTATATCCTTTATTGAAGGCCGGGATATTAATTAAGCTTCTAAATTTAAAACATCCACTTTAGTGGGGGGTTTATTCTATTGCAGCCTTTGAAGGTGGGAAAACCTTCATGGAAAGAAATAGATTATGCTGCTTTTGCTGCAACTGCAAATACTCGTTTAAGGCACGTGCCCCTTATTAAGGGAGATGTGGCTGTGCCCCCAGTGTTCTGGCTGGAAGCAAGGTCCCGCACATCCTGGCACTTTGGAAAAGAACAGGCTAATATTTTCAGTGCATGAGAAGTTATTTCTTGGTCATTTTTATTTTTATTTATCCTGCTTTAAACCCTTAAACACTTAAATGGGGTACTAGTTCAGTGAGCATAAATATTATGGGCAATTACTTTACAAACTTCTTTTGGGGATGAACTACAGAGAGGAAGGAAAAGGTCAAAGCTGGGAGCCCTTCGAGGCTGTTGGACCCAAACTTAGAAAAGAGGTCCAGCGTTGGACTCCTCAGCCCCGAGAGGGGAGGCCCCGTGGGGTGTCGGCAGTACCCTGGCTTCTGGTCTTGGAGGTGGTCCCATGGATGTTTGCTTCATAATATTTATTATGCAGTACATTTATGTTTTGTACACTTCTCTGGACATGCATTTATTTCAATAATGCTTCCCCCCCCAAAAAAAATAGAGAGAAGATATCTTAGAATGTGAAAAAAAAATTTAATTTCTTTATTTAAGGTTTCCTGTGCAGTTAAAGTGGAATACACAGGTAGCTAGACTGTTCCTGTCCTTTGCTTTCAAACACTAATGTCCGAGAGCCTCCAGCTGACATTCCTGTCCTTTAAAATCAGCTTCCTCTCTGGGCCGCTGGGCAGGTAACAATCCCTTCATTAATGGATATCAAACAGAAATGTTGGTCCTCGGTATAATCTCTTATCAAGGTTAAGAGGATTAACCTCTGTGTGTGTCTGTGTAAAACCATACCATAACATCAGAGAGAGTGATGCAGTCGGCATTCTCCTGTTTCCTGGCCACATTGCACATGCCTAAATACTGGAAGGGTTAGAAAACACAGCATGAGATCATGAGGCCCAGAGCCACCAGCTTCTCCCAAGTTTTTGCAGCCCCCTTACGGGCAGCCACTTTCGCTGCACACAGCTGCGTCTGCGGCCTGAGGGGCACGCTCTCATGCCAAGGTATTCACTGTTGACTGGGTAAGTGGAGGCAGCTGCAATCGACATGGATTCTCTCTGTTCCCCTCATACTTACACAACCACTTTTTGGCCTGCAGATGGGCCACTTCAGATGTAATGAAATGTTCTTTGTAATTCTTCCTATCGATAGGAAATTCTCTGAAGATTTCATGTGTGAAAATTTGATGTGGCAGCAACACTGCTTTCCAACCCTTCAGCTGGGACTTTACAAACTGAGTGATCTAGGTAGAAAAACATTAAAAGGAAAGATGTTATAACAAGGTTTCATGGCATATTTTCCTGTTTGGGGAATGTTCCACTTGCTACTCGTAAATTAGAGAGAAGTTCAAAAGACTCAGGCGGAAAGAGAGGAGGTTTCCAAAGGAACTTGAAAAACCCATTTCTGTCTTTGAATCATGAATCTTGACTTGCAAATAGTGGTTCGGGGCTTTAAAGGCTTTAGGAACTTGGGAAAAACTAGAAGAAACAAGAGTAGCTCTAGAGGGAACGTTGTCCGAGCCTCAAAGTCTGGTTTTGAATCAGAATCTAGACCTGAATTTTGTCTCCATTGGCTTCTTCTGTCTGAGGACTCTCAGGGCTCTCCCTTGGAACTTGATTTACAGTAACATTCAGTAGTCTGTCAATATCGACTTCCACTGGCTCCTTTCTTTTTATTTGGATGTGGAGGGGGCAAGATAAACCCCCATATTGTATCTGCAAAGCACTGTAATACCTTCACTGCTAAAATACATGCTGTTGATTGTTCCTGATTCTGTAGCTCCCCAAATTAAATCCATTAAGCTCTGAAGGGGATGCCTTTTAGTAACCATCTCTCAGAGTTTTCATTTTCCATTTATGGCTGCTCCTCCATCCTGACAGTTCAGCAGATGAGTTTAGCAGGGTGAGCTGACGCTAAATGACTAAGTTCCAGGGTCACGGTCATGGGCAATGCTTGGCTCTTCTGGAAACAGAAACTGTGATGAGCCAACCCCATCAGGGAGCCCTGGTGAATTAGTTCCTCCTCATACAGAGGCCCACTCCGTTCTGTTTAACTTTGGAGTGTATCTCAGTCCCAAGATAATTACATATTTATCATCTTCCCTGGGGATGGTGCTATGTGCTATGCATAGGTGATTTCTACATGGAATAAACTCAGCCAGGATAGTCAGGAACAGATAGTGCCAAATCCTAAAATGTATTAAAAATGCAACACCCCCACAAAAAAGAAAACCCATGTAAATTCTTAACAGGCATGTGATTCAATAAATGGGGGCAATATAAGCACGGTGTCTATACAAGTGAAAATAGAAGGAAAAGTTGTGGAAGTACCATGAGTTGGCATGGGAAAGAGTTCTTTTAACTAAGAAAGGCTTCTTGGAAGAAATTTTTTTAAAAATAGGAGGCTAGAGAAAATTGATCAGCCTGAGAGTAATGAGGCATATTCTAAGCCAGGGTCCATGGCATTACGAGGCAAGGGGGGTGCAAGGGGACAGTTAAGTGACTAGGATGGGAGGGAAGGGCTCAGGACAAAGGGAGGGAAGCAAGATGGGAAGTGATGGTGAGCTGCTGAGTGGAGAGTGGGTTTCTGATGCCGATCGAAAATGCTGTGGGAGGCAAGGGTGGGCTCCTGAAGAAAACAGCTTCAGAATGAGAAACGGAAGCCTGAGCAGGAGCGGGAAAGACTGAGTAGAGGGAACCAGGGCGCCCCCAAGAGGTCTGTGTGGGACTGCATGGGACTGGACACTCAATAATTACTTTTCCATTCTGCCTTTAGATCTAGCATTTATTTTGAGTTAATTTTTGCAGAAGGTGCAAGGTCTATTCATTTTTTCATAAATATGCCCAGTCGTTTCAAAACATTTATTGAAATGGCTGTCCTTTCTCCATTGTCCTGCTTTTATATTTGTAAAAAAACCAATTTGTAATATTTGTGGGTCTGTTTCATTGATCTGTGTATCTTAACTTTTCACCGGTACCCCGCTGCCTTGACTCTTGTAGCCTCTATAGTAAGCCTTAGCGGCAGGTAGTGTGATCCCCCAGCTGCATTCTTCTTTTTCAAAGCTGTTTTGGCAATTCCAGTTCCTTCACCTGTAAACTTTAACAGCAGCTTGTCTGTATCTATAGGTTTAAGAAAATTTCCTGAGATTTTGACTGGAATTGCATGAAATCTATAGATCAATTTGGGGAGAATGAACATCTTTACTCTTTTGGGTTTTTAAATTCATGAACACATTACGTTTATTTGCTTGGATCTTTTTTTATTTAATCAGTGTGTTGTTTTTAGCATGCGGATCCTGTACTAGTTTTGTTAGATTTACACCTAAGTATTTTAATATTTGGAACTAGCACACTTTTTAAAAAATTTTGGTTTTCAGTTGTTCAGTGCTAAAACCGTACATAGAAATACCATTGATTTTTGTGGAATGGGCTTGCAAAACTCAATTTTTAGTTCTAGAAGTTTTGTTTTTGTGATTCCTTGGGATTTTCTGCATAGAGAGTCATGTCGCCTGTAAACAAGAATCCTTTTATTTTTTTCTTTCCAAGCTTATGCCTGTTCTTTTCCTTGCCTCATTCGGCTGGCTGGAACTTCCAAGGAAGTGGGGAACAGAAGTGGTGAGAGGAGGCATCCTTGCTTTGTTCCCGCATTTACTCTGTCACCATGGAGCATGTTGTTAGCTGTAGGTTTTATACAGGTGCCCTCGCACTTGCTGTTCCTTCTGTCTAGAACACTTTGTCCCCAAGACATACCCATAACTAGATTTTTCACTTCCTTTATACCTTCTCTCAAAATCTACTCTTCCTGCCTACCCTAGTAGATGTCTCTTCTCAATATCTTATATCACTATTACCTGTTTCATTTTTCTCCTCGGCACTTATCCTTACCTTATATACTAAATATACTCATTTATCTTATTTATTGTCTGTCTTCTTCCACTATAATGTAAATTCCAAGATGACAGGGATTTTTGTCTGTTTTCTTTCATTACCATATCCTCAAAGTCTTGAAAAATACCTGCCGTGTAATAGGCACTTGCTATATATCTGCTGAGTAAATAAATAAAAGGTTGAACCAAATCCATCCACCCCCTGTCTCTGTTCCTATCTTCCGTCTTCCCTCTGTTCTAAATGACTAAACTATCCCTGCTCTCATTGCAGGCCAGCTGTGCGCTTGCCCTCCACCTTCCTTCCCCTCTTACCTTCACGAGGACTTTGATCCTGCAGTTATCCTTCCTCTCTTCAGCATCAGCTATTTATTCCCCATAATGTAATCATTCTCATCAACATAGTATCGTCCATCTTTTTATGTGTTGAACTGTATCCCCCCAAAATGTGACTTTATTTGGAAATAGGGTCCTTACAGAGGTAATCGAGGTAAAATGAAGCCATCACAGTGGGCCTTAATCCAATATGACTGTGTCCTTATCCATAAGGAAAGTTTGGACTCAGAGTCGCACAGGGATAGCATCATGTGAAGATGGAGACAGAAGGCAGGGTGATGCATCTGCAGCATCTCTCGCCTGAACTTCCTAGCTAGACTCTTTCTCTGCTCTTGCCTCATGTAGCCTAACAGCTAAGCTGCAGTCTTTCCAAATACATAAATCTGATCATGCCACTTCCCTGATTAAAGCCTCCAAAGGCTCGTCATCACACCAGGAATAAAATCCAAACTCCCTTCTTTGTCTAAAGGCTCTCACATGATCGGTCCCTGCCTGCCTCTGTCCCTGTCTCCTTGAACTCCAGCCCTCACTCCTTCTCCTCATTCTGCTCCTCAGATATTCCAAGCCTTTTCTTGACTGTGCACCAGCTGCTCACTCTGCCTAGAACCTGCTTTCCCCAGATCTTTACAGGTCTGTCTCTATCTTGTGATCCAGAATTGAGCTTAAATCTTACTTCCTAAGAGAAGCCTTCCCTGTTCACCAGTGGAAAGTAGTCCCATGCTGCCTACTCGCTTTATCATCTCATCCCGTGTAAGTGTCTCCAACAGGAGCTGACATTATCCTGTCTACCCCTATCTGCCCACCTTGTGTTGTCCCTCATGCTAGCCTGTAAGCTCCTTGAGAGCACAACCCTTATGAGCCCTGTTTACAACTGTATACTTGCGACCCACAGCTATGCCCAGTGCATAGTAAGCCCTCAATTAATATTCGTCAAAAACTCAGTCACTCCTGCAAGATAAAAACTAAAACTAAACTCCAAGTTTTTAATCACCATCTGTAGTAATTTGCTAGGGGTACCATAATAAGGCACCACAAACAAAAAGTGGCTTAAACAATAGAAACTTATTATCTCACATTTCTGGAGGCTAGAAGTCCAAGATCGAGGGTGGCAGGTTTGATTTCCTCTGAGGCTTCTCTTCTTGGCTTGCAGATGGCTGCCTTCTCAGCATTCTCACATGGTTACCCCTTGACCTGTTTGCATACTGTCTCTGTCCCAATCTCCTCTTCTTATAACAGACACAGTGGATGAGGGCCCACTCATAGGACTTCATCCGAACTTAAGTACCATTTAAAGGTTCTTTCTCCAGCCCTGGCTGGCCAGCTCAGTTGGTTAGAGTGCTGTCCCAAGAGGCCAAGGCTGCAGACTTGATCCCTGGTCAGGGCAGAAATAAGAATCAACCAATGAATGCAAAAGTAAGTGGAACAATAAATCAATAGTTCTCTCTCTCTCTCTCTCTCTCTCTCTCTCTCTCCCTCGCCCCCTTCCTCTCCCTCTCTCTCTAAAATCAAAAAATAAATAAAAGTTCTGTCTCCAAATGCAGTCACATTCTGAGGTTCTGGGGGTTAGGACTTCAGCATATGAATTTTGGGGGGGTGGAAATACAATTCAGTTCAGAATAAATCATTAAGAACTAAGAGAGCTGTTCAGTATGAGCCCCCCTGTGAAGCACGTGGGGGCCACCACCTTTCCCCATAAAGCCCAGGACAGTTGTGACCAGCCAGAGAGTTTGCTGCCTACCCCAGTCAGGGAAAGAGAACCCGGTCCTCCCCCCTTCTCTCCCTCCTGCTCTCCACACCAGAGGAGCTAGCCCAGAGGAGAGGGGACTGAGGGAGACCGGCAAGCCATGAGGTCATCGGCTCAGCCTGGAGGGAACGGGAGAATGGGGAAAAGTACTTTAAATTGATATGATATTAAAGGTAAAAAATAAATAAGAATGAACTTTCAACAGAAGTGATCTTTAGTAACAGGCAATATCAGAAAATGTATGAAATGGGGCTGAAATACGGTTACGGCAGCTTCCGTCCTCATAGAAAGATGAGACGTCAGCATGAATGGGGAAGTTACAGGAAAAACTGGAACTGCTTCTTGCTCATCCCCAATGAACTGAGAGGCTGATTTCATGCTCAAGGCACCGCTTTCTACAGGTGTGACCCTGGGAGCCTGGAAGTTTCCATCACTAGCTTGGCATTCTTCCCAGCACCAGCCCGGAATGAGCAAGAGTCAGATTCTTGTCACAGGAATAGGGCACATTACGCTGAGGGCCATTTGAATAATGGAAATAGCAAATGTCAATCACATGGACTCCTCATCTTCAACAATTTACAAGCAGAGCTGTGCAATTCAGTACTTTGGCCTACCCCGATGTGTAGCCATCTCATGCCACCATCTCGTCTACTTGAGAAAATTGTAAGCACCGTAAGGACAAAAACAATGTCTCCTATTTCATTTATATACAGAATGTACAGCGAGAACTGTTCACAGTACTTCACAGTGCCGTGCCATTACCCGCGCTAGTTCGGTTTTCTGGCATTATCTCTGTCCCTCACTTCACCCTCATCGCTGCACTATCCATCTGTGCCCCTCCCCTGCCTTCTAATCCTGGTCTTTTCTCCAAAAATGAGCCCAGGCATTTCCTCCTCCAGGAAGTTTTTGGCCTTGCACCACTAGAATGTAAGTTCCGTGAGGACAGGATTTCGCCCAGTTAGTTGGCTCCACCTTCTGGGCCCTAGAGAGGCCCCTGGCACGTAGGAGGCCCTCAGCGGCGTCTGTCTGTCCAGGCAGAGAGCGCAGCTTGGGAATGGAATTTCCTGGTAGTCCTGAGGACATTTGAAGCACATGAGAAATGTGGATCATCCTGTGATTTCTGCGGCTGGCTGGAAGCCCACCAGCATGGAGTTTTATTTTAACAAGTTGTGAAATTCAGAGAGAGGGCGCTCCGTTTAGAACTCCGTATCTGATCTAGAGAGACAAGTGTGAAGCCCTGTTAAGACTCATGTGACAGAGAGTGCAGATGTAATTGCAGTTACATATGGCATCTGAAACTGATTGCCAGCCCCCTTCCCAGGGCGGAGGGGTGGGGTGGGGCTTTCTCAGAAACAAACAGCTGCCTTTTCCAGGTCCCACGAAGGGCGGTGTCCTCTTCTGCAGTTTGACCAGCTGGAGGAGGAGGCAGAGGATCCTGGCAACAGCTGGACAGCCCCAAGAGAAACTTCATACCTTCCTGCCTCTCCCTTTGTTAATGGTTTTCAGCCCTTGTCAAGAAGAATCTTTGATTTTCTTTGTAGGCTTGTTGAGGACAAAATGTGTTCATGGTGTGGTTCTGGGGAGAAGAGAAATTTCTTGAAATTCTCATTGTTTCTTTTTCCTATCCCTGAATGCCTCCAGGTTTTGAATTTGTATTCCGCACGTACTTTTTTGTCGTTGTTGTGCAAATGTAAACAGCCTAAATGTTTCCTTTAAAAATGTCTACCTGCAGTTTCTTCTACCCTATCAGCTGGAGAGGACTAAAGAGCCCTAGACTGTAAGTCAGAACACAAGCTGAGATCTACCTGGGTTGGTACTTTGCATCCAGCAGGTTTAATTCACTTCTCTGAACCAGCTTTCCATCTACAAAGTGAAGGGTTTGCACGAAGAATCTCCTGATTGGAAGGAAGCCCAACCCCTATTAATCCTTAGTCCAAACCTTCAGCCTGGAGTTACAGTGGTTTGAAAGCTCTCTTGTTCATCGGTCTGTTCCACCATGCACCTCAGTGAAATGTAAAACGTCCTGTTAGCCACATTTTAAAAAGTAAAAAGCAACTAAATTGCCTTAGTCCTCTTGGGCTGCTATAACAAAATAACACAGACTGGGTGGCTTATAAACAGCAGGTATTTATTTCTCCCAGTTGTGTAGGCTGGGTAGTCCAAGCTCAAGGTACCAGCAATTTAGTGAGAGCCCAATTCCTGGTTCACAGACAGTTGTCTTTCCACTGTGTCCTCACGTGGTAGAAGGGACCAGGGAACTCTCTGGAGTCTCTTTTGTAAGGACACTAATCTCATTCATGAGGGCTTTGCCTTCGTGAATCATCTAATTATATCCCAAAAGCCCCACCTTCAAATATCACATTAGGGTTAGGATTTAAAGTATGAATTGTGGGTTAGGGGAGACACAAACATTCAGTCTATATAGCACTGGTGAAATTAATTTTAATATTTTTACTCAATGTATCAAAAATATTATCATTCAACATGTAATCAATATAAAAATTATGGTGATAGCATACTTGTTTCTTCCAAGTTCCTGAAATCTGGCGTGTCTTTTATACTTAGGGCGCGTCTCAGTCCGGACCAGCCGCATTTCATGTGTCGCACAGCACGGCTCACTACGAGTTGCTGCCCTGGCAACAGAAATGCCCAGGAGCTCCCCTTGTGGGCCCTCCCAAAGAAAACAAAATCTTGTTACTTTCTAAAATAATGTTTTATTTCATGCAGACTTGACTTTATACTATTTTCCAGTGTGTGAGAGAAGTTACTGTTCTAGATTTGCAGAGTTCTAGCACACGCTTTTAAGAGTTCCTTTGGCACTAGAAAGACCCCGTATTGTCTGTATCAAGAGCAGTGTTTCCTAAAGTGTGTTTCATAAAACACTAGGTTTGTGGGACGTGAAGAGGTGTGGTGAGTCAGAGATCTCCATGGTCAAAAGTGTGGGGAATACTGAATTTGAAAATCCAATGGGTATTTTTGTTGCTGAAATATCAAGAGATGGTTCTTATGTACGGACCTTCTAAGAGCAGTAAGATGCTTTTTGTGAAAAGCTGTTGAGGGTCAAGGGTGAAATGGGACCCCCTGAGGCAATACTGATCCGAGAATTTTCCCCCGGAGTCTTTTCCAGGACGGCCTTCCAGCAAGGGTCTTAAATCCATTTCCAGAAGTCCCTCATGCTTCCTAGCTCTTGGGACTCTGTGGCTGCTATGTCCTTTGAAAACTAAAAAAATAACCTTAGAAAACTAAAAGCTAAAACGAAAACCTTCAATGTTAGTTGTAATAATGACTCTAATATTAGGTAAGTTACTATCCATTATGAATCAGATACACTGTCTTTCCCAAACGCATTTTAATACTTCTTACATAGCTCCTAAATGTGACAATGAATGTACATTTTATTTTTAAGTGACACTTGAGTTTAAAGCCATTTTGTTTTATTTCTTTAATGATCCTGTCAAGTATAGCAAATGTGGCAGTTTTGATTTTTCAAATGGTCAGAAAAGCAAGAAAAATAAATTCTGATTCTCTCAGCCAGTATCATTCTCGGTCATAGAAAAGAAATATATCCCCATTTAAGATGAAACGTTCTTTGCTTTTATTTCATAGCTCATATTGGAGAAAAAGTCTCAAGGTCATTTATAGTTTATCAATTAATCTCACTATATAATCTCTCTGTAATGGGGCTTTTGGGTCATTCCCCCGCCCTTACTAAAAGATAACTCCAGGCACTTCAAGTCAAATGAATTAAAAACAAAACCATTAAAATTATAATCTCTGTTCTTAGAGATGGATCACAACTTAACACTTTTTCCCCAGGAAATTGGGTCATGTTAATAGAAATTGTGTTTTTCTCTTTAGAACACAAGACCAGACTCTGACAGTCTGGTCCATATGCTAGAATCATATAAAAGTTAATCATTTTGCTCTGGTGCCAGGGTGTTGTATGTGAAGAGAAGCTGTAAACCACAGCTGTGTGGAGTAACAATTGTGAACTTTACTGGCATGCACATGTGAGATGTCAGTAAACTACATAAAATGTCACTTAACTGAACTTGAGTGTTGGAAATGGGAGAGAGGATCACTAAGATTTCATTAAAGTTCAAGTTGAGTGGAGTAGTTCTATTCTTTGTGTTTTACAAGGGTAGTTCAGTTTACATAGAAACCAAATCAACTTTTCTCCATGTGATTAGCTTGGGCTTAGCCACAATAGTGGTTACTGAGTGATCAATGGGATCGCTGTGTGGTTGACTTGGTTTGTTGTATAAATGACTTTAAAAATCCAGACATCATCTAAAATCAATTGGATTCAATCAGTTTGGCCAGGTAGCAGTCCCATCAATTACTCAGTGCTTGAATATGATTAAAAACCTGAAATGACCACAGAATCTTTAATTAGGTCCTCCTAATTGAATGGCATTCTCAGCATTACTGCTTAGTGCAAGAGACTTAATACTTTTGCCTCAGTTTCCCTTCTTAATAGATTGGGAGCATGGCTCACAGGATTGTCGTATTAAATTATTCATTTCTCACACTTAGCACAGTGTCTACTACATTGTAAACATTCAGTAAATGTTAGAATTCAAGTATTGTCAGCCCTTTCCTGATCTGGTGCAGAGGGACAATTATAGGGCAAAATAAGTAGATTTCTCCTTTATTTTCTTATCTGATGGACTTTTTAAAGACAGTAGATAACACCACACAGCCCTATGGGCCCTTCCTCATCCACAGTGCTACACTAACTCTGCAAAAATGGTTCACAGTCAATTGTTTGTTCCCGTGGAATAATAAGCTATAGCGTTCCTGAATGACTGACAGAAGAATCTGTGATACTGAAGGTTGCCAAGAGATGGAAGAGATGACCCATCTATAGAAGGCAAGGGTAGAAATTATTTAAAATGTTGTTCTGGTTCATTAAATCATCTTCAGTAAACTCCTCAACTATATGTAGGGAACTTTGCAAGTCTTATAGCAGCATGTACTGAAGAAATATTTTTTGAATTAATGTATGGGAATAGAAGTACTAAGTACCTAACTTTAAAAAGCTTGTAATCCCTATAAGGAATGAAATCATTTCTAAAGAAAATTATCAGTCTAAAGTAGAATATTTGCATTGACTTAAAAGGACTCAGACAACAAGTGCAGTGACTAGCTGTAGCCTCTCTAATTAGCATGGAGTTGTGATGCTTGTAGAATTTCCTCATCAGAGAAATAATCTTTTTTTGTTGTTGTTGGCCTTTATTCTCAAGAGGTCCTATTCTTAAAAATGACTAGTAATTACTTGCATCCCAAGTCTGTAGGATAAGACTTTAATTTAGAAAGTTTTTGAAATCATGGATGCTGCATCATAGTTCCATAAAGCCAAGGTCTCAAAAAAGAAGCAGTGGCTGTACTTAAGAAAGAAAGCTTACATTAACTTCATCCTTCAACACCATGACACATACACGGTTCAGTAGAGGAAGCTTTCTGGGCACGGCCATTTTATGAATTAATAAAAACAAACAAACAGTATTCATATATATATGTGAGTATCCAGAAACCTTGTGCCAGTGTAGCTTAGCTGCGAGTACTGCTGGCCAATCAGGCATGTTTTAGGTTGGGTTTTTTTTCTTCTTACAGAGTATTACCTTTCTCAGTATGCCTGTCCTTACTTTCTAGATTTTTAAGCTTCTGTAGTTTTTCTCAAAGATGTAGATCTGAATGTTCAGACAAGGTCCATTAAAAAAAAAAAAAAAAAGGAACTAGGTGATATGGAATAGCCATCCCTTGAAAGAAAGCAACTGGCTGGTATTTGCTAATATGCAAATTGAAAGAAGCATAATCTTTTACTAGGAGAATATATATTATGATGTTGAAGATAAGCACCTTGAATTACTTAATCTTTAAGATATTGCAGAAAGGGAGCAAAAAACTATATCTTTGTCCCCTTTCTCATGTGCTAAGGAAAAAGGATAATATAAAAATTAGACATCTTCCCTGGCCGGTGCGGCTCAGTGGATTGAGTGCCAACCTGCGAACCAAAGGGATGCCAGTTCAGTTCCCAGTCAGGTCAGATGCCTGGGCTGAGGGACAGGTCCCCAGTAAGGGGCACGGGAGACGCAACCACACATTGATGTTTCTCTCCCTCTTCCTCCCTCCCCTCCCCTCTCTCTAAAAATAAATAAATAAAATCTTTTTAAAAAATTAACATCTGAATAAACTCACTTCAGCCAAAGTGAAGAAAGAGGAGTAACTGGAAAGAGGTCACAGAAACAGAGTCGTTGCTAGTTCCTCATGGTGATCAGCCATGAGGAGAGCAAATTAAAATTATAAGCATATAAGCAAGTTACTAGCTACTCTCTACCAATAAAAATACTCATGTAGGGGAGGAAGAAATTTTCCTCTACCCTTCTAGGTTCTTTCAGCTGGTGTAATAATTAAATCTACATGAGACAGATTAACAAGAGAAAATAACCAAATTTAGTTACATACATACATCCAGGGACCCCACATACATGAGTGAGTCAGAGACCCCACATGTATGTGAGAGGTTCAAAGACAGGAAGGTAAAATGAGGTGCCTATGACATCCTGAGCTAAGGAATGAAGATGTCCTAATACTTCATTGGGGACAAGGGTAGTTCACAGGACAATAAGAGCAGATGTTTGGTAATTAGAATTTCGTGCTACCCTGTAGATAGGTCATGAAAAGTTACTTCTGGTGATAACTTCTATTATTGGCAAGGCCCCAAATTTTAATTCTTTAAGGGAGAGGTAAAAGTTTCTCTTGAGCCCACAAGGTTTTGATTTCCTTCAGCTCAAAAGAACCCACATGCCAAAGTAGTACATCTGGGGGAGGACTGTTCTGAACCCCTTCACTAACTACGGAGGCAATTTTTGGAGGGAGAAAACATGGCGCAGGAAGGCTTTATTAAGGCTAATAAATTACTGGAGAGGCCGTAGGCAGAAGCTTTGCTATTTGGCCCTTCCAGTGGCCTTCAAGTATTTATCCATCTGTGTGACCAAAATTGAATGGTTTGGCTCTCAGTCACTAAGGGATTCATACCAATTAGCTACTATAAATGCTAATGAGACCAAAGTCTTGAGTAAAGTCACATACGGGGCAGGTAGTTGCATGTAAAAAAGTGGCATTCCATAGTCTGAGACTAGAATCCTAAATGAAGTGCCCAGTCAACTTATCTACTGATGGTGGGTCAGTTAATATGATTTCCCAGTGTGAGGCACATTATAGTTCTTTGTGTTTTCAATTAAGACGGAGAAAGCCACACAGGGCTTCAGAAAACAAGGGGCTATTAACTTCCCACTGTGCAAGATGATGACCGAGTGCTTGGAACTATAAGCACTTCTTTGGCGCCCCTCTTTAGCATGGAAGCAATGAAAAGAACACTAGGCGGAAACTGAGAAACCCGATTCTTATCCCAGGCCTGCCACAGACTTCTGATCGCTTCTACTGTTAATGACTTACGTGGAATTATATGTCAAACAAGAATTTCGAGTAGACCAGTGGTCCTCCACTTGCGTGCCATAGCGTCCTGCCCTGGTAGCTGTGGAGCAAACCCTCTGTGGTTAGGTGGCTTTATCAAGATTAATGTCCGGCAATGCGGTGTGAGAGGGTGGACTCTTGTGTGAGAGGGAACTACAAGGAACAGTGTAATGTGACCCTGGTGACAAACTCTGCTCCTTCACATGGAAACGTCTCACCTGAGTAAAGTAATACATTTATCTGCCCATGAATGAATTAGACCTGGGTTAGTTGTCAGAAGAAAACTGGCAACTGAAGATTTGGAACAGAGACAGGAAAGGTTTGATGGGAATATGGAAGAGGTCGGTACTGCCTGGAAGGGCAGGGCATGCAAGGAGGGGGAATTGGTTGTCAGGGCAGGGAGGAGACAGAGCATTAAAGCCCCCCTACACCTTTAGAAATGGAAATAGGGATGGGAAAAGAGGTGTAGGAGAACTTGAATATATCCTTTGCCAAAGTTATGGCTTTGTCTAGGACTAGCACTGACAGGACTACAAACCACTCTGCTACACGTGGATATTGCTCTGAGACTGGAATATGCGATTCTTATATATCAGTGATGTGGGTGCTGGCAGACGTGTGTGGATTCCATTCTTTTCTGAAAGGGTCGATTCTTGGATAGGTATCAGCAGTCTAGGCACCAGTACCTGTGTGAATACGTGCCATGCCATTTAGCAGCCATGCTGTCTCTAAGCAAACTCTACCAAAGATGTGGGGACGGCAAACAATACCCAGAGCATTTTTAACCTGGCTCTTTTAAGGGCCTATTCTTGTTAGTGTTATGGACTGAACTGGCATCTTCCACCAGTGGGGCAATGAAATGGGGAAAACGGAGAGCCTTAGCTCCACTCTTGGTGAGTTAAGAAAGGGAAGCCTTGTTACCTTCTTCAGACATTCTGATGATTGGTACAGTTGTTTGCTGGGCTGACATTCTGTTTATGGGTTTTAAAGCTGAAGGAGATACTATTTTTTCCTCAGCTCTACACGTTTGAAAATCTCTGGGTCACAAATCTTTAAAGCCGTAGTTCACATTCTAAATGAAAAAGAAAATAAAAACAGGAAAAACCTTGGTTTGGCTTCCTTCAAGTGAGCGGTCTAGAGGTGTGCATCATACAGAAATTCCTTCAAATGCCCACAGCTGCCAAGTAATGTCAGTACAGAAATGGGAAAGGGCTTTCTTTTGGCCTTTGAATTTCCCACATGCACGATAAAGGCAAGGTTGTGTATTCAGAAAAGAGAGTGCATATCTTTCTTCAGTAAAACAGCAAGGAATAAGGTTGGCTTTATTTGCTCTTGATTTCTTTCCTCAACATAACTACAGCCCATTCCATATATATCTATAATCCATGTTCTTTTTTAGAGAGAGTAAGTGGGGTGGGAACTCTTACACCTCCCCCCTGCTCATTTATTGATTTTAAGACCCAGAGTCATAGATAAGTGCCAAGAGAAGAAGTAAAAACTGCCCAGCAAAATCTAACTTCACAGCTTTTCTCTTGGTCTCCTACAACTGTGCCATTTTTTTGTTGTTGTTGCTTTTTTAAGTTATTTCAATGTATCAAATCTAAAGCAGGTTATTATAGATTTAGGATAGATAGTTATATAAAGACAAACCAAGTTATTTTTTAAAACATACAAAATACTATAGTATGTTTTATACAGCTACTGAATTTAACTCCTTGCTTTTTTATTAGGTACAAAAATTAAAACATTTTAATCACTGCAAGTATCACACTGGCATAGGTCTGTCCCACACTGACTCCCTAAATGTTAGTCACACAACCCATTGAAAAGACAAAACAGAGTTCACTGAGAGACTGTCACCTCTCAAAGCTTTGACCGCATCTGGTAGAAGGAAAGGCAGGTCAGAATTCATTGAGAGATCAAATTTGGTATAAAGCAGGTCTTTCAACGTAAGGAGCCTTGATTAGGACTGGGGAAGGATCACGCACAACACCAAGCCCACGGCTGGCGGAAACAGTGAGCTGAGGATTTTGAAATGAGGGGCCTGTAGAATCATGGGGCTTAAAGTGTCCGTGGATATTTTCCATTGAAGAGTTGTTGGTCTTGGGTCTTTAAGGAAGTTCCTGTAATGAATAATCAAACCATTTGCAGGGACGGGAGACCCCCAGAAAAATAAATTCGTGCTACTAAAGACAGGAATAGCAGCAGGTCATTTTCATGTAGACAGTAAGGTGTGAACTTGGGTCTCAATATCTCAGCTGACCGTAGGGTACACGGTTTCAGTTCTCAGGTCTATAACTTAATCTGATAACAGATGAACCAAAAAAGAAGCTGCATTTGAGTTTTTCATTTGCAGTTTCTTTTTGGGTAGCAATTCGACACAAGCCTTTTACATTTCAACATTGCTGGGCAACAGTTTATTAGCTCATTAGCCTATTTCTTGTGTTAGGGAAAATTAAGACAGGAAAACTTCCAAAACAAATGCCCACCAGCAGTCAGTTACCACCGGAACCCTGCAACAAATCCTGTACACCCAGAGGGGGCAGCAGAGGGAAGCCGAATTTCATGAGTGATTATTTAAAACAGCAACCCATCATTTGGGGCAATTCTTAGAGGCCACCGAAGATGAAATCATGGGTACCCGGTACTTTGCAAAAGATGAAAACCCCCTGAAGCACACAGGAAATTGCCATCTTTTAAAAGTCCCAGCTCTGTCTTCAGACCACTTGTCTCTTTCCGTTTAAGCTGAAAGCAGGAAAATTGTGTTGGATCACTGCAAACTCCACTTCAGATTCTTTTTTAACCCAGTTCCCACATAGGATATAAATTCCATTAGATGCCTCTGACTTTTCTCTCCCGCACACACTTTGGGGAAGCGCAGGAGGATATTCTGGGGGCAGCGGGGCGCCCTTAGCCAAAGACACTGTCTGAGGGTAAAGTCCTGAGGATGCTGTTAACATTCGAAACAAGTGTGAACTCTTTACTTACATTTAAATGAAAATGGACACTTCTTACAGGTTATGTTTCTAAAAGGTGTGTGTGGCACATCTGCTGAGACCTATTGTTTCTGTATTCATGCTGTAAATCCTTTTGAAATGTGTGAAAATGCTTCCCACTCATTATTAAGCTCCTGCCACCCCTGGATTACAACTTTGATGTCACCAATCCTGCTTCAAAGGGTTCTTTCTGGGCTATTAATCACAGTTTAGCCTCTGAAGATATCGCCAGAAAAAACATTGGACATCTTTGTGCTAGACTTGCTAAAAACTTTGAAATCCTGACTGTCTTGCATATGCACAAATTGCAGCATTTCCTTTCATTGACAACTTTTTATTTTGCCACAGAAACAAAAGACATTATAGGTAAAAATATAAACATCTCTTCCCTTGGTTTGAGAGGCTAGAGATGAGAGAGGAGACGAAGGGGAGTTGGGTGGCGAAGAGGGGAGAGGAGTTTGAGCAAGCCACCCAGACCCTTCAAAGGTAAAAAGTGGTACGAACCAGAGTGACCAAGAGATTGAGGTTCAAAGCAGAGCTGCCTTATTGTGTTTTCTCGTCTTTCATTTGTTTTTTAAGTAACCACTACTCGCAGTGGCAAATTACTGAGATTCCCTTGCCTTCTACTCTTTGAGACCTATGTGAACTGCTCACCGCAAATAATAATATTAATAATAATAATCAATGCTAGTAATGTGACATGAGCACTTAACCTTGTACCAGACCCATATCGACAGTGCTTTTCGTAAATTATTTCCCCGAATGCCCATAGCAGCTCTGAGAATTAGGTAGTATAGTCTTCAGGCTATAATGAAGGAAGCTGAAGCCCTGAGATGTTAATTTGTTCAAGGTCATGCCCCTGGCAAATGCAAAACCCTGTCCGCCCACAGGACGCAAGAGGCTGCTGCCCATATGCCCACTGTGGATTGCTAGGTTCCTCCTTACCTACCAAGGGACCCACACTGCCAGTTCTGCTCATCAGTGTCTGTCTGACATCCCGGCAATGGTGTTCTCCGTTACCCACCTTCTCTTTTGGGAAAACTCTTAGCATCTTTTTTCTTCCATATTCACCTTCAACAAGTTGCAGTGCCACTCTGACCAGTGTAGCTCAACTGGTTAGGCGTCGTCCTGCAAAGCAAAAGGTTGCCAGTTCAATTCCTGGTCAGGGCACATACCTGGGTTGCAGGCCAGATCCCTGGTTGGGGCATGCGAGAGGCAACTGATGGAAGTTTCTCTCTCATATTGGTGTTTCTCTCCCTCTCTTTCTCCCTCCTTTCCCCTCTTTCTAAGAATACATACATAAAACTTTTTTAAAAAATGAGTAGCAGTGCCCTAAGTAGAGACTTTTTTAAAACATTGTGATAAAAACACGTAACATGAAATCTACTCTCCTAATAAATTTTTTAGTGTATGGTGCAGTTTTGTTCATTATGTGCACCTTGTTGTACAGCAGATCTCTAGAAATTTCTCACCTTGCCTGACTGAAACTCTATACCCATAGAACAGCAACTTCCCCATTTTCCTGTTCTACTCCCCAGCCCTGACAACCAGCATTCTAATCTCTGCTCTGATGAATGTGATGAATTTTGATGCCTCATAGAAATGGAATCATACAGTATTTGTCCTTCTATGACTGGCTTATTTTACTTAACATAATGTCCTCCAGGTTCATCCATGTTGTCCCAAATGGCAGGGTTTCCGTCTTTCTTAATATTGAATATTCTATTGTAAATGTCACTGTACAAAATTTCCAAACCTGGATTTCTATGAATTTATTTGAGCCAAACTGATGACCAAAAAATCTCAACATACTGAGAAAAATGCTCCGAAGGACGGCAGTTTTACTGCTTATTTTATACATCAGAATTAAAGGGTGAGATATAAGCAACATTACATGAAACCCATTGGTGGTATATCAGGGAGGTGGGAGAAAGCAAAGTGGGAGAAATCTCAGATCGGTTAAAGAATAAAATGGAGAGACATATGGTGGGTACAGGATAGTTAACAATGAACATTTATAGCACAAAGAGGTGGTATCTGTGTAACAAGATAACAAGGAGGGGTTCTGTGCTCTCCTGCTCTAGTGAGAGATTGTGCCCTGAGGGGTCTGGAAAAAAGGGGAGTACTCTGATATTCCAAAGGTGTGTTATCCTAGACGCAAAAAGACAATAGACAGGCTCAGTTAAGGTAAAGGCTGATCTTTGTCAAGGGAGATTCTGGCCTAGGACATGACTACCTGCCATGACCTGCTTTTAGTTAGGAAGTTTTAATTTCAGACCGTCCTATATGGTTACTTTTAGTCTCTGAGTTTGTAAGGCTGCCATGCAGGCCTCCCCAAGCTTATCAGGTTTAGCATGTGACCCCATTTTTGTCCATATATGTAATACCACATTTTCTTTATTTATTAATCCTTTGATAAATATTTAGTTTGTTTCTCCTGCTTGGTATTGTGAATAAGGCCACAATGAACATGGGGATGCAAAATACCTCTTCAGGATTCCGTTTTCAGTTCTTTCGGATAAATACCCAGAAGAAGGATTGCTGGATCATATAGTAGTTCTTTTTAAATTTTTTTCCAAGTACAGGTCTTTTACTCCCTTGGTTAATTTATTCCTGGGTATTTTATTTTATTTTTGATGTAGCTGTAAATGGGATTATTTTCTTAGTTTTTCTTTCCGCTATTTCATTATTAGTGTATAAAAATGCAAATGATTTCTGAATATTAATTTTATCTTGCTATTTTACTGACTTCATTTATCAGTTCTCAGTAGGGTTATTTTTGGTGGAATCTTTAGGATTCTCTATATACAGTATAATGTCATGTCATTCTCCCTTCCCAATTTGGATGCCTTTTCTTTCTTCTTGTCTGATTGCTATAGCTGGGACCTCCAGTGCCATGTTGAATAAGAAAGGTGAGAGTGGATATCCCTATCTTGTTCCCGATCTTAAGGGAAACAGTTTTAGTTTTTGCCTGATGAGTATGATGTTTGCAGTGGGTTTGTCATATGTGGCCTTTATTATGTTAAGGTATGTTCCCTCTATTCCCACTTTGCTGAGAGTTTTTATTGTAAATGGGTGCTGGATTTCATCAAATGCATTTTCTGCATCTATTGATGTGATCATGTAATTATTTTCCTTCACTTTGTTTATGTGGTGTATCACATTTATTGATTTGTGGATATTGTACCAACCTTGCATTTCCATAATAAATCCCATTTGATAATGGTGTATGACCTTTTGATGTATTGCCAGATTCAGTTTGCTAATATTTTGTTGAAGATTTTAGCATCTTTGTCCATCAGGCCTATAATTTTCTTTGTAGTGCCTTTATCTGGTTTTGGAATTAGGGTAATGTTGACTTTGTAAAATGAGCTCAAGAGTCTCCCCTCCTCTTGAATTTTTTGGAATAGTTTGAGAAAGATATGGGTTAGTTCTTCTTTGAGTGGTTGGTAAAATTCACTTGTGAAGCCGTCTGGTCCAGGACTTTTGTCTGTTGGGAGTTTTTGTCTGTTTGTTTGTTTTTTAATTACTACTTCAGTTCCATTAGTTGTAATCTGTCTTTTCAGATTTTCTGATTCTTCTTGGTTCTGTTTTGAAAGATTGTATGCTTTTAGGAATATATTCATTTCGTCCAGATTGTCCAACTTATTGGCATATAGTCGTTCATAATATTATCTTACAACCTTTGTTTTTCTTTGGTGTCCATTGTTATTTCTCCTCTTTCATTTCTGATTTTATTTAATTGGGTCCTGTCTGTTTTTTCTTATGAAAAAGGACATTCATCAATCTTGTTCATCTTTTCAAAGAACCAGCTCTTGATTTCAATGATATTTTATATTGTTATTTTTTTAGTCCCTATTTTATTTATTTCTGCTCTTATCTTTATTATTTCCTTTCTTCTACTCACTTTGGGCTTTCTTGTCATCTGCCTTCTTTCACATGCATGTAATCTTCCTTAAATTCCTCCTTAATTCCATTTGTTTAAAAGAAACTGTGAACCGTCATTCTGCAAGCTGTTGAGATCTTGCTTCCTGGCATGTCATCAGTTTGACTTAAATATACCAGTATAAAAAAACCTGTGCAGATTTGGACATTTAGTTCAAGGTCAACTGCATATCTTGGAAATTAATCCCTTGTCATATATATGGTTTGCAAATATTTTCCCCCATTCTATAGGTTGCCTTTTCTCTCTGTTGATGGTTCCTTTTTTTGTGCAGTATCTTTAAGTTTCATGTAGTCCAGCTTTTCTATTTCTGCTTTTGTTGCCTGTGCTTTTGGTGTCATATCCAAGAAATCATTGCCAAGACCAATGTTATGAAGCTTTCTCCTTATATTTTTCTGGGATTTTTATAGTTTCAGGTCTTTCTTGTAAGTCATTAGTCATTTATGAGTTGATTTTCACGTGTGAAGGAGGAACAAACTTTCCTCTGCCTTGAAGGTTCTTCTGGCTAATTGAATAATCAAATAGACATAAGACAGATTAGCCAAAGAAAATAACCAAATTAAATTTATACGTATGTATGGAACCCTGCATATGCGAGAGAGTCAGAGACCCCACATGCAGGAAAGGTTCAGAGATAGGGGACCTGAGGTATATAAGGCATTCTGAGCTAGGGATAAAGTGATGCGCCTTCGGGACCGCAAACGGTCATTGCAGGATGATAAGAAGAGCAGATACATAGTAAATAAAAGTTTGCCCTGTCATGTAGGTCAGTCAAAAAGGCTATCACTAGTAATCTTTTATTGGCAAGGTCTCTAATTTGAATTATTCTAGGCAGTTAAGGGTAGGAGGCAGAAGTTTCTCCTGAGCCTCGGGCTAAAGTAGCCTTTAGCTCAGAACAATTTGCGTACTACCGAAAAACATCTCGGAGTGATTTGTTCTGGACCCCACACATGTATAGTGTAACATAGGGGTCAGTTTCATTCTTTTGCATGTAGATACCCAATACCATTTGTTAAAGAGATAGCCCTTTTCCCACTGGGTAGTCTTGTCACCATGTCAAAGATTATCTGATTCCATATGCATGGATTTGTTTCTGGGCTCTCTATTCTGTTCCATTCATCTATATGTCTGTCTTTATGCCAGTACCATTCTGTTTTGATCACTGTAGCTCTATAATATATTTTGAAAGCAGATAGTATGAGGCCTTGAGCTCCCACCCCCTCTTCTCAAGATTGTTTTGGAGGTTTGGGGTTATTTGTGGTTCCATATAAATTTTAAGATTGTTTTTTCTATTTCTGCAAAATTACCATTGGGAATTTGATGGGGGCTGTATTGAAACTGTAGTTCTGTTTGGGCAGCATGGACATTTTACTAATAAGAAGGCTTCCCATCCAAACACATAGGGAAGGGTGGCAGACTATAGAACCCCAATATATGCCACATTGGCATAAGGATCATTTTGAATTATTTTGAGCTAAAGGTAACTGTGAAGCAGATGTAAGAAATGCTCTCTGCCCAACCCCCTATTTGCCTAAAAGCAGGATATAAATTTGTAAAGCAGGATATAAATTTTTAAAAGCTCTTTGTCCTCCTTTCCCCAACAGGAAGGACAGAAGTTAATCACCAGAAACAACTGGACACTCTTTAACAACCCAGGAACAGTACCTGAAGAATAAACTTTGCTAACTAGCCTTTATTATTTGTTAGCTTTCCTATATATTTACCTTCCCACAATTTACTGCCCCAGAAACTCAAAGGTTTCTTCCTTTGTTTTGTGACTTTACAAGTTTATTGTCTTTTTGTTAAGATGCTCTAAGTTACTCATCACTGAGTACTCTTGTGTGATCACGTATGTACCATGTATGTGTTAATAAACTTCTGCTTGTTTTTCTCTGGTTAATCTGCTTTCTGTCAGTCTGATTTTCAGGTCCCCAGCCAATGAACATGAATAGGTAGAGGAAAAAGACTTTTTCTCTCCACAACAGGATGTTTCTCCATTTATTTGTGTCTTTAATTTCTTTCAGGCATGTTTTGAAGTTTTCAATATACAAGTCTTTCACCTTGGTTAAGTTTATTTCTAAGTATTTTATTATTTTTTATACTATTATAAATGAGATTGCTTTCTTAATTTACTTTTAAGATTTTCATTCTTAGCATAGAAATGCAACTGATTTTTTTGTATGTGATTTTTATATCCTGTAACTGTTTTTAAATCATTTATCAATTTTAAGAGTTTTTTGTGGGCTCTTTAAGATTTCCTGCATATAAGATCATGTCACATACCAATGACATACTTCACAGATGTAGAACAAATATTTTAAAAATTTACATGGAACCATAAATGACTCTAAATAGCCTCAGCAATTTTGAGAAAGAAGAGCAAAGCAGGAGGGATCACAATACCAGACATCAAACTATATTACAAGGCCACTGTAACCAAAACAGTCTGGTACTGGCATAAGAATAGATACATATCAATGGAACAGAATAGACAGCCCAGAAATAAACCCATGTATCTCTGGTCAATCAATAATCGACAAAGGGGACAGGAACATAAAATGGAGTAAAAATAGCCTTTTCAACAAATGGTTTTGGGAGATCTGGACAGCTACATGCAAAAAAAAAAAAAAAAGAAACTTGACCACCAGAGGAGAACATAGGCAGGAATATTTCAGGTATTCCATGCAGCAATATTTTCACCAATATGTCCCCGAGAGCAAGGGATATAAAGGAAAGAATAAACAAATAGGACCACATCAGATTAAAAAGCTTCTGCACGGCTAAAGAAAACATCATCAAACTGGAAAGAAAACCAATTGTTATGGGAAAATATATTTCCCAATGCCAATGATACCTTGGACAAAGGTGTGATCTCCAACGTATATAAAGAACTCACATGACTCCACACCGGGAAGACAAACAATCCAATTAAAAAATGGGCAAAGGACCTGAACAGACACTTGTCCAAGGAGGACGTACACAGGAACCAGAGACACATGAAAGAATGCTCAGCATCACAGTGAACTGAGCCATCAGAGAGATGCAAATTAAAACCACAGTGAGATACCACTTCACACCAGTCAGAATGGCCATCATAAACAAATCATCAAAGAGACAAGTGCTGGTGAGGTTGTGGAAAAAGGAACCCTAGTTCACTGTTGATGGGAATGCAGACTGGTACAGCCACTGTGGAAAATAGTATGGAATTTCCTCAAAAAACTAAAAATTAAACTGCCTTTTGACCCAGCAATTCCACTGCTGGGATTATACCCTAAGAATCCTGAGATACTAATTCAAAAGAATCTGTGCACCCCAATGTTCATAGCAGCATTATCTGCAATAGACAAGTGCTGGAAACAGCCTAAGTGCCCATTAGTAAATGAGTGGATCAAAACACTGTAGTACATACATACAGTGGAATACTGTGCGGCAAAAATAAAGAAGGAACTTATACCCTTCATAACAGCACGGATGGAACTGGAGAGCATTATACTAAGTGAAGTAAGCCAGGCAGTGAAAGACGAATACCATATAATCTCATCTATAAGTTGGAACCTAATCAACAAAACAAACAAGCAAGCAAAATAGAACCAGAGACATGGAAATAAGGAACAAACTGACAGTGACCAGAGGGGAGGAGGTTGGGAGATGACAGGGAAAAGAAGGGGAAGGATCAAGTCAAGGAACATGTATAAAAGACCCAGGGACAAAGACGTTGCAGGGGAGGATCGAATGTGGGAGGCAGGGGTGTGGGTAGGGTGAAGGAGAGTAATGGAAGAAAAATGGAGACAGCTGTAATTGAACAATTAAAAAATTAAAATAAAAAAATAAAACAATGTGTTCCAGAAAAAAAAAGATCATGTCACCTGTAAACAGATAATTTTACTTCTTTCTTTATGATTTAGATGTCTTTTATTTTCTTTTCTTGCTTAATTGCGTTAGCTAAGACTGCCATTACTGTGTTGAATAGAAGTGGTGAGGGTGGACATCTTGTCTTGTTCCTGATCTTAGAGGAAAGGCTTCCAATTTTTCACGGTTGAATATATTAGCTGTGGGCTTTTCATATATGGCCTTCCTATTCCTAGTTGAATGAATTGGAAGCTTGTTAGTGTTTCTTTTTTGCTTTTGAAACTAATAGAAATTTAATTCATTGATAAATTAGTTATTACTTATAAATAATTATTATAATAGACTTATATTTATATCATTGATGTTTCAACATTCAAATATTTCCAAATTTTTCAAATTCATAACAATTTTTTTTTAATTCAGAAAAATGTGACGCAAAGAGAAAATTACCCATGATTCTGTTCCTTAACTTTAACTATTTTGTCCTTTTTCCCCAGGTAACTTGGCCCAGACAAGAGCCAGAATAACAGCAGCCTCAAGATCTTTGCCTCCACATTTCAGTGCTGGGAGAGCCAAGGTGAGTGATATGTTTGGGCCCAGAATAATGGGGACCAGGAGGTGCCTGCCTGGGAATAATTCTTGGTGGTCAGCATGAGTTTCCTTTGTCTGGCCCACAGCATGGGCAGTGTGGAAAAGAGGCTAAGGCTCTAGGAATCAGGAATTAGGACACTTGAAGCAACATTACGGAATTCTTTAAAATCCTGTGTAAAAGGGGAAAAAACCATTTTCTCCACAGTTGGGGGAACTGTGAAGTAAGTCAAACTGATAGATTAACAAGAGAAAAACAAAACATTTTATTCATGTATATACAGGAGTTCAGCAAAAAATGACTCAGAGATAGTTGGATTTTGGGGCCTTATGTATCATCTTAATAGGAGATGAGAAGGAGAAGAGCATTTTTGGGAGAACAGTTGACTTCTGGGAGAAATATGAGGGGGAACCCAAAAGAACCCAGAATTATCTTCTGGAGGGTGGGCCCCTTGTAGTACAGGCTTTCCCCGCTGCTAGGTGAGTGTTCTAGAAACCCATCTGTATCAGTGTATCAGCTGGTGTTATTGTGAGAGGCTGTATTCAGCCTCAGTGAAATTTTTTTGAAGACTCTTTCAGAGTATTTGCCCATTTCACGATGGGTGATTTATGAGCGCACCTGCCCATACCACGCTGAGCATTCAGTAGTTTTTGACCAAAAACAGCATGACCCCTGTGCCCCACCGCACCCTATTCACCTGATCTTGCCCCAAGCAACTTTTTTTTTGTTTCCTCAATGAAAAAAATTCTCAAAGGGAAACGTTTTGCCAATGTGGAGATGAAACAAAAAATGGCAGAAGGCATCAAAATTGATGAGCTCAAAAATTGTTTAAAGCAGTGGAAAAAATGTCTCGATAAGTATACTGCATCAAATGGAGAGTACCTTGAAGGTGACTGAAGTTTAAACACGTGAGGATAGCCCTGGCTGGTGTGGCTCAGTGGATTGAGTGCCGGTCTGTGAACCAAAAGGTCATGATGGGTTCTGTGCCCAGTCAGGGCACATGCTTGCGTTGTAGGCCAGGTCGCCCACTGGGGTATGGGAGAGGCAACTGATTGCTGTATCTCTCGCACATTTCTCTGCCTCTCTTTCTCCCTCCCTTCCCCTCTCTCTAAAGGTAGACAAATTTTTAAAAATCTTTAAAAAATAAACAAACATGTAAGACTAAATGCACAATTTTTTATAAATAAATCCCTGTTTGTTTGGGTCCCCCCTTGTTAATGGTCCCTTAGGTGAATAGGTGGGAGGTATAATAGTTTTATGACAGTGTCTGTTTAAGCAATTTCGTATCCCAGTGCTCACTTGTCATCTCTGGTGATAGGAGTCAGTCTTCCCTGGTTACAAAACTCCCAAAGAGGGCATTTATAACAGTTGAATTCTTTTGCAAAACTCTGCTTCTAGGCAAAGAATGGAAGTTCAGAAAAAGATTCTTACCACTGTTGACTCTTACTTAGTTGAAAATAAAGTCCCTTTTGGAAGAGATAAAGCACTGTTCCTTGAAGCAATCACCAACCTACAGAGGAGGGTAACAGAGACCAAATGGAGTCAGCAGGGAGGAAGGAAACCAAACCCTTTGCTACTGCTCCGCTTTGCTCTCTGAGAAATGGGCGGTGTACTTGTCTATGCAAAGAGGATGTTTGAAGCGTTAATAAATATCCCTGCTGTAAAATGCTTTTAACTGTTCCATCCTTCCAGCTTATGTTTAGCAAGGATCTCAGACACTGGCTGGTTAATGTTCACTATATATACTAACACCAAGAAAGAATTAAGTTAAAGGTAAGGAAGTGATAAACAGGTCATGGCCCTGAATTTTCTTATCTCTGTTTATACTGATGATTAAGTAACGTATTCAATAAAGAATAAGCAATACAGCCACAACAGCAATTTAAAAAAAACAAAATGCAGAAACTCCTTCAGTTCATGTCTGCTGTATCCAAGAACAAAGAACACAGGTGGCCTCGTAGGAACTGGCCTCTAACACATTCCGCGCCCCCACCCTGGGCCAGGCCAATGCCTGTCTTGCTTTCCTATGTCGTGCCATAGGGGCTTTTGAGAGGAGTGATGCTGTAGGGACGTTTCCCTTAAGAGATGGATGGGTCACTTGATAGCAGTAAAATTTCTTGGCAAAAGACCTTGTCAAGAAGATAAATATAAGCACTTCTGAGGTTTCAGGATGCAAATAGTGGGCACTAACCAAGACCAGAGAAAAAAATCCTTCAGTGTTTCATTTACTGCTGAAATCTAGATGGTTTATGAGACTTTTTGGAGTCTATGTCTATCCTACAGTAAATTTAGTTGACAGATGAGGCAAATCTTTTTAATAATCCCATGCTTTCAGACTGCTTTTATAAGTTATGTCAACCATATAGAAAGGCAGTATATAATGTTTAAGAAGTAGGTTTTGGAATCAGAGCAGGATTCAGCTCTATTTATGGCCAATTACTAAATGCAAGACTGGGAAATTCACCTAAAATCTCTGGGCCTTGACTTCCTCATGTGTAGAATTGGAGTAATAAAAGTACTTACGTCATAGGGTCCTTTTCAGAATTCAATGACAGTGTAGGCAAAGTGTTCAGGATAGTGATTTCACATTGGAAACAATAAATGTTTTATTACTTGTGTTTTGAAAACCATCTGAAAGCATACTCATTTCCTATGGGCTTGGGGCCTACACCACAATTTATAAAGCTTTCTCGTGACTACTTTGAAGGCTAACCAGCACCTTTCACAAGGAACCCAGCAGGGCATTAGTCATGTGGGCAAAAAGCAAGCTCGCTCAGCTCCAATCGACTTATTTTGTTTAAATTAGTGTTTTAGGGAAAAGGTATACTGGTTTTATTCAGAATATTGGTTCTACTGATCATTTTGAAATTGGTTTCATTGGTTGTTTTCTCTGCCAGTAAATGAAAAAATCTCTTCTCTGTGTTGCATGGGAGCTAGCATTGCCAGTGGAAATAGGAGTCTTCAGTGGAGTCCTGTGAGAAGCATTTTGGGAATTCATACATAGGAGGATGAGAACAATAGTAGCAAGATTTATTGGAACAAAAACCAAAGACTTGCCCCAGGGGCCCAATGTCTTATCCATGACCAGGTGGCTCAGCTCAGTCTTGCTGTGGAAGAAGTCCTGGGCCTGGTGAGCACAAGCGGCCGCCAGGAGGGTCAGGATCCAGAACTGTGATGCCGTCACCCTGGGCTCCAGTAGTCCAGCATAGTCTGCTGCTAGCTGCGCTGCAGCCAACTGGCCAACACAGCCATGCCCGCATGGCTGCTACAGATAGCACGAACGTGCACTGCCGAGATGGGCCTTTGTTAAGCATTGATTGTATCTCCTTGGGTTTGGGATGGGATAAGCTTTCTTTCAAACTAACCAGTCTTCCTAATTCTCTGTGGCCTTGTGCTGGTGCATCCCCTGTTCCATCCCTTTTCTGGATCTTCTGGGATTTCGGGCCCTTATCCTATCCAGTCCTTTCCCCAGATTTTCCCAGGCTAGACCTCCCCTTTATGGTTGCTGTTTTGGCTCCGACTGTGCATGCTTCAAAGCTCTGCTTCATCATCTGGCTTCTACTGCGAATGTACTTACTTGCCTCTGTGCCATCATGGCTTCTACCGCACATGTGCTCAGCAAAGGAATTTCTCCTTTACTGTTTTATCCCCCCCCCACCCCCCACCGTAATCCCAACTAACAAGCTGTTGCCTTCCAGGGAGATTGGAAAGCCAGCTCTTCCTGCCCACTTGGCAGTTGGTGTTCCTTTGGTGGAGGATGTGGCTCTCTCCTGATGAATATGTCAATGCCACTTCCTGTTTCATCAGACTTAATGTCTGATTCCATTTGCGTCCTTCCTTTATTAGTAACTAGTTACCTATGCTAACACTATTACTTACTTTTTGCCATGGAACAAAATGCTGCATCCTTGACATTGATCACTAAACTAAAACTAAATAAGCACACTAATGATGGGAGAGGAACTGACTGATCTCTCTTGTGTGCAAGGCGGTGTATTTACTAACGAGGAAAACAGAAACTCTGAGAGGTTAAATAACAAGTTCAAAGCCACATAGATCGTAAGTGGAGGAGCCAGAATTTGAACCATGTGTGCCTGATTCCAAAAGTCTGTTCTCTATAGCACATACTCCCAGAGTCTAGGAAAGTTTGTCTAGTCTCTTTTCTTCCTCTGAGGTAAAAATGTAAAACATACTTTGGAATGGACTGGTTTTTTTCTTGTGAAATTCTCACATTTGGGAAGAACTATTTGCTAGATGATCCCCCTAGTAGAATCCCCTTTCTGGATTGTTTCCAAGAGACTTCTTCCTCTTTCTTTTTTTTTTTTTTTAATTAAATGAGGCTACCATTAATTAAATTAGCTCAGGAAGACAACCTCTTGGGTTGAACAACAACTTTCTCATCACTCTTGGTTTTGCTATTTTGGAGTTCATTAGAATCCTCTAAAGTTCATGATAGACCCAGTGCAGACAGAGGTCTCCTAGTTTCAAGAACCAAGACAGGCAACTCTGGAATGTGCCCTGTCCAAAATTTTCGCATTTAGATTTGAAGCCAGAGGGGCAAGTCCTTTGTGGGGACTCAAGCCCCAAGCCAAGAGGGTTCTTGACTTTGGTCAGGAAAGAATTCAAGATGCAAGCCAGGCAAGAGGTTAAAGTGGAAAAGCAAGTATTATTGGGCAGAGAGAACAAGCAAGAAAATCCACTCTGTAGACAGAGTGGTGGATACTTCTTACAAGAGAAGGAAGAGAGACCTCAGCCATCTCTAGAGGTTGAGCTTCTATCTGTTTGTACTTCTATCTGTTTGTACCGGAAAATTGCCAGTATGGGAAATAGAGTGGAGAAAGGTTGGGATTAACTCTAACCTTTACAAAGTATGTTTTGCAGCCTTGTGTTTTCCTTTTACGATATAGGTAAATGAGCGAGTAGCTATTAATCAGTCTTTGCAGAACTTTCTTTGTCTGGTTGCTCTTCGCCACCTGCTTGCACCTCTGCTCAGCCGGGTTCCACATCAGGCAGCACCCAGCAGGCCCCTGACTTGACATTGTTGCACTTTCGCTGACTTCCACAGTTCTCATGGCCCTCTCCGTACTAGATTCACTCCATATATTCAGGAGAGTCAGCGACTGTGCAAATATGAAAGAGCCCCTTGACCCACCAAAGACCTTTCCAAATTCTTAAATTAGAAAATACTCTAATAGCATATTACTTATTCTTTAAAATACAGTATTAAATGTAGGTGATGAACTGCAGACAAGTATTAGCATTTCCAGGTTGTGTGTAACAGAGTAGGTTTTTACTTACTTCCCACGAGTTACTCTGTGTGCGAGGTCAAGGACAGAACTTAAAGTCTGGCTGGGTGGCGAGACGGGGGAGCCCAGCAGCCTTAGGACTTGGGAAGTGCAAATTGGTGCTTCATTCTGTATTTTTTCAATTTGCTGCAGGGGATGGGTACTGATCTTGAAAATAATACATATAATATTTTTTAAATTATGTCTCAGCAGAATTAATATATATCAAAAATTTTCTGAGCACTAAGTTGTTAAATTCTCAAATGTCAGGGTCCACTGTAATTGTGAGGGGTGGCAACAGGTAAATTTTACTAATGAAAGATGTGGATGAGCTTTTCAACTACGCTTTCACAGTGCAATAGAGCCTGAGGGCCCGGCACTAGCTGACTGACTTGAATAAGAAGGGAGGGGAACGAAGGAGAAAAAGCAAGGCTCAGAGCAAGATGTGGTTCTTCAGGGAGAACCTCTGAATAAAAGGAAGTGGGGAAGTGGTGGGGAAATTCCTAAAAGTTTAGTGTGTGTCTGTATGTGTGTGTATTACACGTGTGTATGAAGGCCTGGTAGTGGGAAAAGAAAATAAAGAGACAAAAAGTTTAAAGAAAGCTCTCAGAATTAACAGTTTGACTGAAGGTATACACTCTAGCCAAGACCTTCTTTCCTTTGGTCCTGATTAGCTTGCCCCAAACCTCAATAGCTCTGTGTTGTCATCCAAATGGAGGTGAGATGGGAAGAAGCCTTTAGGCAGATGACTGGAGAGAGTACACTTCTGCAGATGGGGTGGGTGTGTTGTGTTTGTTTTTCCCTTTTATACAGCAGTGCAGCCTTCCTTCTCAACACAGCTTTTGTTTCCTCCTCTCTCATTGAAAAAAAATTTAAAAAACCAAACCCACAGGAGGTTGTACCATTGCTTCAGCTGCATACAAATGCACGGATGGCTTTGGGAAGGCATCCAGCCTGCAACCTAGAAAAAAGCTGCACTGCCCCCTGACATCATTTCCTTGAGAGATAGTCCCATATTGCTGCACACTCTCTATTTAGGTTGCCTTTCTAGCTTTTAAAAAAGTTAGCTCCATGTTTATTCCCCTTCTTAAAACTGCTTTTCTTTATCCAAGCCAGTTGAATCACTTCCTTCCATTTTGCACAGTCTCCTAAATACCCCTGGAGGTAGGACTAATTATTATCCCTGCTCCTTGTGCCCCGTTCCTTCAGCACCCACTTTTCACTTTTGTTGAACAAGGCTGCAGACATCTTCACCCCACAGGGAGGTGGCTGCCTGGACAGCAGTCCACCAAGCGGAACACACGTGCTGACAGTAGCAGCTTCCTTTCGAACGTTCCTGCTTCAGACCCGTGCCACCTGCTCAGAGCAGATGGGAAGCTGCCACAACGGAGGCCGGTGCTGAAATGCCACTCATGCATTCTGCAAACCAAATAGCTTCGTGTGTGCAGGGGCAGGGCGTTTACTGTTGAGGTACAATAATGAAATACAAGCTGCTTGCAGTTGATTCCTGCAATTGTTTTTATTCATAAATTCCTTCCAGTCAGGCCAGGTAGTTGGGACAAATGATTGGGAACAGAGGTATTCCAAGTTCAGGTCCACATGAGCACATGGGAACTGTGGGAGGCAGGAGGGGTGTGGCAGCATCAAGGTCTGACAGCAGGAAAGCCCCTAGAACTCATCTTATTTCCTGCAGTTCAACCTGGGCTTAGGGTCCATGTCTTTATAATCACCCAGCTTCATGGACCTTTGCTCAGTTTTCTTTTAGTTTGTGCCCCAGCTGGTATAGCTCAGTGGATTGAGCATTGGCCTGTGAACCAAAGGGTCACTGGTATGATTCCCCAGTCAGGGCACATGCCTGGGTTGCCGGCCAGGTCCCCAGTAGGGGGCGTGCAAGAGGCAGCCACACACACATTGATGATTCTCTCCCTCTCTTTCTCCCTCCCTTCTCCTCTGTCTAAAAATAAGTAAAATCTTTTTAAAAAATAGTTTGTTCTCATGTGACAGTCTTGCAGAACTTAACAGGGGCCCATTAGAACATGGAGAAGTATAGAAATAACACTAATGGGGGTTTCTACTTAGGTCATGAAGTACTTTGCAGAGTGAGGCCATTGTCAAGTAAGCAGAACAGTGCAAATTCTATTTTTCTTTTATATGTCTTTAAAAGTTCTCCCCATAATGTACACTATTATAGTCTAAACATCAAGGCTCCTTAGATATTTGACCAAACAGCCTTTCAGATTTTGAGAAAGCCAGGAAATGAATGACCTAAATCCTCAAATCACCTGTCTCTGCTTATGTTCTAGGTGGACACTCTAGAGGTAATACGGCATCCGGAAGAAACCACCAACATGAAGAGACAGACCGTGGCTTCTTACTTCCGGGTATGGAGTCTTCCTGATCTCTGCTCTGCCTATTTACAGGAAGGTCTTTCCAAGCCTTCCCACAAGAGACCCAAATCTGATAGAGTCATTGAAATAACAGCAAAACATGAGAGCCAGTTTTAAAAAGTGGGGGTGTGTAGAGAGAAGAGTACAACCTGAAACCTCTGCCTCTGAGTACAATGTTCTCTGATCTCAGAAAGATCAGATGAAGCCCCGGGTGTCTGCAGAGAGCCCTTTCTGCCACTGGCACACAACCCTGTTCACTGCGTCTGCTGATTCTCTTAGCATTTGAGCTGCTGCTTGGCCTTAAAGCCACTGGTGTCAGCCACTTTTCCCACATATTTATTGAAAAGCAAAGTAGTTAATAAAATTTCAGGAAATGGCTTATCTAGTTTAGATCCTGAGAGAATCTGCCTTAGCTCTGACTTTATTTTCCTTAATTGAATTGCATTGCAAGACCCATTCGTGTGAGCCCAATTATTTCTCATCTCTACTGACCAATTCTCGCTATTTCATCTAGTAAACGATTCCTTTGAGTAAAAACATTGTCTCTAGATGGACTCTATTAAATGCGCATTATAATGGCAAAGATAAGACAAAGACACTCTTGTACCAGTTTGCACAATGTGTTTATTTTTAAATCGTAGATTGGGTTGGAAGTCCCTTAGAGATCATGTACAGCTCAGAGCTAATGTCCAACCAGCTTCATGGTGGAGACGCTGTTAGATCAAAGACAGAACTACTAATCCCAGGGACAAATGAATAAGGTTGCAAAATGGGTTCACCACAGGAAGGGACTCTGCAGGGACGGGAAGTCAGGTGGGAAGCTAGGTCAGGAGCTGGGGTTGCCAGGCGGGCTGAAGAACAGGACCTGGGAACCAGCACCATGGATAGCAGGCTTTACAAAAAGCCAGCAGGTTCAAGAGGATCTGGAGTCAAGAATTCTAACCTAGCCAACTGTGCTTCAGAGGTAGCTGAGACTAGAGCTCAGGACATGAATTACAGGGGCCCAGTGGCCTTTGTGTCCAGCACTTTATCCATGTAGTGATCCCTGCGACAGCCTCTCTGACAGGAGGGCATTCAGACCCTGTTTCATCACTCATGTTTGTGCATTTCTAATTGCCACTTGTTTCTTTTTTTAAAAATATATTTTATTGATTATGCTATTATAGTTGTCCCAATTTCTCCCCCTTTGCCACCCTCCACTTAGCACCCCTCATTGCCTCTGGCAGTACCCCTCCTTAGATGATTTCCATGGGTCATACATATAAATTCTTTGGCTTCTCCATTTCCAATACTGTTCTTAACATGCCACTGCCTATTCTGTACCGACCAGTTTGTATTTCTTAATCCACGAACCTTTTCTCCCATTCTCCCTTTCCCCCTCCCAACTTATACCCTACACATGACTCCATATCTGTGATTCTGTTTCTGTTCTTCTTGCGTGCTTAGTTTGCTTTACAGATTCAGTTGCTGATAATTGTGAATTTATTGCCATTTTAATGTTCATAGTTGTGATCTTATTTTTCTTAAATAAGTTCCTTTAATATTTCATATAATAATGGCTTGGTGGTGATGAACTCCTTTAGCTTTACCTTGTCTAGGAAGCGCCTTATCTGCCCTTTTATCCTAAATGATAGCTTTGCTGGGTAGAGTAATATAGGTTGTAGGTCCTTGCTTTTCATCACTTTGAATATTACTTGCCAGTCCTTTCCAGCCTGCAAAGTTTCTTTTGAGAAATCAGCTGACAGTCTTATGGGAACTCCCCTGTAGGTTACTAACTTCTTTCACTGCTTTTAAGATTCTCTCTTTATCTTTAACCTTTGGTGTTTTAATTATGATGTGTCTTAGAGTGGACCTCTTTCCATCCATCTTGTTGGGATTCTCTGTGTTTCCTGGACTTGTAAATCTATTTTCTTTACCAAATTAGAGAAATTTCCTTTTATTATTTTTTCAAATAGATTTCCAATTTCTTGCTCTTTTTCTTCTCCTTATGGCACCCCTATGAGGAGAATGTTGGACCTCTTGAAGCTGTCCCAGAGGCAGCTTACAATGTCCTCATATTTTGGGATCCTTTTTTCTTCTTGTTGTTCTGTGTGGTTGTTTTGCTTCCTTATATTCCAAATCATTGATTTGATTCTCAGCTTCATCCACTCTACTGTTGTTTCCCTATAAATTGTTCTTTATTTCAATTAGTGGATAATTCATTTCTGATTGTATCTTTTTTATGCTGTTGAGGTCCTCACTAAGTTCCTCGGGCATCCTTACAAGCAGTGTTTTGAACTCTGCATCTGACAGATTGCTTATCTCCATTTTGTTTAGCTCTTTTTCTGGAGTTTTGACCTGTTCTTTCACTTGGGTCATGTTTCTTTGTCCCCTCATTTTGGCAGCCCCCCTGTATTTGCTTCTGTGTATTAGGTAGAGCTGCTATGACTCCCTGTCTTAGTAATGTGGCCTAATGTAGTAGGTGTCCCATAGAGTTCAGTGGCTCAGCTTCCCTTATCACCCAGGCTGGGCACTCGAGGTGCACCTTCTGTGTAGTCTGAGTACACCCTCCTCTTGTAGTTGAGCCTCGGTTGCTTTTGGCAGATCAATGGGAGGCATTTACCCAGGCCAGTAAGCTGCAAGGACTGACTATACCACTGACCATCAACCTCCACCCTCCGTGGAGGATGAGCTGTGCAGAGTCAGGGTAGTGGTGCTCCAGTGTGGTCTGTAGCTGTCCACTGGGTGCCCTAGCCCTGGGGTTTCCAGGGTGGCGCAGGCCAAGATCAGCCCCCATCTGTGTTTTGCCAGGGGCACCTTGCCTGAACTATAAAGCAATTTGAGATGGCTGATACTTATGCTGGGCTTGGAGACACTCAGGTAAGCCAACCTCTGAATCTAGGCTGGCTGCTGCTAGTGCCAGGTCTGGGGCTCACTGAAGCCAGCTCTTGCTTATTTCAGGGGATTCAGGAAGTTGTGGAGAATGAGCCAAGACCAGCCATTCATATAGAAAAGCTGCTTGGGTGGACCTGCAAGTTGGGTTGGGCAGAATCTCTGGGGATCTCCAAAGTTGAACAGTGTTAGACAGGTTGATGGAGTTTTAGATATGGCACCAGCTTGCAGGCTCTGTGGTGGGGAAAATTTAGAAAAGAGACAATGACCACTGCTGACCTTGATGCCAGACACTTCAGTTTCTTTCTGTATACCACTGGTGCCTTTCAAGCTGCTACCCCACTGCTGGAGCTCAGAGGGTGTGAGTCTGAGTAGGTGAGTCTATGCGTGGGTTCTTTAAGAGGAATTGCTTGGGGCCCCAGCAGTTTGTTCTACCAACTTAATTTCCACTGGTTTTTGCAGCCTGAAGTTGTGGGGATTTAGCTTCCTGGCATTGGAACCTGGGGCTTGGGGGCCTGGTGTGGGGCTGGGACTCCTTGCTCGCAAAATATCCCTCCCAAATTTTTATCCACCATACATGGGTGAGGAACCAGCATGTTCTGCATCTGTGCCCCTCCTACCAGTCTGGATGGATGTGGTTTCTTTAATGCCATAGTTGTCAGATCAATTCAGATCAATTTATGATGGTCTGAGTGATAGTTCTATATTTTAGTTGTAATTTTGATGTGGTTGTTGAGGAGGCGAGCCATGTCTGCCTGTGCCACCATCTTGACTGGAAGTCCAAATATGACTTTTTTAATTCCTTGTTGTCAGATTTCCATACAGCTTAATTTTCTGACAATTCTGAGTAAGAGTTGTCATTTTTGTGGTGGTTGTGCGAGGAGGTGAGCTGTGTTTACCTATGCCTCCATCTTGACTGGAAGTCACCATTTATTTCTTATATTGCCCACTTTAGCAAGCGTATCCTCTTAGTGTCTTGGTGTGCAAGTGCACGTGTATGTTTGTGTGTGTGTGTGTGTGCCCATCCCGTGGGACTCAGAGCCTCTGAGCAACTCTGTGAAGTCATCCTGAAGAGCCAAAAATTATTCTACCAGCAGAGAAATCTCTTGCTTATAGTTTTTTCAGAAATGTACCCATGATAGTCAATTTGGTGTCCTCAAAATATTGACCCCCAAATGCTAAATTCAAGAAATAAGTTGTATTGGCAAGCTAGGCAACACCATTTTGGACTAGTAGGAGGTGTGATTATGGAAATAATTGGACTGATTCCTTGGGTGGCTTGTAATTACTCCTGAAGGCATGTCCCAAAGAGGAGCTCCAAAAGTGGATGCCACCTAGGAACAACTGAGCTCTCCCTTGCACAAGCACCCCGTTGCTTTTCCACATGATTTCTCTCTGTGCTAGCCACTCAGTGTTTGTTAGTTGATCTTTATTACAATCTCCTTTCCTCCAATATTCTCGCTCCCTTTGCCCTTTTAAAAATTTTTCCTTTATCAATGGAAAGGATTTGCTTAGACTGTCTGATGGCTCCCAGGGTGAGAAACCAACTTAACACCTTCCCTAGAAGCTGGACATTTTAAATTACAGATATAGTTTATGGAGTATTACCTTGGAATACCAGAGAGGACCTAGTTCTGGTGATGGAGTTGGGGGGTAACCTAAGTATGTTCTTAGGCAGCTAAGTTTCTGCCACATGAGAACATTACCTTGCACTAGGTGATGTTTAAAGAATGCATTTGAATCCACAAGCAGTTATAAGTATGCGTTAGAACGTATATCATCATCTCCTATTGCTGGTTTCTTGTTCAGCCTCAAAAGGAGCCCATGAGTTGTTTACAAGCCCATAAACTGCTCTAGAGGCCCCTGTCAGACTGTGTTGTAGTTATCCATTACATTTGTGGTAACCGCAGTCCATGTGTGTGTTTTTTCCTTGTTAGTATTCCCTGATGGATCTGCTCTCCAAAATGGTGGTTGGACAACCCCACTTTGTGCGCTGCATTAAACCCAATGATGATCGAGAGGCCCTGAAGTTCTCTCGAGAGAGAGTGCTGGCCCAGCTGCGCTCCACAGGGATCCTGGAGACAGTCCGCATCCGACAGCAGGGCTATTCCCACCGCATTCCCTTTGAAGAGTTTGTGAAAAGGTCAGGCTGGCATCTTGGGAAATATATTATATTAAATACAACTCTACCATGGCCATCCCTTGTCCCTTGGGATTATTCTACTTTCTTGCTTGCCTCCAAAATGTAATTGGCTAGTTACCAGCTACCATTTACTTACTTAAATGTCAAATTTTTATTGTGCTCCAGCAAAATTGCAGTGATCTAGAGGACAGCTTAAATTCCCTTCTGATCACATTTAAAAAATAAAAATGTCCTTAGATATTTATATGTTATATATCCTTAGTTTTTAAAATCTCCAGATATTTCATTGGTAGGATGAAACTCTGTCTCCATAAGTGGGTCAGGATTCTGGCAGATGTGAATGCACCCAGGCACCCACTGCTCTCCCAGGCTGACACATGGCAGGACCTAATAGGTTAGCTGGCATTAATGTTCTGAAATGTTCTAAATGTGTAATCTCATTTGATCCATGGAACAGCCCCATAATATAGGCCCTATTATTGTCAACATAAGAAATGTCCAAACCTATAGAGAATTCTTATGAATTTATTTGAGCCAAACTGATGACATGTTAAGAAGCAAGATCTCGGATGCTCTGGAGGACAGTTTTGTAGTTCTTACACATTTGGAATTAAGGAAGGGATGTAAGGAAGATTACACTTACACAAAGGTGGGAGAGAAGGCAGAGAAATCCGTATGATTGGATTATAGGAGAGTTGACAGATTCTGTGCTCCCCTGATGGCGATTACACCTCTGAAGGGCCTGGTAAAAATGATTACCTCTGGCGTTTCAAAAGTGTGTTTGCCTAGATGAAGAACATTGGACAGGGCTTGCTTAAAGCAAAGGCAAACCTTTTATAGGTCTGTGGCATGACTCCCCACCATGCCCTCTTCAGTTAGGACTTTATGATTAGATCACCCTGTGAAGTTATTTTCAGTCACTGAGCCTGCCAGATTTATTATGCAGCTCCTTTTTGTTTAGTTACCTCTTTTGGTCATAAATCAGTCTGAAGGATGCATTGATGATCAACTTTTTGGTCAGGTAGTATGGACTCACAGAGCTAGAAAGGCTCATTCTTAGGAATGCTCAGTATCGACGCAGCCTTGTTGAAACAGTGCAGTATTGAGGATGAGGCAATACAATAGCCACGGGATGTGAGTTGAGGTAGAATCTTCCCAAAAGCGAAGGGTAGGTAAATGGGAGGCAGTCAGGTCTAATATCCTTCATTGTGAAAAAAACACTCTGTATTATTTCTGTCCTGTGAACTATCATGATTTAAGTTTTACTATCTCATTTTTTGTCTTTTGCATCTAGTTTAACATTTATATAACTCATAAAGTGTATTAAAAGTTGTACATCTTCAGTAATCATTAATAGTTGGACTATATAGTAAAACAGAAAGAACATATATAACCATTATTATAACTAATATCATTAGTAGGCAGATAAAGACAGTCAAATGTTTTCTGGGTTCAACATCAATCTGTTGGTATAAAGCCCTTGTTGATGTCCTGGGATGACCGCCTGCCTCTAATAGCAGCAGCTTCTCAACCCTGAGGGGTCTTTGGTGCCTATTGGAGGCAAGTATCAGAGGTAAGGGTAAATGTCCACTCGCAGCTAGGTTCATAAGGCCACTTCCAAAAAGGTTGGAGAGTGTCTTTTATTTGATGTGCCTCCCAGTAAACAAACTTTCCAGGTGGCAGTCGATGATCTTTAAAGTCTTGGTGTCATGGGAACTAGCCGTGAAAGGACACGGTTACCTATTTGCCATTTTCTTGAAATGACTTTATCAAACCCTGGCAATTACGTAAGATGTCTCCTTGCAATAATATCAGCTCCTAAGTTCCTTCATCTAATGTAAGTCCAGCATAAGTGCGCCGTGATGCATGAAGGAGTGCAAAAATGGAACATTGGGGCTTGCTGGGGAACCTTAAAGAACCAAGCAGCTATCTTGGGCTTCCCAGCTGAAGGATGCATTGATGACCAACCTTTTGGTCGAGTAGTGTGGACTCACAGAGCTAGAAAGGCTCATTCTTAGGAAGTCTCAATATCAATGCAGTCTTGTTGAAACAGTGCACTTTTTCCAAGGCCTGACAATTCATCTAATTTACAACCATTTTTGACCCATACGATATACCCTAGAAGTTTTTTTTAATCACTTATTTTGTAATACTTCCCATGCAACTTAACATAAAAACAAGTCTTTGAGGTATTACAGGGGCCCTTCTGGAAATTCGCAAAGTTATTCCTACATACATTGAGGTTTTTAACCTTAAAACCTCAATTTCTAATGGAAACTAAGAGGTACACAATTAGCATTCTTTAGTATGGCAGATTTTTTAAGACACTTTATAACCTCCAGAAATATATCTCATAAATACCAAAGTCATTTATTAACATGGACTTATTTTTGTGAACCTGGATAAAATATAAATATTATATTTAATACCAATAACTTGAAAGACATACCTATTCTACTTAAGCCAATAAACTCACGTTTATTTACTAAGGATTAACCTTAGATCATGTGAACTTGAAAAACATTTGTGTTAGTTTCTGAATTTCTGAGTTTAGAATACCCAGTACTTACAAGCACTTGCCTTCAAATCAGTTAATATTAAATTATTAAATTAATATAAAAACATTAAAATACTGTTAATAGAAAATTAATATTAAATTAATTTTAGCAATACCATCCAGAGGTAGAAAATTATCTCACATTTATAACATACCTATATAGACACTCAGACAGACAGATACAAACAGATCTTTTAGCCAGGAGAGAAAGTCATTAGTTTACAAAAGAACAAGTTGGATCAAAATTACTTTTTGGCAGTTGGGATAAGAAGACACAATGTGTATGTCTTTGACAAGTCAAGTTCCAAATGACCTTTTCTTCTTTTAAAAAAAGGACAGCTGTCCTGGCCAGGTGGATCAGTTGGTTGGAACATCATCCCATAACTGAAGTGTTGCAGGTTTGATTCCTGATCAGGGCACATACCTAGGTTGCAGGTTCGATCCCCAGTCTGGGTGCATATAATCCCCAGTCCAGGAGTGTATGGGAGGCAATCAATTGATGCTTCTCTCTTGCATCAATGTTTCTCTCTCTCCCTTCCTCTCTTCCTTCCTCTGTCTCTAAGACTGGTGAAGAAGGTGTCCTTGGGTGAGGATAGATAAATAAATAAATACATAAATAAGGACAGCTGTTTTTAATACCTCAAAGAATTGGGTTGCTGCAACATCATAGTTTGATCCACTTCTCTAAATCTTCTTTTAGAAACTTTGAGAGATCAATTAAATATATACTTTCTATTCATTCTGCCTAATTTTATTTTATAGCTGGATTTTTCTAATGTGTGCACAGAAGATTAATTTAGAATTATCAAAGGATCTTCATCATGACTATCTTCCTACAGGAGCATTAATGGGAGGCCGACTGTCATAGGGTTCGTTGGCCTTGGAGGCATAATTTCCAATATTAATTTTAATTTTTCTTTGAGATCTGTGGACTCTGAACAAAGTTCTAGGGAAAAACAGCCTTTGCATGCACCCCTTTAGAGAGCCAAATGCAGCGGATGTCCCTCTAGGACTGTTTCACACCCTAGAGGGAACTTTTCCTCAGGCGATCCTACAAAGATTCCTAGTCACCCAAGAATACCTGAGACTTGGGTTGGGGAAGCAAGTGTCCTTTCTCTTTCAAGCTGAAGAGAGTTCAGTGCCTCATTAACTAGCAAAAATTTTATTCAGACTCTCAGTAAGCAATTCAATAAAAGAGCAGAAATTAAAAGCAGCCACTGATCTATCTTCTCCTTTCCCTGGCTTATCTCAACCCTTAACCCTTACAGGATTTTCTAAGATCAGCTCAATTAAAGCTAGGACCCACTACCTAAAGCAAGTAGGTCCTGGATTCCAAGAGAAAACTCACCCTTCTTCACCCAGGTGGGGAACCAGTGGAGCACAATGGGCTCAAACTGGTGCCTAACACGGGGTCTGGGTTCACCAACTGACGAACTGACACCAAGTCAGTGTCAATGTAAAAAACATCCAAACCTGTAGACAATTTTTATAAGAGTTTATTTGAGCCAGCATGCTGGGGAGCAAGATCTCAAAGGCTCTGGAGAAGGAGAGTTTCACAGTTCTTTTCATACATTCGGAATTAAGGAGGGAATGTAGGGAAGATAACATGAAAGTGGGCGAAAGCAAGACAGGAAAATCTGTATGATTGAACCACAGGAGAGCTGACAGATTCTGTGCTCCCCTGAGGGTGGTTACACCTCTGAGGGGTCTGAAGAAGAGGAGTACCTCTGGCATTTCAAAGGTGTGTTAATGAAGCTACACAAGAACAATGGATAGGTTTTGCTTAAGGCGAAAAACTCCTCTTATAGGCCCAGGGCATGACTACCCATCATTATCTACCCAGTTAGGAATTTATGATTAGATCACCCTTGAGATTGCTTTTAGTCATTGGTCTTGTCAGATTTATTACTGAGACCCTTTTTTGTTCACATTATTATCTCCATTTTACAGATGAGAAAACTGAGGCACAGAAAGAAATCAAGTGACTTTCCCAATGTCCAATGCTAGTAAACGATAGACGTCAAACAGTCTGGCTTCAGCACTCACACTTCATCTCCATGGCCCATTGCATTCAGTCACTGTTTATTAAAATAAATTGCTATAGAGCTTTTTAAATCCAGAAATTGCCTTTACTTTGGAATGAAATGCTGTTCTTTTTTGTACAACTGCCATAGGGATACCTTGTGTACACATATGATTACAGGTAGAATTTTCACAAAAACTCTCTGTGAAGAAATAAAGGACAATGATAAAACAAAACAGAGCTAAACTAAAAAACAGCACCTCTGAGAAGCACTCCTGTCTGAGGATACCCAGAGTGGAAAATTAAAATCTGTCTTAAAATCTGCCACACCCCATCAGTCTTCCTGAGTTTCTTTTTACCTCCTTCCTAAAATTTAGGCCTAAGATCTTTTTTCCAACATTTTCTCAGAGAATAATGGGTCCTGTGTGGACCTCGCTTCGTCAAGTCTTCCAGACACCACTACATTCCATGGATAAAAAAGGGCAAAAAAAAGTTACTTGCAATAAGAGCTTTTAAATTAAAAATTAGAACAAAATGATTTTTTAAAAAGTGTTGTCTTGAGCCTCTTTTTTCCTATTAAATTTGGAGGTGGAACAAGAAAAAAGATTATTTTAGCACATAAATGTTACTAATTGAGTATTTTTAGCCACTAAATGTTGAATACATAAAAATATTTAAGAAAACAGGTCAAATGCCGAACAGACTGGCATGTCTTTGTTCGTCATGGGAAAGCCATTAGGCAAGTATGAACAAGAATTTCAAAATGTCAGTAAATATCAGGGTATCAAAGATTTCTGAGCCAGCAAGTTAATTGGTATTTTGATCCTTTTGAGCAACTTAACAACAAAATGGATGAGTTAGCAGTTTTTTCCCTTGATGTCATTCAGCAAATAGGTTCACCTCTTATCTTCCTGTTCAGGAGTGCTGTTTTGTAAACTCTTAGCAGGAAATATGCAGACAAAACAAAGTCAGGGGAAGGAGCCATTCAAGGTTTATCAGGTGGAGGTAAATAAAAGATGAAGGCTTGTTTAATGTTACTCTTTACCTTTTTGTATTTCCTGGCAGTCAGGACTGGAATCCTGATGTGCACACTTGAAAGGCAGTGTTTTGGGGATTATATTGTCGGTTCCAGAATGGGGAAGAACTTCCCCAAGTCACCCAGCTCTGCAGACTTGGTCAAACTTAAAATACGTCCTTCCCCCATTATCCTTAAATTTTCTGGCTAAAAGGACTTGGAAGTCCCCTTCCTGTTTTCCTTTGAGGAAAGGGTGGTTCCCAGCAGCCTCATCAGAGGCCAGGTGGGTTGGGAGTACTTGACTATTGTCAGTGGGCATCAAAGAGGCCACCTGGCATTCCCGGGCAGGTCGCTGAGACCTCCTGGAAGTTATGCTCTTGAGGGACATCACAGAAAATGACTATGAATGTTCATGACATCATGGTCAGTGGCCTCAGAAGGGTGGCCCAGCGGAAGGTCTACCCAGGGACAAACACATTTGACTGCATGTATTGGGATGTGTTCTGGCAAATGTCTAAAAGGATTGGACAACACATAGTTCAAAGTCTTACGGTTTGTTTATTCAAGTATTGTAGCATATAATGCAGTTTAATAAGAAGATTGATTTCTAGTCTCCTTTTGGACATAATATTTGGCAAGTAACGTCACATTTCTGTAAAGGTGTTTCTTTGTCTGCATGATCAGAAGGCAGGAATATACAGAGTCCATGTCCCAAAGATTTTTAGCGGTCACATGCAGGTTCCTGGGCCTTAGCCCCTAAGTCTTCTAGAAAGGCCCATATCTCCCAGGACCTGGTTCATAACAGTTGTTATTGTCTGTTGAACAGAATGACACTCCCCTTTTCTCTTTCATCAGCAGCTTCCACTTTTCATGATGGCATGAGAGCCATGGTGCTCTGGCCTCTGCTTCAGCCCTTTCTACTTTCTCCTCCTCCGCTTTCTCCTCCAGAAAACTCGGTGTCACCTATGCCTTCTCCTTAGTTTCTTCAAACAGGCCATGCCCAGGCTCTGCTGACTTTACGTGCTGAAGTTCCTCAGCAAAGTCCTTTTGGGAATTGCCCAACCCTTCTCCTTACGCTTTGTTCATTAGGCTGACCCACTTCTCCCAATGTCACTTATTATTATTTTAAAATAACAACAGCTTAATTGAAATATAATTCACATATGATAAAATCACTCTTTTAAAGTACAATTCAGTGGTTTTAATATATTCATAGGGATGTGCAGCCATCACCACTTTCTAAACGAAGCATCTATTCATGTACTTACTGGTCATTTGTATATCTCCTTTGAAAAAAAAGTTTATTCAAATTCTTTGCTCAGTTAACCATTCACTTTCATATATTCTGGATACTGGCCCCTTATCAGGTATATGATTTGCAAATATTTTACCCCATTCTATGTGTTGTTCCAATTTCTTCATGATGTCCTTTGAGGCACAGACGTTTTTAATTTTGATGAAGTTTAATTTTTCTATGTTTTCTTTTATTGGTCATCCATTTGAGGTCATATCTAAGAAACCATTGCTTAACCCAAGGCTCTGAAGGTGTATTCCTATGTATTATTCTAAGAGTTTTACAGTTTTAACTCTTATAGTTAGATCTGTGGTCCATTTTAAGTTAATTTTTATACCTGTTGTGAAGTAGAAGTCTAATTTAATTCTTTTTTACATATCCAGCTTTTCCAGCACCATTTGTTGAAAAGACTCTTCTTTCTCCTGTTGATATGTCGTGGCATCCTTGTTAAAAATCAGCTGACCATAAATTGGTCATAACTTATTTCAAGCCTCACTTCTATTCTATTTTTCTATATCATTCTGGGCCTTTTAAGCTCTTTGGCCCAACCTCTCAACATAGCTTCCTAAATGAACTCCCTGCCTATTCTGTCTTTAAAGAGCCACCAGAATGTGATTGACCTAAAATTCCTTCTAAGCATGTTGCTTGCTTGATTAAAATCCTTATTTGAAATGACCATTCAGACCTACACTGGGTAAGCTGCAGTCCTCCGCCGCCCGATGCAGGCTAGTTTCCTTGATGTGCCCCCACCTACTTTTCCGTCTCTTTTTTCTTGTCCTCCCACCTCTCAGCTCACACCCCAGCAAAAACCGAACCACTTGGAGCCACACCCATGCTGGGCCATGCGTCTGTACTTTTGTTCATGCTGTGTTGCCTGAATGCCCCTCCAAGAGTCTTCAGTGAGCTAACTTAACCAAGCTAACCCCTGCACATGCTTTTGAAAAGGTATTATCTTCTCTGCAACACCCTCCTTGACTCCCGTAGGCTGGGTTAGAAGCCCCTCTAATGGATGTCACTGGTGGTATTTACTCTGTTGTAGGGGAAGCTAGCTGCCTGCCTATCTCTTACCTTGACATTAACCACTTGGGAGGCAAGGATTTTTTCCAGCCAGCTTTGTATCTGTGCTGTCCAGCAGGGCGCCTGACACAAATTAGGTGTCTAATAAACATTTATTGAATTGAAGCAAACTTTTACTCATTCTCCTTCATCACCCTCTTCTTTTACCATCTCCTTACTGACTCTTGGGTCCTTGCTGTTTTGAAGTATATGACAAGTATTAGAGAGCTGCCTTTGTTGAAGGTTAGTTTAACTTGCATTAGATAGAGCCGAGATTATTAGGGCATAAAATTTCAGGTAAGTCATAAGTAGCTCTTTATCAAGCAAAGATTGATAAATAACTGTGCCCAGGGGAGCAACTGGTAGGGTCTATGGTCAGCCATAAATAAGATGATAAAAAGCCTCTAATCCAGCTTGGAAATGCTATTACTGGAATTTAAAACATGAAAAGGATGACATTTAAAGAAATTTGCCTCCCTCCCTCTGCAACAAGCATTGATCCGCCCCCCCTCCAAAAAAAAAAGAGATAAACTTACTAGGACAAGGAAAATTCTCTGCTCCGGCTTCTGCCTGCTTTTCTAGCCCCTCTCCTGCCTTCCTGTTCTCAGCTCACACTCCAGAAAAAGAAGAAACCATGTAAAGCACCCTCACAGAGCACAAAATATGCCTTATTAAGGCAGTGTTTTGTAAAAGCATGCTACTTCCTTGGTGTATTAGTCAGGAATCTTTCAATAAATGACTGAAACTCAACAAATTGAAGCAAAACTTTAAAGGGGGTGGTTATCACCTTACATAACTAGGAAGGCTAAAGATATATCTGGATCCAGAGCATCAAGCAGTCTTACCAAGCCATTGTCTTTTTTTTATTTATCAGCTTTGCTTGTTGGCAAAGATGGTCCCTGGAAGCTACTATTGGGAGCATCCTATAGACTTAGCAATATCAGAAGCAAGTGCATGAGAGTTTTCACGCAAGGAACTCTCTGGTTGTCCCATCTTGGGTCTAATGCCCATGCTAAAACCAATAAATGTGCCCAGGGGAATGACTGGCAGGGTCTATGGTCAAGTGACCAGGGAATAGAGTCATTCTTGCTGGAACCATGGTCTGAGGGGCTCTGTTAAAGACAGGACAGGAGGAGGATGGGTGGGCTAAAACAATAAGCATCCACTACCCTTTGTTTGGACCGTTTCCTACTCTGGAATCAGCTGTAACAGTGCCGTAGTGTCCAGCTATTTGCCTGAAGGAGGCCTTTTAGAATTCTCTAAGGAGAATAAAAGTTTTATTGATAATAGCAATATTCATTTTGGAATAACAACACAACCTAAGCATATTTAACTTTTTGGTTTTTGAGTTTTTGTTTTTTGAACCACAGCTACACTATGCAGTGGGTTTCTGAAAACAGTTTCCAGCTCTATTACATGAAGGGATTAGAGAGAACTCATAGTCTGTTTTGGCCCAATTTGAATTCATCTTCTTGCACTTGACATTTTTCTCTAATCTTAATTAGTGTGGGTCATGATGTCCTTGCCCCACATAGGACTGTGCTGGATGTCACTTTCCTTTGCCAGAGTCTCCTTCGCAGCCTATTTGTACTTTAAGTATAGTCTTTAATAATTACTTTGTTCAAGAAGGCTGCTTCTTCCCTTTAACACTGCAGAATTCTCACCATGATCTATTTATTATTCCCTCAACAAAAACTTTTTTCGAACTCTATAGGTCTGCAGTTTTTCCTTCTTCTGGTACAATTTCTGCATTAAGTTGTTGGCCAGTTGTCTTTGGGTTCTGAAGCAACCTGCTGTTTTCTGTTTCTTCAGAACTAAAAGAACCCCCCAGCCCCCATGCCATTTAGCAGTTTAAGTATGATGTCCTAAACGGTGTCCAGGCTGAATCAGATTCACCCTCTGGGCAGCGTTATGGGCTCCCTGGATGCAGCTGCTCAAGTATCACCATATGGCCACTTAACCAAATGAATTACGGTGATTTTGTAATGTTTATTCAATAAAAAGACTGATGTTTGCCTTCAAAAAGATTCTAATAGTCAACCTTCTGTCTAGCTCCAGCTACCAAGGATCTAAGATTCCAGTAGAAGCAGAGAACTGAGAATCGCCACTTTCAGTATACCAAGCATTCACTTGCTCTCTCTGTTTCTGGTTCAGTACTACTCCGCTCTTGATGGTTATGGGCAGAAGCCTTCTATTCTAGAAAACCTGCCACTAGGGTTAGGGAGAAAAATCTCAGGATATGATCGATTCTTAACTAACTTTTAAGAGATTCTTTTGTTTTAGCTCTCTCTTTACTCGTACTAGCAGAGGCTCCTGGACTGTTGATTTCTGAGCCTAGTTGTGTTCTTTGCTATAAATAAAGGTGCATCTCATCTTTTCCCATTATGGTTTAGTATTCAGCTTTTTCAGGTCCAAATTAAAAAAAAATTATAATCTTTTTTTTTAGTAATTTTAAAAAAGATTTTATTTATTTTTAGAGAGGGGAAGGAAGAGAGAAAGAGAGGGAGAGAAACATCAATATGTGGCTGGCTGCCTTTCAAGGGTCCTCTACTGGGAACCTGTCCCACAACCCAGGCATGTGCCCTGACTGGGAATTGAACGAGCGACCCTTTGGTCCACAGGCCGGGGCTCAATCCACTGAGCCGCACCAGCCAGAGCTATTTATAATCTTTTTAAAAGTTAAGTATATTGGGGTGATATTGATCAATAGGATCATAAGGATTATATAGGTTTTAAGTGTACATTTCTATGATGCATGAGCTGTATATTGTGTTGTGTGCCCACCACCCACAGTTAAACCATCTCCTGTCACTATATATTTGGTCCCTGTGTGCTTTCCCACACCCTTCCTTCTGGTAACCACTATACTGTCGTCTACGTCAATGAGTGAAATCATATGGTTCTTAGCTTTTTCTGTCTGACTTTTTTTCCTCAGCATAATATTCTCAAGGTTCATCCATGTTGTTGAAAATGGCAATATTTCATATTTTCTTATGTCTGAGCAGTATTCCATTGTATGATATACCACATCTTCTTTATCCAGTCATCTATTAAAGGACACTATGGTTGTCTCCATGTCTTGGTCTCTGTGATGCTGCTGCAGTGAACATTGGGGTGCATATGTCTTTGCAAATACATATTTTCGAGTTTTGCGGGATAGATACCCAGGAGAGGGATCACTTGGTCATATGGTAACTCTATTATTAATTTTTTGAGGAATCACGAGACTATTTTCCATAGTGGCTGAACCAGTCTACCTTCCCACCTATAGTGAATGAGGATTCCCCTTTCTCCACCTAGCACTTATTACCTGCCTTGTTGATAACAGCCATTCTAACCGGTGTGGTGTGGTATCTCATTGTAGTTTTGACTTTCATTTCCCTAATAGCTAGCGAAGTTGAACATGTTTCAGGTCTGCTAAATTTGTTACCATTTTTTCATCTGCTTTCTTGTTACCAAAATCTTGCTACGGCTATCTTCTCTCCTTTTTTTATCTTCCTTTCTCTTTATCTTCACATAGGATTTATACCTTTAATAATATCCTCTTGCTGTCATTCTACTGTTGTGTCAGTCTACCATGATATAGAGAATTCCCAACTAAGAAAGGCTACTTCTCTTTCTCTTTTTAAATTATATGTTATTGATTATGCTATTATAGTTGTCCCAATTTTTCCCTTTTTGCCCCCCTCCACCCAGCACCCACACCCCCTCAGGCAGTCCCCACACCATTGTTCATGTCCATGGGTCATGCACATAAGTTCTTTGGCTACTCCATTTCCTATACTGTACTGTACATCCCCATGGCTATTCTGTAACTACCTATTTGTGTGTCTCCATCCCCTCACTGCTTCACCCATTCCCATCTAGCAACTGTCAGAACACTCTCTGTGTCCATGAATCTGTCTCTGTTCTTGTTTGCTTAGTTTTTTAGATTCTGTTGTTGACAGATATGTGTTTAATGCCATTTTGTTGTTCATAGTTCTGATCTTCTTCTTTTTCTTAAATAAGTCCCTTTAACATTTCATATAATAAGGGTTTGGTGATGATGAACTCCTTTAATTTTTTCTTGTCTGGGAAGCTCTTTATCTGTCCTTCAATTCTAAATGATAGATTTGCTGGATAGAGTAATCTCGGCTATAGGTCCCTGCTTTTCATGACTTTCGATATACTTGCCAGTCCCTTCTAGCCTGCAAAGTTTCTTTTGAGAAATCAGCTGACAGTCTTATGGGAACTCCCGTGTAGGTAACTATCTTCTTTTTTCTTCCTGCTTTTAAGATTCTCTCTTTATCTTTAACCTTTGGCATTTTAAGTATGATGTGTCTTAGAGTGGGCTTGTTTGCATCCACCTTGTTTGGGACTCTCTGTGCATCCTGGACTTGCATACCTATTTCCTTCACCAAATCGGGGAAATTTTCTTTCATTATTTTTTCAAATAGATCGCCAATTTCCTGCTCTTTCTCTTCTTCCTCTGGCACCCCTATGATGTAAGTGTTAGAACACTTGAAGTTGTCCCAGACGCTGCGTACCCTGTCCTCATTTTTCAAAAATTCTTTTTTCTTTTTGTTGTTCTGGTTGCGTTTTTTTCTCTTCCTTATGTTCCCAGTAATTGATTTGATTCTTGGCTTCATCCGCTCTACTATTTTTTCCCTGTAAATTGTTCTTTATTTCAATTAGTGTATCCTTTGTTTCTGACTGGATCTTTTTTGTGCTGCTGAGGTCCTCACTAAGTTCCTTGCGTATCTTTATAAGCAGTGTTTTGAACTTTGCATCTGATAAACTGCTTATCTCCATTTTGTTTTGTTCTTTTTCTGGAGTTTTGATCTGGTCTTTCATTTGGACTGTTTCTTTGTCTCCTTGTTTTGGCAGCCTCCTTGTGTTTGTTTCAAGATCATGTCTCTTTCACATGGGATTTTGTATCCTGTAATCCTGGGACTATTTGAGATCTGCCTAATGTGTATAATATTTAAATTTTCTTTAGGATCTTTCTTTCAATAAATTAATATTTCTGATTATTCTCTTTCTATGTTTTCCCTTTGTAATTAAGGTGAAATTAACAAGGGATTATAAACTTGTAGAATTTCTTGGCAGTGGCAGAAACATACAATTGCATAGAAGAATTTGAGTTTAAATGTGTGGTTTAATGGAATGGACACTAGTTTTTCATATTCATTGATGGTGGAGATAATCCTCTCAGCAGATTCAGAAACCATACATTTATCCTAATAAACCATGTTGTTACTGAAAATATTTTTAATTTAGAGCTTCTTTCAGACCTAACCACACAATTATTTTATTTGACTTATAGGAACACCCACTTTGACCACCTTTTCTAGTAGTATCGGATCTGACTTAATCTTGGCTATTTCTAAAGATTAACACATATATGACAAAAATTTACCAACTATGAGGCTAATTTTAAAATGGAAGCTTAGATATTGATTCTAAAAGTGAATCCCTGAAATGTTTGTGGCAATAGAACATTCATAGGGATGTAATCTCCCAAAGAATTAGAGAAGGAGTTGCCTTTAAAAGGAACCACATTTTATTAGGCATATTGGTTCTGGTGTGACTTTTAGTGAGTCAATTATCTGATTTTATAACCACCTTCCAAGTAGTAGCAGGATCTCTAGAACCTACAGAGAAGCCTTGTGAATGCCAAGGTTCATGGACACAATCATTGCTTATTCATATTTGTGAAGAATCAAAGTGCTCTCCTAAGAAATGTCTCCTAAAAAGCCATTTATACACCTTTGCTTTTATGTGTGCTTCTTTACCTGTAATAGTGCCTGGCTGATAGTAATTGATCAAAAAATATGGGACAAATAGTTCTGTCCTCTCTCTCCCTCAACTAAGGTGCTTTGTTCTTTCTGCTTTTATCTATTTATACCCTAAGGTAGAAGACCCACAAAACTCTGCACCAAGGGCATCTCCAGAGTTGACCAATTGACTTTTTTGGTTTCTAAAGCAATTCTTTGAGATCCAGATATTCTTATCTGTGGAAGGTCTGAGCAACTCTAGACATTCAGACATTTTTAGAGTTGACCTTTATTTTCAAGTCCTTCATATTTGGACTTTGACTCTCTTTCATACTCCTTCAGGCTCTTTCCAGAGTGGTCCCTAGATGAATCCAAGAGGCAATATGTCTCATTACCCTTCAGACCACAGGGCTTCTCAGTCCCTGGCTATCAACATATTCTCCTTGTTACCAAGTGAAAATGTGTAATAAGGAAGATATGACAAGCTCTGTACAAGGTGCTGAAAACACAAAGATAGAGAAAGCATTCAGTATCATTGGGTTAATACATATTGGAAGGATTACAAAACAACATATGACACAGCATATTCAAACATTTATTCTCTCCCCTTGACTACTCCCTGATACACTTTTCAGAATACTGATGATAGCCTCTTTAATGAATCTTTGCCTGGCTTCCGAATATGTCATTCTGACTCTAGCCTGCTTACTCAACATGATTCTTTGCACTGCTGCTAGAGTTGTGTTTCTAAAAAACATAAATATGATCACATCACCCTTGTGAATAAAAATCTGTGGCCTTTAGCTCAGCAGGCAAGGCTTTCTATAATTGTCACCAACCAATTATTCTTATTTTCCCTTCACCATTCTCCCTCACTTTCCCTGGACTATTGTTGTCAGGTTGACGTTGGACCCCTCAGGCCCATGTACAATGGTTGCACAGTGGTTGGCCTTTGCATCTCTTCTTTTCCTTGGTGGAAAATTTTTACATGGTCATCTCCTCCTCACTTTTCAATCTCCAGCTCAGGCACCTTCCTTCTGAAACCCGCCTGGACTGCCCCATGCTGGTAATTACTCCATCCTCTATGCACCCACAACTGGATATTTGTATCTTTGTATTAGAGCATATACATTTATTTTTATCTTAACATTTCTGCTCTCCCCAGAAGAGTGTGAAATGAACTTCTGAGGGGACGAAATGGTCTCATTTTTGTATTCCTAGCATCTTGCATGGTATAGTGTCTGATCCATGGTTATGTGTTTAGTGTTTCCTGAATGAGGGAATCTCTTGGTCAGGAATGCATTTGACTGTGAATAACAAACATTTTCAGTGGCTTAAACCAAGGTTTCTTGATCTCACCACTGCTGACATGTTGGACCAGATCATTCTTTGTTGTGGAAGTCTGTCCCTGTGCCTCGTATTATGTATAGTACCATCTTTGGCTTCTACCTATTAAGATGCCAATAGCCCCCCCACCCCCAAGTTGTGACAATAAAAAATATCTCCAGATACTTCCAAACATCCCCTGGGGGGCAAAATTGCCCAAATTGAGAACCACTGGCAAATAGGTTTGTTTCTCACAAAAAGGAGTGGAGAGGTAGACTATTCTTAATGTTGGTTTTTAGCTGTTAAATGGCATCATCAGGTACCTGAATGCTGTCTGACTTCTTTTTATTCCTTTTTACTCTCCTTAGTGTGAGAGTTGGCTTATAGTCCCAGAGCTACAAGGAGGCTGCTGCCTCTCTAGGCTTCATGTCTGCACTCTAAGCAAGAAGAAACAGGCAGGATGAATGGCTAAGCCAGCCACTTTCGCCCCACTTTTATTAGGAAAGCAAACGTTTTCCCAGAAGCCATTCACATACCTCTAATTGGCCTGGAATGAGTCACATAACCATTCCGGACTACAAAGATGGGCTTACAAGAGTGAGCTAGACACATTATCATCCCTCCCTCCCCTCAAAAAAACATATTCAGTTAGCCAGGAGGAAATAGGGATATATATGAAAAAAGGCACTAGTTATGCTTAGCACAGAAAATAAATCTGATGTTTATTAATCGAATGCGGGGGTTACTAAATGACTAAGGGGCTGAGTGAATTTGCTTGGAATATTTTTTTCCAATTCTTCACTGTCAGTCTGTGTAGGTCTTTTGTTCTGAGGTGAGTCTCTTGTAGGCAGCATATGTGCAGGTCATGTTTTCTTATCCATTCAGCTACCGTATGTCTTTTGATTGGAGCATTTAATCTATTTACATTTAAGGTTGTTATTGATAGGTGCTTATTCACTGCCATTTTTCCCCTTTGTACGTGTGGTCGATGGGCTGAGTGAATTTGAATAAATATTTTCAGTTCTTCACAAATCACTCATTTTTCATTCCTTGTTACTTGGCTTCTTCCTCAAGATCATAGTTTAAGAATTAGCAAGTATAGAAGAGCCTGAGAAAGACGCATGTGAGATTCTGGAGGCCCTTTCATTCCATCGCCATGGAAAGATGTGTTTGCAGTTGTAAGCATGCAACAAATTCTTTTAGCTTTTGCAAAGCAAACTGAATATCATTAGTTATCACTGTAAAAACTTCAACTGTAGGACGGGGTCGCTGACAATCGCTTACGGAGCCCTAAGGTTAGTACTGGCTCATAAGACAGGAGTTGAGAGAAAAATCAGCATCACAGAATAATCCAAACATCTTAAGAAAGTCTGAAATCCAAATTTCAATTTTTGAAGAATACAGCTTCTACTTTTCCCTCTGGGGAGTCAGCAATGAATAAGGAAGCACGAATCCTCCAGGAGCAGGATGGTGATGCCATGCCTTGTCTCTCGTGGGACATTCCTGATTTCTTTTCACCTGTAACAACATAGGTGAGGGCCTGCCATAAAATGGGTTTTAATATGCCATTTAGGTAAGCTAGTAGTATATCTGCGCAAAGTGAAGAGAAACCTCAATTCCCTGCAAATCAATTTACACGGCAGTGAGAGACGACACGTTAAGAAATAATAATTAGGGAGGATAATGGATAGCTTCGACACTGTTAGTAAAATATATTACAAGCTTAGGCGAACAGTCTCCGCATTTACCTTTGAGGGCAGCAGCTGAGTGGTGGGTGGCATTCTCAAGGAGAGATCTCTAACAACTGCTGATCATTTCCACTCATTTTTCTTTGTTTAATTGAGAGAATAAGTTGCCCACGCTTTCCCAACTGTGTTTGTGTGTTGGTGGCTTTTATATAGGTAAGACCTTAGATGACTTCTTTACTCTCTTAAATCTTATGTTACCATTGTTATAATCTGGGTTAGTGCAATAAACAAAAAACATTTTAAGAGTGCCTTTTATAATACCATTGGAAGACACCAAGACATGACCTAGTCCATCTTTACCATTTCACAGATGAAGAGACTGAAGCCAGAGAGATGAAATAGCTTCCTCCAGGTGCCATCTCTCGCAGGGGGCAGTATTAGCCTCTGCAGGTTGCTATAGACTGAAGAGAACTTCTGTGACCACTTCCCTTCATCCGTAGGGGACAGAATGGGTTCAGACTCGCCTTGCCTAGGCTGAGGGTCTTCTCAGCTTGTCCATCACCAGATGACTCAAAATCCCATAACTCATTCTCTTAAGGTTCTGCCTTTCTCATGGAACTCACACTGTTGACAGATGTCCTTCACACATTCAAAGACCAGAAAAATCATTTCTGTAGTTGACAGTTATGCAAATTCAGCCTGAAATTTGTAGTGGTGATTCACAAAGTGGTTACAAGAGGTAATGTCAGTCCCACTGTTCTCTAAAGATACTGGATGCTGGCGGTAACAATAAGTCCAAGCTGTCTTTCCTGACTCACCTGATGTCTGTTTTGCGGGCACCGTCAGTGGCTAATTCAGGTGTAGGGAAGAAGCCAGGTAGAAAGAGAAACACAGGGAGCGATGGCCACGTTACAGAAACAGGGCAAGAAGAAATGACAAAAGCGAACAAGGAGAAAGGTGTGATGGAAGTGTTTGACAGTGTCAGCGCGGTCGAGAGGACGGCCACTCTGGACCTTTGGAATGGCTGCCCACCTTACTCTATGAAAATCGACGGCTGAATGAACACTCTGTCCCTGCGCAGAGAAACCTCAAAACAAATTTCATGGGGACTGACTTATATTATAAAATGGTAACAATGAGGCATAAAGAAAAGCAAACAATGAAGGAAATAATGGACAAAAAGGAGCAAAAGTAGAAGAGGACAAGGAGAATGCAATGAATACAAATGAGCATCACTTAGCTCTCCAGCCCCAACTGCAGATTTAGTTCTCAGTCAGGCACATTTTCTTCAGAGCCAGGACGTGGCCGTGAATTCCCCTGAACACGGCACTCTAGGAAGCTACTGCCCAGTCTAGCAGCTGACCCACGGTTGACTTCTTAGCCATTGCTGTTCTAGTATGTTCTATTCACTTTACAGTAAATATCTCCTTACCCATAAGCATCATGGTTTAGGGATGACCCAGAGGAAAGATTGCTAGCTACTTTGTTATTTACATTTGGTTGGGGGAAAGAAAAATAGATTTTTGTTAAAGAAAGGAAGGGAAGAAGGGAGAGAGGGACATTTGTTGACTACTTGCTTGTGGCAGACTTCATGCTAAGCTTTACATGTATCATCTCACTGAGCACTGGTAATAGCCCCCAAATGAATGAAATTATTCCAGTTTTACACATGAGGAAACTGGTGTAAAGTCACACAGACAGTGTGTGGTAGAGTCAGGATATGAAATGAGGCTATTTCAGAGCCCATCCCCAAACTATGTAAAATGAGACAGTTGAACACATCCAATATTCCTTATGAAATCAATCTGTAATTCATTCAGAAAAAAATACATTGATAACTTTGTCAGTTGTAAAATAGAAAAATCACTTAAATGTTTAACTTTCTATTACCAGTTAACTTGTGAATAAACTCAGCCTCAATCTCTTCACTCCTAGTGCCTTTTTTTCTTTAGAAGGCCTCCCATTTAAAGTTTATGAACAGGCAGCAGCATCGGCATCAGAAGCATTTATTAAGTGCTTGTTGTGTGTCCTGAGTCCTGTAGTAATACTAAATTAGAAGAAATTTACAGTCTCAGGACTTCCACCATCTAATATAGATCGTGACTTTTTATCCAAGGCCTGAATTTAGGAGTCTTCCTAAGGATATAATGGCTTTTTTTTTTTTTTTTGATAGCAGATGGTGGCCAGCTGTTCTGTCTTTACTGAAGGCCAAACATGAAGGGAATATATTAAAATAAAGGGGCTTATGGTAAATATGAGAAAGAACTTAAACTAAATCTGGATTTTTATACACACTAAAGGGAAATGGGCAATCGAGGGTAATTATCAAATTGTCCCAGCCAAAATAGCTTAGTTCCCTCTATTACCTACAGAGGAGAAAATTATTTATATGGATTGAATTGTTCCAGTAATTGTCCTGTATTTTGGGTATCTGAGTAGACAGTCTGGGTGGTCACTGATGTAGATTGAGGGTCCCTGAAGGAATATTTTAAAATAGAAAAAGGATTAACTGTCTTTGCCATATGAGTGGGGGTGTTTCTACTCAGATGCAAGTGATAGTAGTCAAATTAATAGCTACATGATTCTTTGACTAGGATTTGGGCCCATTGTAATTAAACCATAACAATTTTACCTAATGTTTGAAATTAATTTTTAATTAAAAAATAATGTATGAGTACCATTCTTTATAAAAAGTTTAAATGTTATATATAAGGCTAAGCGTTTCTTTCTGCATCCCTAATTCCATTTCCCAGCACCCTGCCCCCATCATGGCCCCTCTCTGGAGTAGCTACTGTTATTCTTTTGGTAGTCTACCCTTTCAGAGTATAGACACACACACACGCAAACACACACATGGAAAGAGAAAACCCCTGCTTTTTCAGCCTAAATTGAATCATACATTTTGTACCATTTGGCAGCTTGCTTTCTATTTACCAATATGTATTAGGGAAGTCCATGTTGCCCCATAGCTCTAATACATTCCGTTTAACTCCCTCACTGAAACCAGTGATACTCATTTAGCCATTCTTCTACTGGGGGATATTGACATTGTATCCAGTTGTTTAGCAATGCTCAGTAAACAGCCCTAAATACTAAATGCATGTGAGAATTTTTCTTAAGCATAGATATTGCACAATTGACCTTCCCCGGGAAAAATGATGTGCTCCAGTTTCTTTCCTAGGCAGACCGGTCATGGTGCTGCAGGCAAGTCACTTCGCTTCCTTGGGATTCTGTTTCTGTCAGCCAGTGGTTCTCCATGCGTGAGAATCCCCCAGACGGCTTGCTAGACAGATTGCTGAGTCGCAGCCCCAGAGTGCCTGATTCAGCTCGGGGGTGTGTGTGCGGGTTACCAGGTGCTGCTGGTGCTGCTGGTGCTGCTACACAAGGGCCTCTTTCCGGGTGCATGTTGAGGAGAACAAACTGTGAAAAAAAGATCGTTGTTGAAATGTTAAGAGCCCCAATCAGACTAAGCAAGTTTTTAAAGTGTTCCAACTTATCCAAATATAATGACAATAAGCCAAGAATCACCATAGTAACAGTATTGGGGTAATGATAGACGCCAGTTTTAAAAATCACAGAAGCAACGCTTCTCCAGCCAAAGGACAGGTCAACACAGCATCACTGTTGGAAAGAATCCTAAAGGGTCACCCAGGTCAGGTACTGAGCTAAAACTAGAATCACTTCAGCAACGTTCTTGACCTTGTCAATCCCCTTACTGTTGAAAAGTTCCAGAATCTAAGCATTCACTCTCTGGCTCCTGGTGGGGAAGGCCATTCCATATTTTTAGACATCTGATCACAACCATGATCTTCCTAACCTTGACCAAAATCATCCTTCAGAGGCATCCATGCATCCACTCCAGTTCTATCCTCTGAGCTTTAGAGAACAAACTGTCTTCCTCCTCTACTTGATGGCAGTCAATTATCATGTTATCTTAAGTCATTGGCTTTCAGATTCTAGAATGCATCAAAATCACCATCGGGGCTTGTTAGCACATAGATGCCTGAGCTCCCGTTGCAGAGATTCTACAGTGTCCGGAATGTGGCCCAGGAATCCACATCTCTTATGAAATCGCCACGTGGGTCTCGTGTAGGTGGTCTGCACGTGACAGTTTATGAGACTAACAGGGTTTGGGACAAACTACCCCAAAATATGACACATTGACATTTTTAATATTTCAAGCTAGAGGAGTATGGGCATTGGCATGTGCAGAAAGGGTTTCTGACCGTCTCCTGAAGCAGATTCTAAAACCCTCATGTGAGAGGAGGCCTTCCAGTATTTGGAGGGAAGAAACATCCTCATCTCCAAAGAAAAAGGGACAGAGAGGAACTGGAATGAACAGGCCTTCCTGAGTTTCCCCTACTTTACTTCATACTCTTTGGTCACATCTTTCCACAACTCCTCACTCTTTATCAAACCTAGCATAAAAACACTCAGGTGTAATCATTTCTTGTCTTCATTTCCTTGCGAAGCCTCGTGTGTCACATAAAGCTTGTTGTATTGAATAAATTTGTATGCTTTTCTCTTGTAAATCTGTCTTTGTCAGGTTTCTAATTTTCAAACCCAACCAGTGACCCTAAGAGGGTCAAGGAGAACTTCTCCCTCCCCTAGAAGACCCTGTTAAGTCTTTTTGTTTCTAAGCTCAGTGCCCCCAACGTCCTTAGCCGCTCCTCATAGGACAGGGCTTGAGTTTTTCACTATCCTGGTTACTAAAGGCTGTCTGCCAAAAGACATCCCAAAATATATTCATTAACTTCGCCCACCCTGGTTTATTATTTTTCATAGTACTTATTCCTCTCCAAAGTGATGTCCTCTGTGTGCTTGTTTAATGTTTGTCCTCCCAATAAAATCTAAGGTTAATGAGGGCAGGGGTGTTGTCTGTCTTGCTCACTCCTGTCATTCTAGCACTTCCATTAGTGCCTGGCACATCAGGAGGTCCAAATAAAATTTTATTTAATGAAAAATAAGTAGAATGGGGATGAAAAAGCCAATTTAATTCAGAAAGTGATGAATGGAAAAAACATGGTTATACCAAAGCCTAAAACTATATGGAAGGAATGATTCATCCTAAAGCAAGGTATCTGCTTAAGGGTTTTTCAAATAAAGTAAATTTTAAATGTTCATATATTTAATTAACTTTTTGAAAAATCTCACTATTGACTTAGGACCTGTGTAAATCTGCATTTAGCAGTACAGATGTTTTGCATGCCTTTGGGTACAAAACTCAAACTGGAGGGAGGAATCAAAGCAGAGGTCATTTAGTACAGTTTGGGATTTCAAAAGCATCTTTAAAAGCTGTAAATCTTTCCCAAACAATGTAAGAATGCAGGAGCAAAATTACTAAGGTGAGAAGTGCAAATTAAAAATATCAGAGGTTACAAAAATGTAAGCCATCTACAATACTAATACAATTTTTTTGTCTAAAATGGATGACTCTCTGCTCTCTCTCCTCTTTCCTCTCTCCTTCCAGGAGTATGGGTAGTCATTAGGGAAAAAGTAGAGAAATTAAATTCATAGTATATATTGTCCATTTTCAGAAGATGTCATTGTCAGAATACTTCACTGAAAACAAGAAAAAAAGTTCAGCAGCATTAGTAATTAAGGAAATGCAAATTAAAGCTACAATTAAATACCATTTTACACCTACTTTAACAATCATCAGTAAGTCTGACCATTTCTTGGATTACGTGGGTAGAGAGTAATAGGACTCTCATAACATACTGATGAGGGTATAAATTGGTGTGATCATTTTTAAAAATTAAATTTATTAGGATAGCAGTTAATAAAATTATATAGGTTTCAATTGTCCAATTCTATAATACATCATCTGTATATTGCATTGTGTGTTCACCACCCAGAGTCAAATCTTCTGTCGTCATATATTTGACCCCCTTAACCCTTCATTACCCTCCGCCCCCTTTCTCTCTGGTAACCACCATACTGTTGTCTGTGTCTATGAGTTTTTGTTTGTTTTTCTTGTTTTCTTGTTTTTCATTTGTTGCTTTCAGTTTTATATCCCACATATGAGTGTAAACTGGTACAGCCACTATTGAAAGCAGTATGGAGTTTCCTCAAAAAATAAAGAATAGAGTTACCATATGACCCAGCAATCCCTCTTCTGGGTACTACTTGAAAAATTTGAGAACATTTATTTGAAAAGATATATGCACCCCTATGTTCATTGTAGCATTATTCACGGTGGCCAAGACAGGGAGACAACTGAAATGTCCTTCAGTAGGTGATTGGATAAAGAAGATGTAGTACCTATATACATGGGTGGGCAAAGGTAGGTTTACAGTTGTAATACAAATAAGTAATACAAAAAAATAATAATACAAGACTGAACTGTTTTGTGTACTGACAACTGTTAACCTAATTTTGCCCACTCCTATACAATGGTGTTACCACTTTTGAAAACAATTTGACTTTTTTAGCAAACCCCAACATGACCATATTACACTAGCCAATATTTCCGAAAAGTTATAAATAGAAAAGTGGCTGAGTCCACCAGATGTTTAAGACTGCTCCATAGTAGCACTGTATCTGCATAAGCATGAGACTTCTGCCTCAACCTGTCATTCCTTTGGATCAAACCTCTTACAGCCTGAATTTTTGTACTTCTTCTTGTTAAAATATAATTTTCAAAAGCAGGTAAAATCATGACTCAAAGATATAAAGATAAATATGTTTAATGAATTTATTTTATTCCTATGATATGAGGGAACCAGGCAGATGTTATAATCAGTTCAAAGGAAAAATCCAAACAGCATAGACTTATATGAAATAAAGGAATGTTGAGATGAATTGCAAATGGAGACAAAACTGTTTTTTCCACAGTGAGGAGGAAGTCGCTTATAGTCATCACCAGACTATACAATTTATGTACCTGTCAGTTACCTACGTTTAGGAGTTGCACAGTAGCTCAAAGAATATCAACAGGGCGTAGAATCTGGTAAGCCAGAAGGATATACTAAAGACAATGTAGGCACTTTTCCATTGAAACACCAACACCTTACTGATACTCTAGTCCAAATAGAAAATTCTTTGGATCCCTCACATATGTGTTAAGGAGTGCCTGATAGCTGATGTTCCAATATAGGAAATCAACACTTCTTCTAAGTCAAAAGCCAATATTCCAGGTTATTGTAGACACTCACAAATTCCAGTGAGCTGGAAAGTGCTGGAGGATCAAAGTTCCCTGTTAGAGAGTCAGAGATACTGCCAGGTGTATACAGTAAGAGCTAGGAGTAGGTGAAGGTTTAGATGAGCGTAAAAAAGCCTGAACTTGGAATTAGAAGACCTGGGTTACCCTCAGGTCTTCTCCTTACTAAATTTGTGACCTTGGCTTTCTCCCCTGTACAAAGCATTTCATTGATGACTCTAGTTTACTTCAGGACTAAATGTTTATTAGAGGAGACAACCAATTCCTTGCACAGATGGCCCTGAAGCAGTGCCTGGGCACAGGGAGTTTTGACACAGAACAGGGAAGATCTGTTTGTGAACATGAGGCGTAACAGCTGGATTTGGATGTCCTAGATCCCCAGTGTGCAGTACAGAAGCCCAAAACCTGTGGGAACCTTGGGAAGTTAGTGATAAAGAGAGAAAAAATGATAGAGAGGAAAGGAAGTTACAAAAGAATGGTTTTGCACATAACTTGCCTCTACCTTTAGCAACATTATAGGGAGTTTGTCCCCAGGGTTGGCCCCGTCTCCACTCAGTGGTGTCTAAGGGACAGCAAAGGGGAACTGTATTAGGGTCCAGAAAAACAGACCAGTCATGGGTATGTGTGTGTGCATGTGGGGAGAGAGAGAGATATTAAGAAATTGGCTCACGTGATTGTGGGGGCTGGCAAATCAGAAATCTGCAGGGCAGACTGGCAGGGGACCAAAGTCTTTTTAGACTTTCAACTTTTTGGATGAGGCCCACTCACATAATTTGCTTTACTGAAGTATTAACAATATTAATTCTTCTGACCAGAAAACATAGTATCTCTCTCCATTTACTCAGGTCTTCTGTTTTTCTTAGTGAATGTTTTATAATTTTCAGTGTACAGATCTTACACATTTATTGTCAGATTTATCCCTATGTATTTCATATTTTTAAATATTATAAATGATACTGTTTTTTCAATTTCAATTTTAAATTGTTTGTTGCTAGTATATAGAAATACAACCTTGCTATACACACTTATTAGTTCTGGTAGTTTTCTTTATGGATTCCATTGGATTTTCTACATACACAGTTGTGTCATCTTCAAATTAAGTCTGTTCTACTTATCCTTTCTTATACAGATACCTTTATATCATCCTCTTGTCTTATTGCACTAGCGGACTTCTGTTACAATGATGAATAGAAGTGGCAATAGTGGACATCCTTGACTTGTTCTTAATCTTAGGAAGATAGCATTCAGTCTTTGACTATTAAATATGATGTTAGCTGCCCTGGCCAGTGTGTCTCAGTTAGTTGGACATCACTCCACAAAGTGAATGGCCAGTGGTTCGATTCCTGGTCAGGGCACGTGTCTGTGTTGTGGGCCGGGTCCCCAGTTGGGAGTGTGCGAGAGGTAACCAAAAGATGTTTCTCTCACACATCGATGTTTCTCTTCCTCTCTTTCTCCCTCCACCACCCCCTCTCTAAAAATAAATATGTAAAATCTTAAAAAAATAAATATAATGTTAGCTATAGGTTTTTCATAGATATACTTTAAAAAAAAATAATGCTGAGCAAGTTCCTTTGTAATATTAGCCCATTAAAAAGTTTTATTTTTCTTTTAAATAGGGCTGTATGTTGGATTTTGTCAAATGCTTTTCCTCATTTATTAAGATCATATGCCTTTTTTCTTTTATCTTGTTAACGTGACATAAAGTTGTTCACAATATTCCCCACTTTTAATACCTGTAGAATCTATAGCATATCACTAACTCCATGCCTGATATTCATAATTTGTATCTTTTTAAAATTTATTTTTAAAAATTTATTTTAAAAATACAATAAAGATTAAATCAAAAAGATAAAATAAAATTTATTTTTCCTGATCTGTATAGCTAGAGGGTTACCAATTTTATCAACCTTCTCAAAGAAATAGCTTCTAATATCTTCATTATTTGTCTATTTTAATTATTTTTCAGTATGATCTTTATTGTTTCCTTTTTTCTGGTTACTTTGTGTTGAATTTGCTCTTTTTCTAATTTATGGTAGAGGATGAGGTCATTATTTGAACCGATATTTATTTTCTATTATAAGTATCTAATCATATAAATTTCTAAGTACCATTTTAGTGGTATTCCACAAATTTTGATAGGTTGTGTTGTCATCATCATTTGATCAAAAGCACTTTTTAATTCCTCCGTTGATTTCTTCTTTGTCCTGTAGGTTATTTAGAAGTCTGCTTTGCCTGATATACTTAAAAACTCTTTTTTGAAGAGCCTGTATCCCATACAATAAAGCATTTTAGGCAGAAAACAAAAAAATAAAACATTTTAGGCAGAAAACATTTTTAATAGAGATAGTTTTAAACTGGATATTTACTATTTTGATAGCTTATATGTTTTAATGAGATGAAAGCTTGGGAAATTTATCACCTTCTATAGTGTTCTAAAGCAGGAAAGGCTTTCCAAGGTCCGTGGAGGGCCAACAGGAGTTAGGTGGACCCTTTGTGGGATTAGGTACGGAGATGTAAGTAACTTACCCAAGGTTAGAGACAGAGACCTTCTCTCTTAGCTCAGAATCTAACCTGCGAGAAATTGTTTATTTTTTAAGCTTCCAAGGGGTTGAATTTAATTATAGATGGCAGCAAAGAATCTAACAAGAGGCAGCTCAGGGCAGAGCTGGTCTTTGCAGTGCTCTCAAGTGCCCAGACCCACAACACAAACCTCTACACTTGTTTGCTGTTGTGTATACGTCCTGCTCATTTAATTCATCCAGCTGCTTCCGGGAGCGGGTAGAATGGATCTTCCCAAAAAGAGCCCCCTTACCTACAGACCTTTTATTCTGGTTCCTTTCAGTTTCATCCTTACACTGAAGCACAAGAGCTCAGCCAAAGTGTTTTTGTTTTGTTTTGTTTTGTTTTGTTTTGTTTTGTTTTGTTTTTTAATAACCATGGTACCTGCTAGAGTCCAAATTAATCTGTGGAGGAAACACATTCTACTTCTCTGACCTGGCTACTATAGAGTTGTCACTTGATATGTTTCTTTAATATTTTTTTAAACCCTCACCTTTTTGCAGTGCTAGTACCTATCTTTTTCTGGATTATATTAATATTCATATCTGGCCAGATATGAATATTATCATCAAAACATATTAAGAGATTTGGGTTGCACAACTATAAGGCTAAGTTCTAGTAGTTATTAGTCAGTTCAGGATATATTCTGCCTATTTAAATTATAAATTGCTAAGAATCATCTTCAAATGCCTAAAAAAAAGGTATAAATCCTTGATTCGAAAGCTAAACCCTACCTTGCATTCCTCTTACATTCCTGACAGTGCTGGTCATTCATCAGGTTCTCCTTATACTCTTCCTCACCAGTAGCACTGAGCCGTCGTCATGAGCAAGCCAGGGCTGATTAACGCCAAGAACACCCATGTTTTAAATGGCCAAGCCTGATGGAAAAAGCACTGGAAGTCTTGGTTTTACCACTGATTTTTTTCACCTTAAGCTATTTGAACTTCGGCTTTCCCAAGACACTCACCCCATACAGATTTACCATCTAGTCCCACCATTTCCATGTACTATCCATCACACAATCTTTTTGCTTTGACCAAAGCCAAATCAGAGAAGCCATGACTAAAACTGCAGTCCTGAAGCAGTGGGGGCTGAAGAGTATGTCCTGATGCCACGGACTGCCCAGGCAGACCTAAACTTGACTCCTGATTATCCTTACTTCCACTTAGCTCCACAAGACATCTTCTCTGAGCAGGTTCTTAGGTTTGACTAAATGGTCTAGCATGGTCCCTCCCACCATTCAGGGCTTTGGAGAGAGCATTGCCCCTCCCCTCAAAGGAGACAACACAGACTCAGACCTTGAATACATTCCCAGGATCTCTGAGTGCAAATGTTTCAGGCAAATTCAGCATTATATCCTAACTTGTAAAATAATTTTGTAGCACAAAGATAGAGGACTCAAGTGTCATTGGGTATGTTTGTTTTTCCACTAACAGATATGGGAGTGTTTGGCAGGAGGAAGGGACATATTATATATTTTGATGATTTTTTAAATAAGTAAAAACAGCTCTATATTTAAAGTAATTCCAAAGTAACATATTAGCCTTGTCTGAGGAAAGGCAGGAAAGTCCTTTGACAAGGAAATTGTTTATTTTTTAAGCTTCCAAGGGGTTGAATTTAATTATAGATGGCAGCAAAGAGCAGAGAAAAGAGCCTTAAAAGTTTTGAAAGAAAATCTAAGGAAAGGTTTTCTAAAAGGATAATATATCTTTTTTTAATGGGGAGAATAAAGAAAAGGAGAGAAAAAGCGCATTTGGTGGTGTTCTTTGAATCTACCCAGAAACTCTTTTATATGAATGCATGGAAGTTCATTAAAATAAGTAATTTAAGAAGACAAACGTGATTTTGGTGATTGTATCAAGAGAAAATACCTACTCTACACCTTGAGACGTGTGTGACTCAGCAGAGTCAGTAGTGTTAGGCTATGACCACTTTTGCTACCTATATATTGCTTCAGATGGAACTTTTCAAAGCAGAGTCAAAATTTTTACTATGGTGTTATCAAACTAAAGGGATTTATTCCCTGCAAGCATCAAAGCCTAATCAAATGTGAACAGGAGTTTGCAGCAAAGAAAGTCAAGGTTTTTTTAAGGAAATGGTGCTAAACCCTGAGTCGCAGGTGAGCTAATGATATAAGACCTGGCTTCCTGGCTTCTAGAGTGGGTTACATGGAGGGGAAATCATAAATCATAGTGACTAAGGGGGTTATGATTGTGGTCAGGGTTGTGGTCTCCATCGATTGGTTGGCGCTAGTTGATCAGTGCATCTGGTCCTGATGTCACTGATGGCATCACTCTGTCTGGCTTCATAGGGATATGGTTGATAGAGTCATCCTGCTTTTCTGGGTCTGGAGTTGAAGTACACCTGTGGCCTAGATGTTATCTCTAGTTTGACTGAAACCGTGTCTCTAAGGTCAACATACCCAAGGTTTGGTTCCTAAGATTATTTGATGCGGACCAGAACCTCATTGCCCTGAGGACTCAATGCTTATGGGAGTGTACATGCAAGGGACAGGGAGGTGAATGAGTCAGGGTCCTCCTGGGCTGGACAAGGCCAGTCCTAGGAGCACCTTGAATTAAGGAAAGAAGGAGAAAAGGTCAGATTAAAGAAAGGACATGTTTGCATGGTTACAATGGGATTACGACTTTTAAAAAATTACAGGTTTTTATTCAAAGATTCTCAAAAGGAAACAGAAAAAACTAACAATCTGATCAAATATATAGTTCAAAATATCCTTTGGCATTTAACAAGTTCTAGGACAGAAAAGTGCAGAGTTACCTTGCACCAAACAAATAAGTTACAACTGGCAAGTTTGTAGCACTTGTTAAACAAAAAGCAAAAAAATTAATTCTCGAGCATATAGCTATATCTATGAAAATCTTTTTTCCATCTGTACAAAAGGTTGTTCTTCATAAATTAATTTTTAAAAATTTAATGGCTGTCTATTATGTGATGTTTAACTGATTTGTTTTTATTCATTGATTTTTGAAAGAGGAAGGGAGAGAGAGAGAGAAACATTGATTATTTATGCATTCATTGGTTAATTCTTGTATGTGACCTGACCAAGGCTCAAACCCCCAACCTTGGTGTATCAGGATGATGCTCTAACCAATTGAGCTACCCAACCAGGGCTAATTTTTTTTTTTTAATGTGAAGAAGTTATGTTTTCCAGGTCTTACCCAGATGAACATGGCACTTTGCTCAGACATTTCTAGAAGCAGATTTCCCTTCCTCTTACAAATTATTTTTATAATAGTAGTACTAACCTTTTTATATGATGATTTTGACTAGAAGAGCTATCTAAATTTCAGCTTCCCAAAAGTATTAAATACGTTGATTTTTCATGCAAAAGACATCATATATGCATTCAATATGAATTACAAAGCGATATCAAAAGGAAAATACACCTAGCAGAAAATATGAAAGTGGGCAAGAGCCAATAAGCATGAACTATATATCTTTCACTATCTAGTACATTATTATTGGTGCTCAAGAAACATTTATTATTAAAAAACAGAACATGTCAATGGGCCCAGAGCAGTTCTACTATAGGAAATCAAATGATAACTAAAAATGCTTTATCTTACTCTTTTATTTTGTAGGTATTATTACTTGGCATTCAGAGCGCATCAAACCCCTCTTGCCAGCAAAGAGAGCTGTGTCGCTATCTTGGAAAAGTCCAGATTAGACCACTGGATGCTGGGAAAAACAAAGGTAGTTCCTTCATTATTGTTCAGATTATCACCTGTGATCTCTACTACATACCTTTATTCCTGGTCAGTGATATGAATGGCTCTGTAAATTGTGTAGCTCAGCAAATGAGCCCCCAACCTGACAGTGATCTTGGCTGGTCTTGGATCAGGTGTCCCCAGGACCTCAAGGACCAGGGGAGGAAGGTGTGCTCCTGTTCTGCATGTAGTTTGAGAGCCATGTAGCATTTCTAGAATGAGATCTTTGAGTTCATTTTAAAATGTCCCTTTTTTCAGTGCTGCTTATTTCAGCACGACATGCAAATACACAAATCATATTATTGACAATAATAACTATCTTTTATAGTTTTGTCAATTTTTCATTAGACTCTTGTGTTATTTATTGCACACCCTGATTAGTAGTCTCATTGTGTGTAGCTTTTCACTTGGGAGAACATCACGTCCCTGCTGGATTCCAGGGTTTTATGGTCCATTCTGAATTGCTCTTACAAAGCCAGCCTTAGCCTGAGTGCTGATGATAACACTGCTGCCACTCAGCAGAAATTAGGTGACTCATCTGGGCCCCTCTCCCTATGACCTTCCCTTGGCTAGGGGTCAGTGCTCTCTGTTGGTTAGCACTTCCATTAGAGACTGTGGGGAAAGAGATGAGAGATCAAGCTGAGAGAATGGAACTCATGGCTGAAGTAAGGCAGGCTTGGAGAGTATTTGGGATCTCCTAAAACCCTGCTAATCTCGTCTTATGTTTGTTTCCATAATCACTGATTGGCTCAGCCTTAGAGATGGAATTGTATTTGCTTCAAAGATGTTCATAGTATTAGCATAAATCAAGTCATTGTAAACTTTATTTAGATAATGATTTTCATATTTATAGTAAGAATATACTGGAATAGAATAAATATCTATTTGGGACCCCATATGTAATGTTAAAACTAATGAAACTAATGTCTCTCTTCAGGTTTTTCTCAAATACTATCATGTCGAGCAGTTAAACTTGCTACTGCGTGAAGTCATAGGCAGAGCGGTTGTTCTGCAGGCGCACGCCAAGGGGTGGCTTGGAGCCAGGAGACACAGAAGAGCCAGAGAGAAGAGAGAGAAGGCGGCCACTGCCATCCAGTCAGGTAAATGGTTCTGAATCTTGGCATTTCAGTAAGTACTGGGGGCCACTCACCTCTTACCTTTCCCATTGGTTTATTCTCTTCTTCCCTCCCTCCCTCCCTTCCCTTTCTTCCTTGCTTCAGCAAATGTTTAGTGAGTGTATACTACAGACCAGGTCCTATGCTAGGTGCTGGGGATACAGCAGTGAACAAGACAGCCATGGTCCCTGACCTCCAGATAACCAAACAAGCCATCACCAAACACTGCGACAAGTGGCAAGATGGAGGCAGTGTGAAGTGGACAGACGTAAAGTCCAAATCACACAGACATTTGGCAGCTCCCAGCTGACTGACATAATTTACACTGCAGGTCCTTTACCAGGTTTTTAGCTTCAAAATTTATAATACTACTTCCAGAAGGCTTTTCTAGCCCAAATAGAGCTTGTAAACCAAGGGAACAAATCGCTAAGGCTCTGTCACGTGTCCGGCCCAGTCATTGCCTCTTTGTATCCACATGTGTGTATCATTTATGTTACAAACAGCATTTGGCTTATGTGTTCTTGATGAGTGGTTGTGAAAGCCCCAGGCCATCTTGAACATAGGAGATGCTCCTTTTTGCTCTGATGACGTGCACTCACAGTGTTCATTCTGGACGTCATGACCACACGCTACAACATGGAGAGCTAGGACGCTCGGGGAAAGGCGGTCGTGCTCCTGGAGGGCGGCTTAATGCCCCGGTTCTCTAACTGAATGACTCAACACGCCCCTGAGATTACTTTTCTCTTTCTCGTCTTGTCTTCATCCATTTCCCTTTACCCTCCCCAGAGGCAAATGTTGTGATGCTAATTATTCCCCTTGACTCTCCTCTTTATTTTTCTCTCCTTCAACTTTCATGTTTATACCTTCCTTCCAAGAAAAAATATGGAACAGGTCAATCAAGCTATCCTTTTCCACCCCCAAGCCCTGAAGACAGAGCTTCCTGTATGGAATGTGATGGCAGGGAACCACCTCGCCTAGGAGAGGGGCCCCTAGTCACTCATAAGTGGAATCCAGAGTGTTCTGGAAACTCACTGCCTGAATGAAAATAACTCCTCCTCAGAAGCATCTTAGCAGCCAAGCTGAGAGTACAGAGAGGCCCCCTTTCCCCATCATTGCTCACGTATCTGCTTATTTTGTTCAGTGAGAGAGCAGGAGGGAGGAGGAGAGGGGTAATACATTGGAGGGAAAACAGCTTATATCAATTCGCTGGCACGTTCTTAAATTAATGTCATTCCTAGCACATGGTTTTATATTTTTAGCCTGGAGAGGATATGATGCTCGGAGGAAATTTAAGAAAATAAGCAACAGAAGGAGTGAGTCTGCTGTTCATATTCAAGCAGGTAATTAAAACATCATTTTTATAGCATCCACTTGGAAATATTCAGTGATTAAGTTCATATGAGTTTAGAAAAGCTGAAAGGTTAATAATTCAGGAGCACTGATGTAGGAGTCAAGATTTCTAGTGGGGAGTTTTTGTGCTGTTCCTGACACACCCTGTGTGATAATGATGAGAATAACCCTTAGCGAGCATTTACTATGTGCCACACTTGGCTAAGAATATTCTGAGTAGATACTTTCATACTCTCAGTTTTACAGAAGGGGCAACTGAGGCACAGAGGAGTGAAGTAACTTGCACATGACCACCCAGCTGGTCAGCGGCAGGGCAAGTGCTGGAGCACAGGCAGTTTGGACAGAATCAAATTCACATACCTACCAACTGAACAAATCCCTTTCCCTCTTGGAGTCGCATGGCCCTCATCCATGAAATGAAAGCACTGGCTAAAAAGGCCTTGAAAGTGCCTTCCAACCTTGGAATTCTCTGACAGTATGTTAGACGTGTCAGCATCACAAAGATAGGAATAGCTTAGGGACTTTCCCAGCAAACTGAGCTTCCTTCACCCAGGCTGTGTGGGGCTAAAGGAGTCCTCCGGACCCCAGATAGGGTGAGCACAAGGCGTCTTTTGTGGCTCTGCTTGGCCTTGGCTGCCTGAGCACTGTGAGCTCTAGCTCCTGGCTCATTTAGTCCCCTCCTTGGCTCCCAGATCCCTCTACTCTTCCGCAAGTGGCAGTGTCCGCAGCGGCCGCCAGGCTGGGCCTCCTCTGTCATTTAAAGGTGCATAGGCCTAACTGAGGAACTTGAAGAAACAGGTCCCAACATACCAACAGCTCCCAGAGCTCAAGACATTGGAGACAAAAAGAGAACACGCCCAGTGCAGTGGACTCAGCAGCAGGGAGAGGGGTAGGTTTCAGATAGTGCCGCAATCGAAGCAGACCTTTAAATCGAATAGCCCACGACCTTTTCGAGGCGGCCTCTGCTGGGAACCTGGCTCCAGGGATACTTCTCTCTTAGACCACTGTAGAAACCTGCCTGCCTTCTTTCAAAACCAAAATATTGGGGAGGTATGGCTGTCATTTAAATGCAAATGTGATGCTGGCCAGCGTGGCTTACTTGGTTGGAGTGTCATCCTGTAAATGAAAAGGTCACAGGTGAGATTCCTGGTGAGGGCACACTAGGTTGCAGTTTCAGTCCCCAGTTGGGGTGCATGGGAGAGGCAATAGATCTGCTTCTCTCCCTGTCTCTCTCCCCAGCTTCCTTTCTCCCTCCCTTCCCCTCTCTCTAAAATCAATAAGCATGTCCTCGTGTGAGAATTTAAAAAATAAAATAAGATAAATGCAAATGTGGCCTTAGCGAAGGTTGTGGGTTCTATCCCCTGTCAGGGCACATACAAGAATCAACCAATGAATGCATCAATAAGTGGAACAACAGACCTCTTTCTTCTTTCCTCTCTCTCTAAAAATAAATAAATAAAAATTTAAAATAAATAAATAAATGCAAATGTGTAACTTTTATCACCACCCCCTAGGAATTCTGACCTCTGCAACTTCAAAGCGTCAGGAGGAGGGATACAATTCTAGTTGTAGCTTAAGAAAGACAGCTTAGTGCATTTGCTCCCTTCTTGCCCACCTCTCACCTCTCTCTCTCTCTCTCTCTCTCTCTCTCTCACACACACACACACACACACACACACACACATACTTGGTTCCCGTTAAGAGAGGATACTGGGTTGATTTCTGATCTTGCTGTTTGGCCCAATGCCCAACATATGTTTTGAAATATAAACTTTGAGCTTACATATTGTTGATCCATTGAATCCAGTAAGTAGGATCATAAATCAAATATCCCCTCTTGGAAAATCATGCTTGGAGGGCTCCCTGTGTTGGCGGTAGAATGGCACCAAGGTGTTAGACCAGTGGCGTCAGACTGGACCTCAGTTCAGCAGCCTTGGGATTTGAATTCTGGCTAAGAAAGAATTCAGAGCTAAGACTCAAACTCTAAGAGAACATTTACTTAGAAAGTCACAGGGGTACAAGAAATGAGCTGTGGAAAAAACGGGCTCAGGAAACAAATTACAGAGGCCAAAGAAGGGCCCTTGGAGATTAGGAGAAAAAAGAGGCAATGAAAATATGACTAGGGGAATGGAGTGGGGAAAGGCAAGGGTTTTCTTCAGAGGGGGAGGGGGAGGGGGGAAGAGAGAGAGAGAGAGCGAGAGAGCGCAGTGCTGAGTCCTCCATCTTCAGGGTATTTATCTGGAAATTTCAGGGGAGGTGCTCAGTACACCTCCTATTCATCAGCTTTCCAGGTATGTCCTTTCAGGGTCATAGCCTCTACTGATTGGTTAGTACCAGGGCAGGGGTATTAGTTGATGCAGCTGGCCTTGCAATCAGCCATGGCATCTCTTTGTGTGGCTTAGCTGCTTTTCTGGGACTGGAGATGAAACACAACTGAGGCCTAGGGGTTCTCTCAAAGGGTTAATGCTTAAGGGAGTGGTCATGCAAAGGTCCACATGAGAGTCACATGAAGCCACTCTTTGACCCATTGTTCCTACTCCAAGGGAGTCTATCACATTACTAGCAACATACCAGAGGAGGAAAAGTCAGGGGAGAGTCTGAGGTGCATGACCAGAGTTATGAAAGGCCAGGGTGTCTAAACTGCATGACCAGTGATATGCTAGAGGAGGGAAAGTCACCCTGGGGGGCACGGTCCTTGTTTTCCCAGTTTTTCTCATTGCTAGGCACCCAGGGCTTATCACCCTGGCGACCTTCTGTACCTGGCCTATCGTCTTGCTCTGCTCATGTCTGTCTAACTGCCTACCACGCTTGTTTATATTCTGTTATTGGCAAGTGAACACTGTTTAAAAATTCAGGCCAAGCCCTGACTGGTGTTTCTCAGTTGGTTGGGCGTTGTCTCACAAAAAGAAAGGCCACCAGTTCAATTCCCTGTCAGGGCACCAGCCTAAGTTGTGGGCTTCATCCTTTGTCAGGGTGCATGCAAGACGTGGTTGATCAATATTTCTCTGTCACATCAGTGTTTCTCTCCTTCCCTTCCCCTCTCTCTAAAGATAAATAAATAAAATCTTTTAAAAAAATCAGATTATCTTTGTCATCATGATATTAGGACAGTCATGATCACATTATTTCAATGCAATACCTATAGGAGAGACACGATGGAAGGATAATTTTGTTTTGTGGAACCAGAGAGAACACATTTCTTTAAAGGGCTCCCTTCCTTCCTTCCTTCCTTCCTTCCTTCCTTCCTTCCTTCCTTTTCTTTTTTTTTAAGATTTGCAAACATTCCCCTTCCTTAACCTGGCAGCCAGTGTTCCCACTTACCAAGTGGCTTTGGGAATTTCCATGAATGCAGTCTGCAGGGGCTTGGACAGTCATGAAGACTTAAGGATGGCACTAATGCCACCTCTCTATCTTGGAAGTAGAGTGTGGCAGCCAGACCAAAAAGAAGCCGAGTCTCTTTGCCTTTCAGCCAGCAATATGAACAGGAATTGAGATGCTGGTTTTGTGTTAGGGGGAAAGATAAACGGGCAGAGTAACGTTTGCCATTTTGGGGGGCAGCATACTTTTACCTGAGAATGTTTTCCTTATCTTCAGGTTCGAAGCATGGTTGTATTTATCTAGAGAGAAAAGCAGTTATTCCAACTCCTCTGCTTTGGAGTGTGTTCTTCCCAGACATAATCCTCTCATTAAAAGCTCCTCTTCCTGCAACTAGGACATTTCTGAGTAAAATAAGCCCCAGACCTAGCAGTTCTCTTACTTTCGAAGCCACAGGAAGTGGCTTGAGGATGTCATCATAGCACAACCTTTTCTGGTTGTTTTCTGGCTATTATTCTCTAATGTATTATTATTATTATTTTAATGTTCATTTATTGATTTTTAGAAGGAGAGAAGAAAGGAGGGAGAGAAACATTGATTTATTCTTCCACTTATTTGTGAATTCATTGGCTGATTCTTACATGTACCCTGACCGGGGATCAAACTCGCAGCCTTGATATATCGGGACGATGCTCTAACCAACTGATCTACCCAGCCAGGGCTAATATATATATTTTTTCAATGAATCACTGTATTTGAAATTTAGATTCTGTGGAATGCATTTGTTTCTATTTCAAGTTCTGGCCCACAGTCTTTTTTAATAGTGTTGCTAAGATATGCTATATACTTATAAAAGCAGCCCTTGAAATTTAGGAAGCATTTGGCCTACATGTTACTACAGAGCATATTGAAATTTGTTTTCCTTTCATCTCCTTCCCAATAAAAGCAGCCGCATGGCTTATCCCTTTAGCTTCCTCAGAACTTCCTTTCAGAATTCCCGATCTATTACGGCACATTCACATACCAGAAACAAGATGCCTTTTCATGCTGTCAACCTTTTTCATCTGAAATGTAAATTAATTCTTGCTGGTATGCCTTGACAGAGATCAAAGTCGGGGTATTAACCTTCCTGGGCTTTCTCGGCTATCCATCCCCAGGCCCAGGCTGCCACTGTTAGCAGGCCAGCTTCCCTGTTATGGGGCCCTCTTCCAGGCAGCCTTGGGTCTAGGAGCCACTATTTCAAAGACTCAGAGTCCTTTTGTAAATGACCTCATTACCACTTTAAACTAGGTGAGAAGTGATCTGCCTGGCTAGTGCTGAGTGTGTGTGCGTGTGTGTGGAGAGAGAGAGAGAGAGAGAGAGAGAGACACACACACACACACACACACGCTGCTGCCACCGCTGCTCCTATTCCTATTAATTGTGGGCCCTTCACTCAGATTCCTGGAGCTTGTTTAAGTGATTCTGACAGCGAGCGATCTCAGTGTGATAGAGGGAGGGAGGGACAGGGCTCCAGATTGGAGAGCTCTCCCCTAGCTCAGTGGGTCATTTCTTGCCTGTCAGTCTTTGAGGTAGGCCGCATTTGCATTTTCAAAATAAACAGATGCCTTTCAAATACATGAGCCGGTGGTCTAGAGATCTCTGCGGGGCCCAAGCAGTTCACCAGCCAGTGATCAAATGCTGGAAGAGAAAATAGATGGAAAAAAATACCCTAGGTACATGCACATACATTTCCTATGTGTATAACATTGCGCCTGCAATAGAGGGCCTTTATGAAAGGTGGGGATCTCGGCAGGGAGAGTGGAGGATCCCAAGCAAAACTATAGTTTATCGGTGTCCTTGGTGGAAAGGTGCTGTTTGTGGGGTGGGGTTTGGGCAGGGAGACAGCGTGGCAACTTTGGATGCCATCTTGGTGAGAAGTGGTTATGTTGTGTTGTAGTTTTATTATTGGTTAATGGTGATCATTAGGCTTTTGCCATAGGAAAACATTTCCCTTTAAATACCAAAGAATTAAAAATATATACTTTTAAATTAGAAAAATAAGATTGCACATAGTGGTGTTCTGATAGATGGGATACTCTAAGTAAAACTAAGTTATATATTATTTCATTAGTTTCAGAAAGTGAATATAACTAGATTTATTTAACTAAAAATACATACATCTCTCAGTAAATACTATCAAAACAAAAAACATGCAAGGAATTTTTAAAGAAGCCACAATGTCTCATTCTTTAAGTTTTTGAAAGCACTGTCTTTAAAATTGCCCTTCTACTTCAAGATTCATTTTTTAAACGAGGACAAAGTGGTGGACCTCCTGTCTCAGAGGGGAAATGCCTGGAGTTGGTGACAGTGAAGCCCTAAGAGGCATCCAACCTTTTCGGGTCTCTGGGCCACACTGGAAGAAGAAGAGTTGTCTTGCGCCACACATTAAGTATACAAACACTAACAAAAACTAATGAGCAAAAAAAAAGATTTTAAGTGAATTTACGGTTTTGTGTTGGGCCACATTCATAGCCATCCTGGACCACATGCGGCCTGCGGGCTGCAGGTTGGACACTCCTGATACCTCCACGGAGGAGGAACCTCTTCCATCCCCCTTCTCCTTTCTGTCAGGAGCATATGTTCGAGATGTAGTCTTTCCCATAAGCCAGCCTTCCACCCCTACGCAGGTCCTCTGACCTGAGCCTTAAGAACCGAAAGCGCTGAGCCTCCTATAAAACCACCAGTCCTACAGGCGACACCAGCACTGAGAAATAACAGTGAGCCAACACATGTGACGGTGCTATTCACTTGGATTTTATTAATGCGGGTTCACTCACCTTTGATTAATGCAGATTTAATCCGAATCCATACTAACCTAATAACAATACTAATCGCACAGAAACAATCAGTAATAACATCACATGAGAACACTGAGGGATAATGAACTTGAGCCCTAGAGTCTCAATCTGCAGGTCTGGAAGACAGACCAGTGGGCAAGAGCACCGTCGGCATCTTGCAAGGAGGAATCTCCAAAGCGAGGTGGGCAGCAGGGGCAGGGCCTCCGGCGGCCGAGGCCAAGGGAGGCCAGCGGGGCGTGGAGCAGCGCTCTGGTGTGGAGCTCCGCCGTCTCAGCAGTCGTCTGGAGCCTGCCCCCGTTACACCTTGAAAGTGATGTCCTCCACCCCTCTGGGTCTCTTGATAGGTGTCTTGGCACCCCGATGCCAAGTGGGGACTTTCCACAGGAGCCTATCTATGGGTGGTCCCATTCTGCAGACACAGCTGTTGTGATCATGTGTGCAGATATCTTGGGTGTGTCTCCTTGCCAGATGTGTCTAGCGTGACTTAGGCAGTTTTGATCTTGAACCAAAGTGTCCTGACTGGCTGACAGCCACCTCGGTTGACATGAGCGATGCCATTTTGTTTTATATACTTTATTCTATCTTGACCAGACCAATGTCATTTTATTGGTCCTGCTCTCCACACTCTCTTTCCACTCCCAGGAGCAGGAAGAGCCCATCGGTTTACAGGACATTTTCATCGGATTGTCTCAGTGCTGCGGACATTGTTGTCTTCTCTTTCTCTGTCCTCTGATCAGCTTCCTACTTACTCCCCAACTTGGCCCTTCCAACAGCACAGATACTGTCAGAAGATAACAAAAACGCTAAAAATGGATGGCCATTTCTCCTCCTGATGCCCTGTGGGGAAAGCGATTTTCACAGTGTCAGCCATGACCCTGCCAAGACCTCTGCAAGGGCTGAGGGGGCATCTCCCACGAGCCTGGGAACAGGCATTTTAAACTGGCTTCAGCTGGAACGGCTGGTCGGTTCACGTGATGCCAGCTGACGCGAGTTGCTTTAGATGCTGGTTCTAGAGGAGAAAGCAAGCATCGTGTCCAGACAGGCTCTGGCACACTGGGACACGATTTATGACAGCAGCTTAGAGGTAGCTTAACTTCTTCTAGAAGCCTGGACTTTGAGCATGACAGAATGAAGCTTTTAGCATTTAAAACTGCCTGAACTTTTAAACCTCTTTCAGTGTAAGGCCTCCTTCCAGCCTTTTCTAACTTTACAGGCTGGTTCCTTTAGCATTGCTGGTGGGTTAGCAGTGACGAACTGGGTGGCTGCAGCAATTTCTTAGAACTGCATTTCTAGAAATATCCCGAGGTGTGCAGGGCAACTGTATTTTAAATTAGAAAATTTCTTTCTTTCATTCCCTTATTCAGCTACTATTTATTAAACCCCTAATTTATACTGGGGCTACCATGATGAACAGTGGGATTTAATTTGAGATTCTAAATTTTCCATCTCCAATACAGAGGGCTATAAAATGTGCTCTCCTTCCAAGGGATACTGTTCGTATGAATCAGGCACTCTATATTATGTCAGCAGTCATTGGAAGGGAGTTCTATAAAACTCCAGTGTAAAACGAACAGTTGAATCACTATAAAATACAGCTGAGGATGTGCATTGAAATGACCCATGCTTCTCAAAGATAAAAATGATTCTGATAGATATGTTTCATTCTGACAAAGCTGTGCAGAAGCAAATTGTTAATCACAAACCAAACAGTAGAGAGAGGTCAAGTGAATGCACCGTTGAGGGAAAAGATCCACGTTGAACAAACAGAAGAAAAACAAGCATGCCCTCTCTCTGGCCCTCTCTCTGGCCCTCTCTCACTTCTTTCTAAGTCTCCGTTGGTCATTCTACCTCTGTCCCACTGTTTCTTCACTCACTCCATTTCTCTGTCTCAGAAAGATTCTTGACCATTTCATGCAAAATCTTAATTTCTCAAAATATGAGAGAAGACAAGTTCCAAACTTTTCTTGGCCATCAGGCAGGAGCCAGCTGCACGTCTTTCTCTGGTGTTTTAGGCCATAGCCATGTAGGAGTGAAAAAACAGCTAGGGACAAGAACTAACTGGTGCATCCGGGCTTGGGATGAGTTGTGAACAGCACACTAGCTCCACTGTCTTCTAAAATTTGTTTAACAGAAAACAGAGTGTCCTTCAGGCTTATGCAAGGGACCCTGTTCAGTCTGCTCTCACACTGTCTGGGTTTCTGTAATTCTAAAGGGCTGTGGCTGATTTATTGACAGCAATACGCTTACCATTTTGGAGGAGGAAAATGTTGGGGCAGGGTTACAGGGACAAGCATTGTGATATTTGGGAAAACATGCTTTGTCTGTGAGTAGGTGCTCTTTACACCTATAGAGAACACCTAAACCATGGCGTAGGGGAAGTAGTTTATAGCGGAGCAAAGGCCTGACCCATGGCTACAAGGTTTCTGTCAACACATGGGCTCTGCCAACCCTCAGTTGGGCGCAGACAAAAGAATTCTTGCCATTAAATAACTTGGAAGGCACAGGAATATCTTTTGCCATGAAATCAAATTATCGCCCATGTTAGAAGTAAACACCCAGACGTCAGGGTGCACAGAGAAGAAGCTGCAAAGGCATCGTGGGCTTGAGGTGTGCTGATGCCTGATGTCATATTGACATGGCACAGAAATGTGCTTAAGGTGTCAGTACCACCAGGTCTCAAGATTCAGATTTCAGAGCCTCTTCAATTTGGAGTCAGTTTCTCCTTTAGAGACCTCATGTGGAGTTCTAAAATCTGATTGTAAAGAGGTGGTATCTGAAATGGTGTCCTTACCACTTCACTATTGAATGGGGCAACATTATTATCATCAACAACATAATCAAGTTGCCATTACTTTTCAAGACTTTTTAAAATACAGAATCATAAAATGTGGCATTATATTTTATGACTTTTATTAGTTATTTATCCATATAACAAAGAAACATTTACAGAAAAAATTAACTGCTTTGGCAAGATGATCAGATTTTTTTTCCTCAAAGCCTCCTGTGTATAGAAAGGCAGATTTTGTTTTCTGCCTTAACTGATGAAACAGGAGCAAAGGGAGCTTAAACAACTTGTCCCCGTGTGTGTTATATGAGTTTAAGAATTGTTATCAGAGCCTTCACCTGAGTCTTCACCCAGTGCTTTTTTCAGTAGACCATGTTCTATCATTGGTTTCCATCTTGAATATGGCATGTGGACCTCGGGCTCCAGTGAAAGCATTGGGAAGTGTTTTATATACCATCCTCAGCATGTGGACTTTGGAGTCAAATGATCGACTTTAAATCCTGGCTATGCCACCGCTTGTCATATGGTTTGGGAAAATTACTTAATTTCTGAGCCCGTTTCCTCAACTGTAAAATGGGACTCATGAAAGCCCAATTCTCAGGACTGTTGTGAAGATGATAGTAGAAGAGATATGCAAAGCATTCTGAACAGTACCCACACAGGGTAGGTATTAACTAACTGCTGGTTCTTTTTCTCTACTCCCTTTCTAAGTATGTACTTCACTGGGGGGAAAAATCAGTCCTCTGGAGTGAGCATAATAATGTTTTAACTTCAAAAAAATGAAAGCATTTCTCTCATTTTCAGGGGGAAAAAAATAGTACCTGCTAAATCTCAAGTGCAGTTACAATAAAAGAGAATTTCAAATCATATGTCTTGCTTATTTGTCAGGGAAAAATTCGAATACAATAATAACATGTAAAAGATTTCAGGTAGTTTAGTTTTTATAAAGAGGTCTGTTCTATCATCCTGAAAACTTGATTCATTTGTGCAGATAAATTTTTCAGTGACTTTAAAATTGTTAAGATTTAGGTAGCATGCTGCTGACATCGTTTTTTTACTCACGTGTTCGAGGCCCTTCTGTTAACTTGTTCTGTAAAATAGCAAGCCCCCTCCTCGCCCCTCCCACAAAGTCGGAAGCTTGAAAATCCAGGAATTAAATATCACCCAGATCTGCTGCCTGCTAACGTGGAAAGCAAGTTGACACTCGGGTGTCTGAAGAGCTGGAAGGTCTTGGTGTGCCTATCACATTTAACCCACAGTGACGGGTGATTGGCAGCATAACAGCTGAGCGACAGCCGTTTGGCCAGTAGTTCAAACCCCAACACGAAGAGCCATAGCAGGATCCCGGCTTGATTTGCTGTGGCCATGAAGTCTGAATCGCCAAGCACGGAGGCGGAGGCAAAGGTGACAGCTGGTAGCCATTCTCCTCAATAAAGTTGTGACGGTTGAGATGTATAAGCAACCAGATCCTGCTAATTTCATAGACTTTGAGCCAAGTGCTTAGTGTCAAAACCAGCTACGGTCAATGATGCAAATGGCTGTGAAGGGTCCCTCATCAGCGACAAGGCTCTCCCCGCCAGACTCTTTCCTGCTAGTGAGTTAGAAGCAACCGAATCCTGCTTTCCAGCATCAGTCCAGTTTGAGAGGCAGGAGGCTTTATTCTTTTATTTCTTTACAAGTCAGATATATAGAGATATAGTTTACACAGAGTAAAACTCAAAACAGTTTGATGAAATTGGATGAACACACAGTCAGGTAACCCCCTCTGCAATCAAGAAAAAAAAACATTTCCGAAAAGTTCTCTCATGCCCCCCCCCAACCTTTTTTTTTGGAAAGAATATTTTATATTGTTTTCCAGGTGCTTATATATTTTATATTTTTATGTATCTTTATACTCCATAATAATTTGGCATTGTTTAGACATCTGTGCCTCTTTCTGCTTTATAGCAAAATGACAGACTAGCACTTTATAGTTTTTAACTGCATAGTTTATGCGGGAGATTTTTGTCTCCCAGATCTTATCTAATGTTCCTACGAGCTCTGGAATTGTGACAATAGTGGTAGCTATTCTCCCACTGTACTAGAGGCAACACATAGTATGGCGGAGGAGCACACTGCTCTGGAGTCAGATTGCCGAGGTAGGTTGCTTGATTCATTGGTTGGTTGATTCCCACCCCCCCAAAAAAATGATTCCAATAATTTATTTCTTTTTTTAATTCATATTTTTATTGTATTTTCCGTTACCATTTAGTCCCCTTATACCCACCCCCTACCATCGCCATGCTGTTGTCCATGTCCATGAGTCCTTTGTCCTTTTTGCTCAATCCCTCCACACCCCGACCTTCCCCACCCAGCTGTCACCTGCTCTCCATCTATGAGCCTGTCTCTGTTTTCCTTGTTAGTTCAGTTTGTTCATTAGATTTCACATGAGTGAAATAATATGGTATTTGTCTTTCTCTGACATCCCTCCTCCCCCACATTCAGCTCCTGGTGACCATTAACAGGTTTTCTGTCCCTGTAATTTTGCCTTTCCCAAAATGTCATATAAAGGGAATCATATACTATGTAGACTTTTCAGTCTGGCTTCTTTCACTTAGCAGAATACTTTGGAGATTCATCAGTGCGGTTGCATTTATCAGCTTATTCTTTTTCATTGCAGAGCAGAATTCTAGTGAATGGATATACCACTGTTTTGTTCATTTACCAGCTAAACGACATTTGTTCCCAGTTCTTGGAAAGTAGAACTAAAGCTACTGTAAACATTAAGAACTTTATCTTTTTTAGAAAAACTTATAGAAAAGCAAATAACTTTGCTTTATAGGAAACCAGAACTGTATGAGCAATTTACATTTTATACAAAGCACTTTCACCCACCTAATTCCTGTTATTACCATGGTAACCTTGAGAACTAGGCTGGGAATCTTACCCATTTTATAGATGGAGGCTAAGAAACCTCCCTGCCATCCAGACTGCCCATCTCCTAAGCTGCTGTCTTCCCCGCAAAACATTTTCTGAACATCAAGTCTGTGCAGAACGCATTGCTAGATGCTTTGGGGGTAGTCATAATAACAACATGAAAATTGATTTTTTTCCCTTAAAAGGGAACAGTCTGATATTCCACTCCATGTGTCATCAGGGGAATGCAAATTAAAACCATGAGATACTATTATAACACCTATTAGAATGGCCACTATCTGGAACATTGAGAACACCAAATGCTAGAGAAGATGTGAAACAAGAGGAATTGTCATCCACTGCTGGTGGAAATGCAAAATGGTAGAGCTACTTTGGAAGACAGTGTGACAGTTTCTTGGAAAACTAAACATACTCTTACCATATGATCCAGTAATTCTTCTTCTTGGTATTTACCCAACAGAGTTGAAACTCAAGTCCGCATAAAAACCTGCACGCAGATTTTTAAGGCAGCCTTATTCATAATTGCTAAAACCTGGAAGCAACAAAGATATTCCTCAGTAGGTAAATGGGTCAATAAATTGTGGTAGATCCAGACAATGGAATATTATTCGGTGCAAAAAAGAAATGAACTGTTAGGCCATGGAAAGACATGAAGAAACTTTAAATGCATGTTACTAAGTGAATGAAGCCAATCTGGAAAGGCTACATACTGTACGATTCCAACTATATGACATTCTGGAAAAGGCAAAACTATCAAGACAATAAAAAGATCAATGGTTGTCAGGGGTTAGAAGGGAGGGAAGGATGAATACATGAAGCACAGAGGATTTTGGGGGCAATTAAAATACTCTGTATGATACCATAATGATGGATAAATGCCATTATACATTTATGCAAACCCCTTAGAAGGTAAGCTAAAAGTGAACTCTTATGTATATTATGGACTTTGGGTAATTATCACGTGTCAGTGTCGGTTCATCATTGGTAACCAGTGTTCCACTCTGGTAGGGGATGTTGATAATGGTGGATAGAGGCTATGCATATGTGGGGGCAGAGGGTAGATGGGAAATCTCTGTATCTTCCCCTTAGTTCTTGTTGTGAACCTAAAACTACTCTAAAGAAGTCAAGCCTTTAAAAAGGTGATGGAGGTGGGGGGAGTTTCAAATGGAATCAGGACCAAAACACCTGCCAGAGCCTTGAAAGGAGTACTAAGCCAGGGCCAGCTAACAGCCACAAGAACCAGGCGATCTTCGAAACTGCCCTCCTGCTCCCAGTCCCTTTTAGAGGCAGGCAGGGCTTAAATGATAAGAAATAAGTCCAACTGAGGCTGATGGAAGTCAGAAGAGAAGAGAGCAACAGTCCCTAGCTGTATGAAGGGAAGAGAAACTTCCCAGATGGTGATGTTCCAGGTCAGGCAAGAAACTGATTTCTAGGATGAGGGTAAACCTCCCTCCTTAGCTTCTAAGTTAGAGAAAGCAATTACCAGGCAAGACTTTCTTTGAACTTCGCGTGTGCCTGGAGTAACGAGTGGAGTTAAGTACTGGAGAATCAAAGTGGAAAATGCTCTCATAGGCCTAAAATTACTAGATTTGTTTTGTGTGGAAGCCAGGGTTTCTGATGCAGCTGCAGGGGGGAAATATGTCAATGAGATTCTATTCTTTAAGAAAATTTTAGTGTTTGATTCTGCTCTTGCCAGTCGGACCTCCCACAAGTTGGCCTCTTTATGTTCTGATAAAATGGCTGCTGACCAGCTGTCACTCCAGCCAGAAACCACACGGGCCCCTTGTGCAATCCACCAGCAGCAGTTAGGAAAGTAAGGCTGGGCTTTTGTGTCTCAGCTGCATGTGCCTTCTCTGCCAGGTACAGTGGGCACCCTTTGCCAGGTCCATTATGAGGGCAGGAAAGCTTACCCAGTCTAGATCACTGACCAGGAAATCTACCCAGATGGTGTCCCTGCGGGAAACAATGCCTGTGTCTGTCCTCCGGTGGGTCATCAAATGCCAGGCCAGGCCAGGCAGGGCCTCCTCCGGCAGCAGCTGATCTGTGGGACCCTTAGAAGTCTAGGCATGTGAAAGAAAGTTTGAATTTTTACTTTCGTTTATAAAGTAAAAAATAAAAGAGTGGAGGTTAATGATTTTTAAATGTTTAAATAAATGGGGCTGCACCGTGTAATATTTAGGAATTCAGATTTTAGGGCAAAACTATTTGGGTTCAAACCCTAGCTCTGCCATTCCCCAGCTGTGTGTAACTCCTGGACAACTCATTGAACCTCCCTTTGTTTCCTCAGCTATAGAATGGGAATAATAATGGTCTGTACCTTTCAGAGCTACTCTGAGCATTGAATGAGATGATTTTTGTAAAGGGCTTAGGAAAAAGCATGGAACCTAATAATTCATACATCTGTGTTTATTAAATAAAAATAATGGATATTTCCCTCGCTCCTAATCCTAATAAATTCTTCCTCCCAACCTACCCCCTCCACCAGATCAAGCTGAATGCAAATGCCTGATGTTTTTCTTTTCTATTTCAGTCCTTAATACCTGTCAGCTCCCCATCCTGGTTTTAGTTCCCTGTGGCTATCGTAACAAACAACCCTTAACTTTGCAGCTTGAAACAAAAGAAATTTACTCTCTCGCAGTTCAGGAGGCTAGAATTCCAAAATCAGGTGTCAGTAACGTTGATTTCTACTAGAGGCCCTGAGAGAATTCTTTTCATAATGTTTTCCAAGCTTCCAGTGGTTCCCTGCAACACTTGCCATTCCTCGGCTTGTAGACCCATTACTGCACTCTCAGCTTCCTTTATAGCATGCATTCTCCCCGTGTCTCTCTGTGTATGCACGTCTTCTTATAAGGACACTAATCTTTGGATTTAAGACCCATCTTAATCCAGCATGATTTCATCTTAAGCTAATTACATCTGCAAAGACTAAAGTGACTTTCCGAGGTTCCAGATAGACGTGAATTTTGAGGGCACACTAGTCTTCCCAGCTCACCACCTTAAAAGTTTCAGGGTGCTTTCACATCTGTTAGCTCTTTTTATCCTTACTTTCTATGTTAGAATGCAAGCTCCATGAGGGTAGGGACCATGCCTCTTTAAGAGTAGTCTGAAGCAGCTGGCATGACTTAACATGGGAATGTTTCCTGGACCACCTTAAAAGAGTGGAAAGACATGGTGTCACCAGGCTAGGTATTGGAAGGCGATGACTGAAGTAGGAGAGTCATCCAGAAGAAGGACGAAGGACAGAATGGAAAAAATCTCATTCCAGGAAATGAAAAAGAGAGAGTTCAGCGATCCCAAATATTCTGATATGGTATCTCTAATGGTAGAAATAGCCAAAGCAGAAGAAAGGTGCTGGACAAGGGAGAGCAAGACCTAGATCTCAGTTCAGGGAGAAAGGAGAAGGTACAGAGTTCGAGGTGACTGCCTTGGGGCAGAGCCTGAGGAAGACCTCCTCTGTGGAAAGGTGGGGCCCTGCTGCCAGTATGTTTTCTTCTGAAGCCAAGGGACCCAATTGCAAAGAGCCTCCCCTCTCTAGATAGATACCAAAGGTAATCTGAGATGTTGGTACATCTTTAACCCAACCTGACCTTGGGGATCATGGAGAATAGAAGAAGAGATATAATAGCTGGGGTAAATAAGCCCTTCGGTATTTTTCCACTCAAGCCCTCAGGCGTTTTCGTAGAGACATATTTAGGTGTTACCAACACGAACTAAGCTGACTACATGATGAAAAGCTGGAATTGTGATATTCCTCAACTGAGTACAATGGGTGGCCTGTCTTTTCTCTGACAGCATAACTGGTTGCCCACCCACAATGGTCTGTGAACAGGGCTGCAAGAAGAAAGGGAAGGGAAGGGCATGTCTGAGAGGCAGAGGTGTGGGGAGAAGGAGGAGACCTTGCTCCTCTTTTGCTTCCCTGGTGGTAGCAACTGAAAAGGCAGTGGGAAGCCTCCCAGCTGTCAAATGCATGGTGCGCTCATGACCTCTGTTACCCAGCTCCCTATCTAACTAATGGGATCAATGAGATAGAGAGGTTCCCAAATTACTCAGCCTCACCAAACTAGGAGGGAGTCCAGCCAGGACAGTTATTAATTCTACTGTGCCCTACCATTATGCCCTTTACTCACCATACTGTATTAAATCTTAAAAATAAGCACCAAATCTGTTGAGACTCATCATCCTAGAGCCTCAAACCATAAGACTAACGTGGGTTTCCCTAGCCAGTTTGTAGCATCCAAATTGGTGTTCCTTTTTTTTATATATATATTTTATTGATTACGCTATTACAGTTATCCCATTTTTTTCTCCTCTTCATCCCCTCTGCCCTGCACCCCCTCCCATTATCCCCCCACCACTTAGTTCAGTCTCTGGGTTGTACCTATCAGTTCTTTGGCTTCTCAATTTCCTATACTATTCTTAGCCTCTCCTCGCCTTTTTTTTTTTTTTTGATCAACAGTTTCCTGCCACCACTTTCCCCAGCCCCGCCCATCCCCACCTCCCACCCTCAATCCTTCTCCCATTTGGCTTTGTTGATGGGTCCTTTATGCATGTTCCTTGATGACTCTTCCCCTTCTTTTCCTCATTATCCCCCTCTCTCCTCCCCTCTGGTTACTGTCAGTTTGTTTTTTATTTCAGTGTTGCTGGTTATATTTTGCTTGCTTGCTTGTTTTGTTGATTAGGTTCCACTTGTAGATGAGATCATATGGTATCTGTCTTTCACTGCCTGGCTTATTTCGCTTAGCAGAATGCTCTCCAGTTCCATCCATCCTGTCATGAAGGGTTGTAGCTCTTTCTTTCTTTCTGCTGCATAGTATTCCATTGTGTAAATGTACCACAGTTTTTTGATCCACTCATTTACCTTTGAGCACTTAAGTTGCTTCCAATTCTTGGCTATTGTAAATTGTGCTGCTGTGAACAGTGGGGTGCATAAGTCCTTTCGAATTGGTGTTTGGGGATTCTTAGGTTGTAGTCCCAGCAGTGGAATTGCTGGGTCAAGAGGCAGTTCCATTTTTAGTTTTTTGAGGAAATTCCAAACTGTTTTCTACCATGGCTGCACCAGTCTGCGTTCCCAGCAACTGTGCACTAGGGTTCCCTTTTCTCTACATCCTCGCCAGCACTTGTTTGTTGATTTGTTTATGATGGCCATTCTTGCTGGTGTGAAGTGGTATCTCATTGTGGCTTTCATTTGCATCTCTCTGATTGCTAGTGATGCTGAGTGTCCTTTCATATATCTCTGGGCCCTGTGTATGTCCTCCTTGGAGAAGTGTCTGTTCATGTTCTTTGCCCATTTTTTAATTGGATTGTTTGTCTTCCTGGAGTGGAGTAATGTGAGTTCTTTATACATTTTGGAGATCAAACTCTTGTCAGAGGTATCATTGAAAAATATATTTTCCCATACAGTTGGTTCCCTTTTCATTTTGCTGATGTTTTCTTTAGCCATGCAGAAACTTCTTATTTTGATGAAGTCCTATTTGTTTATTCTTCCCTTTATGTCCTTTGCTCTACGGGACATATGAGTGAAAATATTGCTGTGTGGAACATCTGAGATTTTCCTGCCTACGTTCTCCTCTAGGATTTTTATGGTGTCGTGACTTATATTTAAGTCCTTTACCCATCTTGAGTTTATTTTTGTGTGTGGTGTAAGTTGGTGGTCACATTTCATTTTTATGCAGGTAGCTGTCCAGATCTCCCAACACCATTTGTTGAACAGGCTATATTTTTGCTCCATTTTATGCTTCTTCCCCCTTTGTCAAATATTAATTGACCATAAAGACATGGGTTTATGTCTGGACTGGGCTCTCTATTCTGTTCTATTGATCTATGTGCCTGTTCTTTTGCCAGTACCAGACTGTTTTGATTACAGTGGCCTTGTAATATAGTTTGATGTCAGGTATTGTGATCCCTCCTACTTTGTTTTCTTTCTCAAAATTACTGCGGCTATTTGGGGTCATTTATGGTTCCATATAAATTTGTGAAATGTTTGTTATATATCTGTGAACTATGTCATTGGTATTTTAATAGGGATTACATTGAATCTATAAATTGCTTTGGGTACTATGGACATTTTGAGATGTTAATTCTTCCAATCCATGAACATGATGTATGCTTCCATTTATTTGTGTCTTCCTTACTTTCTTTCTTCAGTGTTGTGTAGTTGTTTGAGTACAGGTCTTTTACCTCCTTGGTTAAGTTTTTTCCTAGGTACTGTATTTTTCTTGTTGCTATAGTAAAGGGGATTTTTTCCCTGATTTCTGATTCTGATATTTCATTGTTAGTTTACAAAAATGCCTTTGATTTATGAATGTTGACTTTGTATCCTTCTGTTTTGCCAGATTCACTTATTAGGTTGAGTAGTTTTTTGGTGGAGCAGATTGGGTTTTCTATGTACACTATCATGTCATCTGCAAACAATGATAATTTTACTTCCTCCTTTCCAATTTGGGTGCCTTTTATTTCTTTTTCTTGTCTGATGGCTGTGGTTTGAACTTCTAGTACTATGTTGAATAGAAGCAGTGAAAGCAGACACCCTTGCCTTGTTCCCAATCTTAGTGAGAAAGCTTTTAGCTTTAGCCCATTGAGTATAATGTTGGTTATAGGTTTTTTTATATATTACTTTTATTATATTGAGGTATGCTCTCTGTACTCCCACTTTGCTGAGTGTTTTTATATAAATGGATGCCCTACCTTATCAAATACTTTTTCCACATCTATTGATATGATTGTGTGATTTTTGTCTTTGCTTTTGTTTATGTGATATATATATTTATTGATTTGCAAATATTATGCCATCCTTGTATCCCTGGGATGAATCCCACTTTATCACGGTATATGATCTTTTTAATGTATTGCTGGATGTGGTTTGCCAATATTTTGTTTAGCATCTATGTTCATTAGTGATATTGGCCTGTAGTTTTTTTTTTCTTTATTGTGTCTTTATCTGGTTTTGGGATTAGGATGATGCTGGCCAAGTAAAAAGAATTTGGGAGTCTTCCCTCTTGGATTTTGGAATAGTCTGAGAGGGAGAGGAGTTAGTTCTTCCTTAAATGTTTTGTAGAATTCTCCTGTGAAACCGTTTGGGTTTATGTGCCTGGAGTTTTTAGATTACTGCTTCAAGTTTACCAGCTGTTATCAGCCTGTTCAGGCTTTCTGCTTCTTCTTCATTCAGTTTTGGAATATTATATTTTTCTAGAAATTTGTCCATTTTACTCAGGTTTTCAAATTTCTTGGCATGTAGTTGTTCATACTAATTTCTTACAATCCTTTGTATTTCTTTGTTATCAGTTGTAATTTCTCCTCTTTCATTTCTGGTTTTATTTATTTGGGTCTTCTCTCTTTTTTTCTTGATGAGTCTGCTTAAAGGTTTGTCGATTTTGTTTATCTTTTCAGAGAACCAGCTCCTGGATTTATTGATCCTTTGAATTGTTCTTTTAGTCTCTATGTCATTCAATTCTGCTCTGATCATGATTATTTCCTTCCTCCTATTTGCTCTGGACTTTACTTGTTGTTGTTTCTCCAGTTCTTGTAGATGTAGGGTTAGGTTGTTTATTGGAAATGTTTCTATCTTTTTTAGGTAGGCCTGTATTGCTCTGAACTTTCCTTTGAGAACTGCCTTTGCTGTGTCCCATAGGTTTTGGACCGTTGTATGTTCATTTGCATTTGTTTCCAGAAACTTTCTGATTTCTTCTTTGAGCTCATTATTGACCCATTCGTTGTTTAATAGCATGCTATTTGGTGTCCATGAGTTTGAATGTTTTTGAGTTTTTTTCCTTGAGGCTGGTTTCTAGTATTAAGCGCTTGTGGTCTGAGAAAATGCTTGATATGATTTCGGTTTTCTCTAAATTTGTTGAGGCTTGTTGTGTGTCCTGTCATGTGGTCTGTCTTTGAAAATATTCAATGTGCATTTGAAAAGAATGTGTAGTTTGCTTCTTTGGGATGAAAGGTTTTATATATACATATATATATATATCAGTTAAGTCCATTTGATCTAATGCACTGTTCAGTTCCACAATATCCTTGTGGATATGTTGTTTGGATGATCTATCCATTGTTGACAGTGGTAGTATTAAAATCCCTTACTATAAGTATGTTGCTGTCTATATCTTTCTTGAAGTCCTCCAGGATTTTCCTAATATATTTGGTTGGTCCTATGTTGGGTGCATATAGGTTTACAATGTTTACATCTTGTGGATTCTTCCTTTGAGTATTGCGAAGAGTCCTTCTGTGTCTCTTTTTATGACCTTTATTTTGAAGTCTATTTTGTCTGATATTGGTATTGCTACCCCGCTTTTTTTTTCCCTGTCCATCTGCTTGGAATATTTTTTTCCAACCCTTTACTTTCAGCCTGTGTAGGTCTTTTGTCCTGAGGTGGGTCTCTTGTAGGCAGCATATGTGCAGATCATGTTTTCTTATCCATTCAGCTACTCTATGTCTTTTAATTGGAGCATTTAATCCATTTACATTTAAAGTTATTATTGATAGGTCTTTATTCATTTTTTCCTTTTGTACTTGTGTTCCTCTCTCTCTCTCACTCTTTTTCTTCATCTCCTTAAAGCAGTCCCTTTAGCATATCTTGCAATGCTGGTTTGGTAGATGTATATTCTTTTAGCATTCTTTTGTCTGGGAAACTCCTTATTTCACCTTGTATTTTAATTCAGAGCCTTGCTGGGTAGAGTAGTCTCGGTTGCAGGCCTTTGCTTTTCATTACTCAAAATATTTCTTGTCATTCCCTCTGGCTTGTAGTGTTTCTG